>JAPTHN010000093.1:417900-738730 GCA_026936325.1 Platynereis dumerilii | reverse complement strand
CACTTTTCAAATAAATGCCTATATATTCACAGGTTATGGAATAGGATTGTCAATATGACTGATAGCAAGTTGGTTTAGCAGGTCTTTCTGTGGGATAGAAGTTCAAGGGGCAGTACCTAATTGGAATAAGGAAGTGTTACAATTTTAAAATAATTCAGGGAAATAGAAAAGAAAACTATTATTCGCATACACTTGTAAGTTAGTGTAAGAGATGGAAAAAGAGTCCTGGTCGAAAAAGAAAAATACCAATGGAAATTGTACATTGCACATTTCTTTAATATAAATTAGGACTTTATATATTCATATATATATTATGTAAAATCTAAAGCACGAAGACAGCAACACTGACGTGGTAAAAAAAGACACATTTCAAAGACAATAAGTAATAATATTATTGTGTAAATGAAGCTGAGCTATCATTATAATTAGTTGTGATGTTAATGTTCAATCTCATATAATGTGCATGCAATGCCATGCATAATATTCAAATTGTTTTAAAAATAAAAATCTTAGAGAAAACAAATTAGGACGAAAACAATTATGAAAAAAACCAGGCTAAAATTGTGTTGAAATGTTAATGATATTTGTTCTAATTTTGATGATTTTAAATAAAAATGTGTTCCTCTGATGTGTGATACTATTGTTGAAGTATTTGCCATGTTCATGTAATATTGTTTTCTTACCCTTTCCAAAATGTCGCAGTTCATTATGATATGATGTATATTAAACTCTAAGAAATAAAAGTACTCCAGAGTGCCTAGGAAGGTATTCCAATTTGTCATAAATAGGATACCCCCGCTAGTTCCTCAAGAATCCAAATGCAAGGTGTTTTCTAAATACCTTGTAAACAGTAAATTACTTCAGAGAACCAGCCTGAGGTATGTCAGAAAGCACTTTGTAGAAAATATCCAGATCATCAGGCTACCTTAGAAGGTTCTTCTCTCAATCCATTTCAATTTTCCCATCGATCTTTGTATTTTATTATTGACAATCAGGAACCTTTCGTATTTAAAATGGCCAGTAAGACATTTGGGTACTTTGAGAGAACTGTAATACTATTGTTTTAGTCAGACTTCAAAAGATCATACAACATTTTCTTTCTATTTTAATAAGCTTCGTTTTGAATACCAGAAGTGTTGTCATTGCTTTCTATAACAGTTATATAATTGCGAAATACCCACAATTCAAAGATATTGATGATATAGACAAATTTATGTTCTTAATGATGATGTTTGTCAGAAATATACTGCCATCTTTATAAATAGTGCCTTTTATATACGAATAAAGTGTGTTTATGAATAACAGCTATTTTAAAAATATCTTTGTGCTGCCACCTATGTATGCATTTTCAATGTAAATTATTCAAAGTGACAAATAAGCCCATAGGGGCTGGGTGATTTGTTATACTCCCCTTTGTTTCGACTTGTATTGTTATTCTGTAAAATGTCACTTGTCACAGTGTCACTATAATAAAGATATCCTTATCCTTATATGTTTGTTTCCCCTTCAATTGACTATAAATGGAACATGACGTCTGGATATCACCATTTTGGGAGAATTTTTTTGGTTAAAAACAAGGGAGACAGGCATCTCGTGGGCTGTGGCCTTTTTTTTTCAGTTCCAAAAGTTGCCTGAAATATGAATACGAGGGGTTTTCCATAAGTTCTGTCCAACTTGCCTTAACTTTTGCAATATTTATTACAGAAACGTGATTTTTGGGTCAGATAATATTGAAGTAATTTGCGAATGATCCTCCAAAATTCAGATCATGGAAACAAAAATAAATTGTTAATTTGTTGTCATGGAAACAAAAAGTTGTGAAATGTGGCCCAGGGCACTTTTAGAGACACCGATTCAATATATCTTGTCAAAAAATTCAATTTTTACCAGGGATACAGGACAGGAAACCTATTAAAAATAATCCCTAACATTTCCCAAATTCTTAAAAAAATGAACTTGATGCTGAGTACATTTCCTCTTACCTTATATATCCAATGCCTCATAGTCCTTCTATTTAGATCACTGTTCATGTTTCGCAGACTATTTGGACTTTACGATTGGGTTTCCATAAGTTCTGTCCAACCTGTCATAACTTTTGCTAGATTTTATACAGAAAAATTATATTTGGGTCAGTTGATATTGAGGTAATTTTCAAATGATCCCCAAAAAATCAGATCATAGAAGTAAAAATAAATTGTTGATCTGTCGCTATGGAAACCAAAAGTCATGAAATGCGCCTGAGAGCTGGCTAACAGACACATCCGTGATATATCTCGTCAAAATATGTAATTATTACAAGCAATATAGCTCAGAAAATGTTCAAAACATTCACAGCCATTTCACAACTTCACAAACTAATGAATTGGAAAATGAATACATTTTCTCATACTTTCTAACCATGTCTAAATGCCTCAGTCGGCGTGTTTAGGTCTGTTATCGAATTGTTCAGTCTATTTTCTTGGGTTTTCCAATGTGTGTTCTCTTTATTCAGAAAAAGTTTGAACAACCTTCATTTGGTTTCATCACTCATGCTGTCTTCCTTGTATGTACGATAAAGAAGGTTCTTACTCTCTCTACTAGTTTTTATCAAGTAAAATTAAAGAAAGATAGTGGGTATATATAATATCATCCTTATCCAAAAAAATTTATCAAAAAAAAAACTGAGTAACTGCATGAGTGTTGGTAAAGTAACTGAGATATGAGAATAACACCAATTTCCATTATTATTAATGATGTTACAATTAACTGATTGTGTTTAATGAAAAAAAATATGAATATGCTTCATTTCAATAACTGTCAAGACACAGATAATGCAGGCAGGTTTAAATTCATTTAAAGAGATCTTCAAAATCTGGGCCACATTTCATGACTTCTGGTTTCCATGGCAACAGATTAAGCACTTATTTTCGTTTCTGTGATCTAATTTTTTGGGAATTATTTCCAAATTACGTCAATATTGTCTTGCCCAAATATGATGTTTCTACATCAAATCTTGCAAAAGTTATGACTAGTTGGACAGAACTTTTGGAAAACCCCTCGTAGGCCTGCATTCTCTAAGTAGGGTTTTGGTCAGTTAAAAGATTTGTTTTTATAAAATAAAGACAATGTCATAGTCAACATACCTCTTCAAAGTCTAGAAAAATGGCAAATTTTTTCTCATGCAAAATAGCCCCTGTGGTGACCCTACTTTCTTATTTCACTAATGTGCAGATATTTTTCCAGTGTAAAAATGTGTGTTTTTTTTTTCCTGGCTTCTTTAGTATTTTCTTTTGATTTATTTGTTAACTCGTTGACACATATACATTGCCGAGGGTAAAAAAATTTTAGTATTCACCGTCCGAAGAAGTTTATTGATTCACAGTGCCTATAAATCGCTACATTCCTGCTCCCCCAATAGGCCTTTATAAATCTCACCTGGTGTCAATCAAGATACCCAGGGGTGCCGGAACAGGGGGGGGGGGGGTAGTGGCCCCTCCCCTTCTGGACAGGTAGGTAATATTGAGGTATCCTTACGTAATTTTTGGGGTTAGAATCAAACGTTTGGCCAAACAACGTATGACAAAGGTATGTCAAAGGTAATTTCATGACGTTGCACTCAGATGTAAAAGCAAACGTAAGTCGCAACATTAGTAAGAGGTTGGCAGATGTTATAAAGTTTAGCCTAACATTCGAGTCACACGTAAGTCATACCTTTGGTTGAGAGGTTTGTAGAACCTTTGGTTGTAACGTTTGGCCAAACATCATACGTAGGTCATACCTTTGGTTGAGAGGTTTGAAGAATGTTTGACTATTACGGACAGGGTGGGGACGCGAATCTTGCACTAAATTTACGGTAGGACATTTTCAAAAGTAAAGGATGGAGAACAATGAAACTTGGCATGGATTTCAAGAATGTTATAAGCTTTCTTGTCCTTTAGTATCATTGGTTTCGGAAATGAATTGGTTACACAATGAGCAGCAAAGCGACAGGTCATTGATTTCGGCTGTGACAACAAGATATTGAAAGTTTCTAAAATCCCACTTACGCATCCTTCAGATGTAACCCACTAAGGTTCATGCAACACGGAAAAGATACCCAGAGCAAGCTGCATTGGAAAAATTGAAAAAAAAGTGTAATTAACATGATTTTTATGAAATTGTGCCAAAAAACACTTAAATTTATGTAAAACATATGGATGTCAAACCTCAAGCAGTTACTATATTTATCAGAAAAGTTTGACACAGTGGCCTAAAAGTTAATATGAGAACCATGACTTTTGCAGCGGTGCTATAAGCCAAAAATTTGCAATAGTTTAAAAAAAGCTATATCCGCCGCTGATCTCTGATCTTCAGACTTCTGACTCTCACCAAAGCTTGATGAATGACAATAGGAAAATCATTTTCTGGCATAATAAAGCAGGTTATCAACAGGTTCTCCCACCAAGGTGTTGTCATCATCCAAGCTGTCATAATGGAGAATGGTCCCCAAACACGACTTTTTTCAGGAGAACTTTCAATTTTTGGCTGCCATGTTGAATTTACAGTTGGAGATAATTTTAGCCAAACTGCACGAAAACATTCTTTAGTCTCTTATTTCCCCAACCTGTTAATATGGATTTTTTGTGATTTGGCTAAGTCTTCTGTTTCCAGCAAAAAATAAAATCTGTCAAATAGTGCAAGTTTCGCGTCCTCACCCTGTATAACCATACCTTTGATTCATAGGTTTGTGGAACATTCATTTGAGAGGTTTTTACAACCTTAGACTATTACGTATGAACATACCTTTGATTCATAGGTTTATCAAAGGTATGGTCGCACGTTTGGTCATCGTAAGTTCCAAGGTTTCTCCAACGTGTCGTTGATATGTTTGGACAACGTTTGTATGTTATGTTCAGGGCAAACCTCTGATCATACGTATCTGCCAGAGGTTTGTTGAAGGTTTGCACAAAGTTGCAGAACCTATGATCCTGATTCTCAGAGAGCCTTGTAGCGCCATCTATTCCAAACCTTTTCTGCTCTATCTGGTAACTTTGAGATTATAAAACCTCCAACAGGATGCATGCTGGTGATAATTTGATGAAGCCAAAAAGCAATAGTAGCTACATCAGTTACAAAAATTGCCAAATTAATATCTCTTAAACTGTGAAAGATTAGATCGGGCAAAAAAAATCCCAAGTACTGCTCAACCACAAACGAGCAAGAGAGAATCAGTTAAGACCGGAGTTGAAGTGAGCCTACCGGAGTTGAAGTGAGCCTGCCTACAGCTCTCCTGAATGCCACCTATCCAGGCAAATTTGGATTGGGATTTGTCCAACTCTTCAGAGTTGAAGTATTAATCTCTCACAAGGTAAGTGAATTTTGTTATTTGTATATTATAGTCATTAAATGGACTGCAGACTGCTTGGTAAAACAAGGAAGAAAAGTCTGCTAATTTTGGAGCCACCTGCAGTGTCTGGTGCCTGGCTCTACTCTCTCTATCTTTCTCTGTTTTTCCCTTCTCTTCACTGTTTTAATTCATGTTTTCTCTTTGCAGGTGTTCAACAAAAAAACCCAAAAAGTTATATATAAAAATATGGCAAATTATAAAAATTTCAATATCAAATGGTAGCATGCCGAATTTAATTGCGAATTTGATGAAAAAAAATTAGGCAAAATATGCATCCATAAAAATCCCTGATTTTCTCTTCCCTCTCACAAGAACTGTTTGGAGTTTTATGGAAAAATCAATTTTTTTTTTTCATCAAATTCGCAATTAAATTCGTCATGCTACCATTTGATATTGAATTTTTTATAATTTGCCATATTTTTATAACTTTTTGGGTTTCAGTCCATTCTATATCTAAACATTTGAATGTTAAACTAAATTTGCATAGTCAAATATTGCTACAGTAAGACAAAACCTTCTGCGTACAGTAGTAGCTTAGTTAATACTGGGGTTTATTGAAGCCGGACAGGGGGCTTGCTGCCGCACACTCTATTTCTATTATGTGCCATCTGGCTAGTGATTATTGATTTTTCCTTGTCGTTTCTACTTCTCATATATTGCTTTCTCGCTTTGGGGGTTTTCATGTTTTTCTCACCTTCAGGATTCCTTCCTTCTTTTCCTTTGCTCTGGCCATTTCGTTCACAGTTTTTCTGGAGCTGTGAAATCCTTTCCATTCACTATAAAAACCCCTTCTTCCTTCTCTCTGGGTCGCATTTTCTTCTAAGCACCCACCCTTCCACTCCCTCTTTCTTAGTTTCTACTCTCGGTAGTACCCTTGGATTTCTGGTACAATCTTCAAAATTTAAAAAAAAATTCTAACTGGCCTTTGCCATTTAAAAATTATCCAAAAATCTAAAAAATATTTTAATTGGCTTTTGCATCCAAAAAGACACCCAGGTTTCTTTACTTATGTAAATTTAATGTTGTAATCTCCATTCTGTAATTATCGTTTCATTTGTATTTGTGTTCGTTTTTTATACCATGTATGTATCAATTCTCTATGTGTCTATGTTTACCTATTGTCTTGTGTTGACTTCTTAACACGTACTTTGTTATTTATGGCCTTATTACAATGTATTTGATTTAACCATGTTGAGTCATGAGGCCTTGTGCCTTTATTTTTGTATTTTGTATAAATTTAATTTGTCTAGCCTGTGCCTATAAGATAAGTTAGGCTGGTCCAGGAGCAGTAGCTCTCTATCTATGTGTGTTACTTCTTGTCTATGTGGTGTGAATGTTGTGTGAATGTTTATGTTTGTCTCTATTCGCCAAATAAAAATTGGAACTGCGGCCATTGCACCTTACTTCTTTGTTTGTCCTCCGTCTGGTGGATTCAATATCATTTCACAGGCTGCACGGCAGCAAACCTACTGCAAACAGCATCATATCATAAGAATATTCCATAGATAGAAAGACAAGTTCCAATGGAAGCACCTCATTTGACAATGTTGTAATGAGAAATTTGAAGAACCATGTTATGTGATGTTACAAGCATGCATCGACCGGATATAGGTAGTGAGCTATGGGCCGGAAACATTAATTTATATTTTCTCAATTTTTTCTGAGTATTTCAAAAGGAATGAAATACCAATGAAGCACGCACATCTAACTGAAAAGTGACTGTAATAGAAAATATAGAATATCCATCAATCAGACGATCAATAGGCACTACTAGACCAAATAGGCAATACCTGAACCAAATTTCATTGATGTACATGCAATAGGGTCCTGGCCCAGAAACGAAAAAAATTATTTTGAATATTTTTTCGCAATATTTCCACATAAGTGTCGAATATCAGTCAGTCAGACCATAGAAAGGCACAACTGGGCCATATAGGCAATATGTGTACCAAATTTCTGTCATGTAGGGGAGACCGGGGCTATTTGAAGCGCGAGGCTATATGAAACTTGGCCTAAATTTGACTTTAAAATTTTTTTCTTGCCTAATTGGTACTTTTGGATGATACTTTGTTTATTGGCACACGTTATCACACCCTTAATCATTCAAATTTCCAAAAAGCTAATTCTGTAGGCACAAAAGTTTGTTTTTAGGGTGTCCAAGTAACTTCTTTGCACAGATTTAGACTGGAGTTATTGAATAGTAAATGTTTATATCAAGGTGAACTGACCCTAATTCAAAATGAGTAAACCCATTCCTAATTTACACCCAGAAGCATTTTGTTACGCGCATTTGATAAGACTCAAAAATAAGACAATATTGTGCTCCGGGTGTGATGGGGTTAGTTGAAGCACACATGATGGAGTTGGCCGACACATGATTTTTCTTGTTCAAATTGCCTTGCAAGTCATTGCAAGTTTGAGTTATTGCAATTAAGAAGTAACACAGTGGATATTTGCATTGCAGAATTTTGTTTTTTTGAAAAACCAGCTTTTTTACCCAAACTCGACAAAGAATTGTGTAAATTACAGTATACCATTTCTTTTCAAATAAGTATTTTACTTTATCCCATGTCTAGCAAACTTTTGTTCCTGATACTGAGTTTTTCCCAGGTAAACACCAAATCGGAGAGGGAGATAAGTGAGTATTGAGAGGGGCAAATATCAGTACACCCAATCAGAGCTCTTCAATAAATTAGCTTAGAGGGATATACTAATTTATTCATTAGATGGTAGGGATATACTGAAACTGACAAATCAGAAAACAGCATTGCCTCATTTGCATACCACAATCAACAAAAAGACGTTGTACATGACCCTCTGTATACCATGTTTATTAACATAACAAACCTGCATATTTTTTGATTGTTATGATTTAAGGCAATTAAGTACTGCCAATTAAGGATTATTGATTTTTTTGTAGCACAACTGCATTCACATAAGTGCTTCAAACTGTTTTACATGAATAAAATAAAAGTATTTAAAAAAAAAGACATTGGATAAAAAGGTTACATCATGGATGGGGGCAGTTTATCCCTGTATAGACACCCTCGACCCAGTATATCCCTCGACCCTTCGGGTCTCGGGATATACTTGGTCTTGGGTGACTATACAAGGGATATACTTCCCCCACCCATGACATAACCTCATAAAAGCTGGTAGTCATCATAGGGATAGCAGTAATGCAAAAGAAAACCCTGTTATAAGTAGTTTTCTAAAAAAATTGATGGTGCTTCAAATAACCCCCGAGCCGGGGCTATTTGAAGCAAAAAAAAAGTTGGAAGTTTGTGTCTGTAACGGGGAGTTCAAAAATTATTTACAATATCTCATAAGCTGATCATTGAGTTAAACACACCTGCTATCACATGCCAAAATTTGGTGTGAATATCTTATGCCATTAACCCTCCAGAGCAAAAATAAAAACGAGTGCTTCAAATAGCCCCGGTCTCCCCTACATAGTAGCCGAGTGCTGGCCCAGAAGCAAAATAACTAATTTTATATATTTTTTCTCAATATTTCAAAAAGTATCGAATATCAATCAAGTATCAAATATCAATCAATCAGACCATCAAAAGGCACAACAAGACCATATAGTCCATATGTGTACCACATTGTATCCATGTACATGCAATAGGGGCTGAGTTCTGGCCCAGTAACGATCTATCCGCCCGCCGCCGGACGCCCGATCGCCCACCCGGCGGATGGCCAACATTTTACCAAAGTGATTACGATATCTTCTTTGAACTTCATTAGCTGAAGGTAACAAGAAAAGTACCCTTTAAAAAGGGTACTGTATCGATCTTAACATGAACCTAAGGGTGTGTGGCATGTAAGTTAATAATTCTAATATCTAAAATTGGCTTTTTTATAAAATAATGTCCATGAAAAAAAAACCCCAAACATCCCTCCCTCGATTTTTGTTATTAGAATGCAGCTGGTAACCTGACTGTCATACATACATGTAATAAATATTAAATATGGAAACTAAATTATTTGCCCCCCCCCCTACAAAAATCCTGAATATGCCACTGGTCTGTGGTAGTGACTGCCCAGATTTACCAACTTCGCATGCTCACAGCGTAATGCGGCGACAGGCTTATTTGCAAACTTAATATTACAAGTGCAGCAAAATGAATGATTACATTGAATTCAGAGGGGTTTATTTTATATATGTAGTTTCTTAAATTTGAAAATCGGACGTTTATTAAGGATTTTAGGCCAAGTTTTGCCTTGAGCCCCATCTTGAAATTGTACACATTCTTTGATGACGTTTTACACGCAAAATGTTTCACAGTAGATTTTCCTTCCTTGATGAATCGATTTACTGTTGAGATAGCTTACATATAAGTTTTTTATAGGTTAAGACTTTGATACAAAAAAACAGATCGATGGTGAAAGTGAAAAACCTTGTATGTCAAAATCTCTTAGATTTTGGGTGGAATGACTATTTCAATATCCCATACATGTTGTCAATATTTAGCAAAATTTTGACATACAAGGTTTTGCACTTTCACCATCGATATGTATGGTAGAGATTATGTTGCCACAATGCGAACACGACCTTGGGTTTTTTTTCACAATGCCACAATGTCCTCGCGCCAACGTCAAACCATTGACGTTGCCTCACAATGCTTTGAAAGCGTCGCCACAACGGCACTTGCTTAGGTCATATCTTTGATGTTGCTTCATAACGTTGTGACAACATATATCTACCATACAAATCTATGTCATTTGACAAACAGGGTGATGTAGTTGCAATGTTACTTCAACATAGATGTGCCCATAAGGAAGTTTCCCCCAGCAAGCCAACTTTATCCCATTCTGCAGTAAATATTGTAGACAGAAATTGGGCCACAATATTCTGTACCAACAATTTATATTAGGCTATTGCGTGAAAATGGAAAGAAGGTTGGTTTGTAGCAAGGTTTTTGAGGCTATCTCGTATATATATATATATTTTTTTTAATGTTCATCTGACTCAGACCAAATGATGATTCCTTATTCATTATTACGATCCAGGAGCTGTTGTTTCAGGCTGATACTGCACAACAATAAGGACATAAGTTACCATCAAGCCGATGATCTGGAAGCAGAACAAGGCAAAATTAATGGCACTATATAATCTAACCTCATTTGTTTTGTTTTTTTCTGGGAAATATAAATATATTTCAAATTGAAACAGGAAAAGACCTCACCCCAAGGGCTGCACCCCTGTCCACGTTCATGAAACCAAGGAGAGACACTCCTCCAAATCTCTCGATGGAGTTGATGAACATGTTCACCTGAAGAAAAGGAAATGCTTCTATGCGTATAAGGTTGAGAGTTACAGCCAAGTTTATAATATGTTGTAGGGCTAGACACTCAGCCTAATTTTGAATATTTCCTAAAACATTTTATTCTATAAGGCAGAGTGATAATTTTCCTTATACAATATATACACTGTGTACTCGCCATATGACCTAATTTAGGATCTTTTTATTTACATTTTGCTAGTCCTCATGAATAGAGCAAACAAATACTTTGCCATATAGCCAGTATGCAGTCTTATAGTACAAGCATAACACATAAAAACTTTGGAATCAATCAGTTAAGTTTTCTGGGAGATTAGGCGGTTTTAATAGATTTGAGTGCATTTTTTACTAGAATCGCCAAATCTTTGATTGCTAAATATTTTTAAAATGATTGGATGTCTGATACATAAATACAGTAAACTGGCTATGTTATATTGTAAATTTAATTGGTTTCTAGTCCGAACATTATGATTTTTATAATTAACTAGGTCGCTTGGCATCTAGCACACAGTGTACAATGACAATATATAAATAGATATACATCAATTACCTAAACTTGGTCATCCGCATTTTTCAACTGCATATTGGCCAAGTGCTCAAGGGGAGATTTGGCCTGCAATTAGAAGGGACAACAGAATGCACTGCAAAAGCTATGATCAGCCAATTTTAATACTTAGGGGCAATTCCGTAAACTCCGATTTACAGATTTGACACTTTAGCAGCTTGTGTAGCCCTACCATTATATCTCAGCTATTCCATTGTTAAATAGGGATGAGGCCAGGTAATAGGGGTATCAGATAAGCCACCACCCAAAGCTATAAGTGCAACAGGAGCTGAGCTACATCAAAAATATCAGCGTTTCGGACGTACATCACACGATGTACGTCCGAAACACTGATATTTTGACCTAGCTCAGCTCCTGTTGCACTTGGAGCTTTGGTTGATGGCTTTTCTGATACCCCTATTACCTGGCCTCATGTCTGGATAGCAATGAAATAGCTAAGGTATGGTGGTAGGGCTACAAAAGCTGCAAAAGTGTCAAATCTGTAAACTGGAGTTTACGGAATTGCACTTAGATCAGCCATATTTGATAAGAAGGTCAGCCATTTTTGATACTAAGATCAGCCATATTTGATACTAAGATCGATCATTTTTGATGCTAAGATCAGCCATATTTGATAAGAAGGTCAGCCATTTTTGATACTAAGATCAGCCATTTTTGATACTAAGATCAGCCATTTTTGATACTAAGATCAGCCATTTTTGATACTAATATCAGCCATTTTTGATACTAAGATCAGCCATACTAAGATCAGCCATTTTTGATACTAATATCAGCCTTTTATGATACTAAGATCATCCGTTTTTGATAGCAAGATCAGCCATATTTGATAAGATCAGTCATTTTTGTTATTCAGATCATCCATTTTTGATACTAAGATCAATCATTTTTAATACTAAGATCAGCCATATTTGATAAGATGATCAGCCATTTTTGATACTAAGATCAGCCATATTTGATACTAAGATCAGCCATTTTTGATACTAAGATCAGCCATTTTTGATACTAAGATCAGCCATTTTTGAAGATAAGATCAACCATATTTGATACTAAGATCAGCCATTTTTGATACTAAGATCAATCATTTTTGATACTAAGATCAATCATTTTACTAAGATTAATCATTTTACTAAGATCAGCCATATTTGATCAATCATTTTTGATACTAAGATCAGCCATATTTGATACTAAGATCAGCCATATTTGATAAGATGATCAGGCATATTTGATACTAAGATCAGCCGTTTTTGATACTGATGTCAGGACGCCCAAGGGAAGTTAACATACTAATTATGATTAGTGAACACTATTACATGCAACTGAACAATTACCTTATCCAGCAAGTATATGGGTCCATAAATTAGAGCGATGAGGCTGAATGTGTATAATATTTGATTTGGCCACAATATCTCAGCTGGCAAAAGGTACTGGAAGAAGCTGTAGCCCGTGCAAACGCATCCAACAATCTAAGCTAGTAAAATAGCCATCGCTGTAGTTCCATGAGTGGAGGAGAATTCTTCCACACTCGCGCAAAGTTGATTGTATCGTAGACGAAAGCTGTAAGTTTAATAAAAATATTGTCTGGGGTATTAATAGTGCTCAGAACAATTGCTGTCATCACAATTAGATTATGGCATTTTTGTAAAATGTTTTGTTAAGCAACAGGTAGCAATGGATAAGAAGATTTTCATATGCACGGGTAGCTCTTGGCTTGTGCAGTAATTGCGTGCCATTCCAAATTTTTAAACGGGAAAACATTCCTATGGCCGCAGTATATTTTTAGCTGATAGGTCTAGAACATGGAGAACTGAAAAAGTGAGCAGGAAAATGTATTTTCACCACTGATTATTGGGGAGCTGTAGCAGGGTAGAGATCCTCCAGTGTTCCGATCAAGGGAGCTCAGCTCCCCAAAGCGCCGCCTTGACCCAGCGGATTTTAATGTTAAAAAGAAACGTCTTATAGTTGCAGTACTTTTCAATTTCTAAACCCCCGTCCGACATTTTCTAGATCTGCCCCAGTCAGATTTCTGAAATATATTATGCTATTGTTGTGCTTGAAAGTATCTACACCCCTTGGCGATTTGCCATTTAAAACCATGTTAAAGTTGTCTGACCGTGATGGCTATTCATGACAAAAATGGTATTGTACAAATCATTGAACCCATGACTGTATCATACCATTGATGCTTCCTGCTACATGTACCAGCCTGGCCATTAGATTTGAAAAAGGGTCTTTGCTCTGCATAGGGGTTATAATTGTGCAAAAGAAGTTACACCCTAAGCGAATGCTAAAAGATTGGAACCGAGGGGGTACTTACTTTGGCACAATTATAACTCCTATCTAGCACAAAATCCCCTGATACAAATCAAATGGTTAGGCTAGTTCATGTAGTGGGAAACCTCAATGGTGTGACACACTCATTGGTTCAATAATTCGCGCAATATTATTGGCGTTATAGCAATTACGGTGAGACAACTTTAACATGGTCTTCAATGGTAAATCACTATAAGTATAAGGGGTGTACGTATACTTTCAAGCACAACTGTAAATACTCACCTTTCAATCTGTAAATTTGCCGGTTCCAGAAGTTTCTGGCATTTTCGCATCTCTTCATTTAAAGAAACAAACTCTTGGGCGATGCTGCAGCAATACGATGCCAGATAAAACGGGACAACTATGTTAGGGAGCATGACAAACACCGTGCTGGTCAAATTCACCATCCATGCACATGACGTACTAGTTATATTTTGTAGGGTACATTCCTTCATGTTAATAGTGGTATTCTGGTGAAATACAGCTGTAATTGCGATGCCTATCATAGTACCGAGTGTTGCCACCAGTCCTAAGATTGGCAAAACTTTCACAGTACGAGGAATCAGGGATTTGAACTCATCGAAATTTATCAGCAAAAATGAATTTTTGTAACTCATCCGGAACATAATGACTGATACAATTGCAGAACTTGTAACAAAACTAATTGCTTGGTAGCTATAGGTCAGGTTTTGGTGGAAATTTCCACTTAATGGCAGGGAAGCAACGTTAAAAGCGAAGACTAATCCTGTTAGTATCATAACGATAATGTTATAAATCAATGTCGGCCAGTGTCCATATTTGTACGACTTGTCTAAATGACATTTTCCCAGAATAAGAAACAAAATGAAGAATGGCCTTAACTGATTTGAGATATTCATGTTTCAAAATCCTTAAATAGTCCTCAATAAGGTAATTCAGGTCCTTGGTGATGTTTTGTAATAGCACTGTTCTGTTTGGAAGTAAATTTAATGTAGATCGTCACAGGCAATTTAATTAATCTGAAGTTTTTTGCCAATAAATAGCATTTTCAAATAATTGGACTGATTCAGAACTAACAGAACATCACACACCTAATATATCAAGCATAGTGAACACCTGTATAGCATTGATTCCTCACAGGCAAATGTGAATGACCAGAATCGTGTGGTAATTAAACTGCCTGTAAAGCTTATTGTGCATGACTATTATCACTGCGACATCTCCTTTGCTTACAAAGTTGCCAATACCAGCACTATCCGTAACCAATGGTTACCAGCAGCAGACATGTTTGCAGACCAATTAACAGTTAATGCTATTTGAAAGGCTGTCCAGACACAGTGCAAAAACAATGCATCTCTGGCATCCAATAATTCCAATTTCAGTGAGCGGCCAATGTTTGTTCTTGGTTAATGAATAATTATTCGTTGTTTGAAGAAAGCTCAATGAACAAGAGCCTTTGCTTACACAGTAGGGGATACTTGGATACGTTGAGCGACGGGTTAAGTTGTTCTGCCAATTTAAGCAAAATGGAAAACCAAATGAAGAAGGTTTTAACAGATAGGTAAAATTGGTTACCCGAGCCTGGCTACCCGACAGCTACCCGATAGCTACCCGAAATTTTTGTAAAATTGGCTACCCGAACTGGCTACCTGGCAGTTACCCGGCAGCTACCTGAAATGTGGTAAAGTTAGCTACCTGACCTGGCTACCTGGCAGCTACCTGTCAGCTACCTGAATATGCTCAAGCAATGAAAAATATTAAAGAAAGGGAAATCAATAGGCTATACTACAATAAAAAAAATGAAAATATGTGACATCCTGTGGTGGCATTGGGGAGCATGTATTCCCCCCCCCATAAATCTCTGTCCACCGGAATACCAGGAAAGCCCCTTTTTGTGCAAAAACCTCTCAAGGTCAAATTTGTTCCTTCCTACGTAGCTTTCAGAGCTTATCTAAGTGATTTTATAGAAAAACAATCTAATTAATGGTTACTGCAAGGTGTCAAAATTGACTTTTTCACTTCATTCCACAAGGTTTCAACTAAAATTGATTAAAATGTCATAAAAAGCAGTTAAATTGGTGTAAATAAGCAAAAGATTCAGGTAACTGCCGGGTAGCCAGCTTTTGTCAGAAATTTCTTTTCCGTTTTCCCGGATGAATGTAGTACCGGGACATTGCGTTTTGGTGAAAATACGTACGATTGCTAAAGACTCGGATGTGAATGTCTTTTTCGGAACCGAAATATGTGGAATAGCTGCAAAACTAGCAAATACTGAAAAATGAGTACTTTTACCGGTCTGGGGGTTGAAAAATAACGGAGCGTCACACCTATTCCGGTCATGCAAAAAAAATTATTTAAATGTACCAGTTTTCTTTCCGGAACGAAACAGAAGCAATAATTCTACGTTTATTGGGTGAAATTAAGCAATAGATTCAGGTAACTGACGGGTAGCCAGCTTCATTTTCACCGGTCCCGGAAAAACCGGAGTACCGGGAAAGCCCCTTTTTGTGCAAAAACCTCTCTAGGTCAAATTTGTTCCTTCCTACGTAGCTTTCAGAGCTTATCTAAGTGATTTTATAGCAAAACGAGCTAATTAATGGTTACTGCAAGGTGTCAAAATTGACTTTTTCACTTCACCGGAAAACTAGGCAACCGGGAAAACCGGTTTTGCTACAACTGATTATTTACCCGGTGGCCTTTTAAAACATATATTTTTCGGAAATCCAAAAAATTAATTTTTCGAGCAATTATCAAAAAACACATTCTACTGGTGACTCCTGCCATATCTATTCTAGCGAAATAACGGAAAGGTGCATCTGTACCGGTCAGGTAAGAAATGAAATTTCATTCCACAAGGTTTTAACTAAAATTGATTAAAATGTCATAAAAAGCAGTTAAATTGGTGTAAATAAGCAAAAGATTCAGGTAACTGCCGGGTAGCCAGCTTTTGTCAGAAATTTCTTTTCCGTTTTCCCGGATGAATGTAGTACCGGGACATTGCGTTTTGGTGAAAATACGTCCGATTGCCAAAGACTCTGATGTGAATGTCTTTTTCGGAACCGAAATATGTGGAATAGCTGCAAAACTAGCAAATACTGAAAAATGAGTACTTTTACCGGTCTGGGGGTTGAAAAATAACGGAGCGTCACACCTATTCCGGTCATGCAAAAAAAATTATTTAAATGTACCAGTTTTTTTCCGGAACGAAACAGAAGCAATAATTCTACGTTTATTGGGTGAAATTAAGCAATAGATTCGGGTAACTGACGGGTAGCCAGCTTCAATTTCACCAGTCCCGGAAAAACCGGAGTACCGGGAAAGCCCCTTTTTGTGCAAAAACCTCTCTAGGTCAAATTTGTTCCTTCCTACGTAGCTTTCAGAGCTTATCTAAGTGATTTTATAGCAAAACGAGCTAATTAATGGTTACTGCAAGGTGTCAAAATCATGGGCGGATGTATCAAGAATGAGACAAAAACACTTAAGGGCATGCGATTCCATTGCTGAGAGTCGCCCGATTCAGTCAACAAAATGCTTCCCTTGCAGTAGCGGCATGGTTTTCAAATATGTGCAATAGTGCATTCTGTTCACAAAACTTACCTTGCACACCTGGGCCTTTCATAAATACTTCAAAGTCTCCCACTTTTGCATAATATTTTACTATTCTTGTGATTTTCGTCAACTTGGTGGAGCCTATGACCTATGCATTTCCTGTAAAACAGGAGTCAGTGAGCAGGTCAGGAAGTCGGTCAGGAAAAGGCCAATTATTTATTAACTTTTTTTTAAAGCTCCAAATTTTTACCTTTTCATATATTGAATATAGCTTAACAAATTATAAATTGCCATAGGATAATTTTAAGCAACTATTGAAAATTGTACAAAAGCTTCACTTTCAAAATTTGCATACTGGCTACAGTGCTGCCACACCCATCAAGCATGACTGAGGATCATTTGATCCCAGCATGTCAGGCACTGAAAACATGCTGGTCAAGTGCCAGAGTACCAGTGGACACAGCATTCCTACTATATATAATGTCAAACCAGCACTGGAAATAAACCACATTGTTGAGAAAGGTGAAAAGGCTATGGGAAATTATGGAAAACAATATTACAGTAAGTGGTTGTTGTCTTTATTTTTTAAAGATTTTAATGGACAGTAAATTCCTTCAGCAAGCTGTAATTTAATCATGCTTTTATTTTTTTGTGAACCTGTTGTCATAGGTATATATAATTGCCTAAATTTCTATTAAAAAATGCTTGAATTTTCAATTTTATTTCTCAGGATGATTGAGCATATTTAATTTACAGTTATTGCTAATCAGCTGACATTTCTGCTCAGTGCTCTTGTGTAAGCTGCTTCAAACTGTTTTGTTGATCTATCCAACTAACCAGTAGCTGTCACAAACAACATTCAACAATCTAACCTGCCATTAAGAGCACAACATTTGTCTTCTAATTGATAAACTGTTAAGATTTATTTCACATGTCTTCTATCTTATTTACAAACAGGTGCAACAATAGCACTGGCTAAAAGACACACATTTTGAGAATTATTTGTACATTAAGCCTGCACAGTGCCAGGATGGATCAATTTCAGTGAGTATATCAACATGATCAACTGTCAGTACGATATTATTATACAAAAAATTATATTGGACAATGCCAAGTTCATTCATAAAGTACAGAAAACACAAGTAATACCCATTGAGGTTTTATAATTTTAATAGTGGTCTTTAAATCAGAAAACCCATGAACAAAACTGTTTCATCACAGTGATTCCATCCACCGGTTTATATCCAAAATATTTTTAAATGTCTGAAGTTTATGTTTTTTTATGTTTTTATCACAGCATGTAAGTGACAGGCATTTTAGTAGTAAAGTTTGGTAGAAAATTAACCCTAGCATATATTGATTATTATTCATGTTTTGCAAATGATTCAGTGATGCTTTTAATTCCAGCAGGATTTATCAACAACATGATTTTCTGTGAGAAGAGAGGCGCAATGCAATTTAGGGCCATTGTGAAAGGGGCATTTTCTGACAAGCGCACACCTTCTTGACATCATCAAATATAATGATGGATGCTGCGGTATGGTTTCTGTTGTTCCTTAAATGGATCATTCTATTTTCTTAAGTCTCATTAATAAAACAAGTTATCATTTATGTTAAGAAAAAGCAACACATTTTAAAAAAGTATCTATCATTAAAACATGCGAACAAAAGATAGCAAATTCTGAAAATTTTAAACCTGTCATACAGAATGATTCATTCTTTTAAATGAACTGTAAATTTCAATAAGCTGTTATGAAGCATTCAATGCATCACAACCAATTTTTTTTCTCTATTGTTTGTTTTTGTTGGTGGTGTAGTTTGAAAATTGCTTTTGCAGATGTGACCATGCAACATACATAATTTGGTTTGGCTGCGCTTCATTTATAAAGCCTGAAGATATACATACTCAGCAACCTCAATGGACTACATGCTCATCAAGTTGACATAGGTAAGGGATAAAAAAACATGTGAGTATATTGCCAATTATGGCTTACAATTTGATAACATGACTATTGCATGCTTCAAAATCAGAAAAGAAAGTACTCTTAAGGTGGCTCGATACTCATGAACTTTCCAAGATAGGATTTCTTAAAAACAGTTTAGAATGATCCAAAATATAGTTTATAGCAAGGATATGTAAGCAAAAGTGGTCGCTACCAGCCTTTTAAAAAAAATATTTGGGGTTATGTACCACAAAGTCGGTCCACGCAAACCTGCAAAACTAAATTTTTTTCTTATTTTTCCTACTGTGATGTTTGTTCTGCCATTCAGTGGTCATGCATCCCATATTATGCAATGAAGCATGAAATTAAAGAACACACTTTCATGGAAAAGGTGATAACAATTTCATAGAGATATATTTAGTTTAAATGACTTTCCAAGGGGCTCGTAATATGTTTCGATTTTGACAATTTTAACTTTTTTTACAAACCATGGTGCAAAAAAAAATTGACGAGATAGGATTTTTCATTTCTTTGTCATTTATTTCCAAAAATAGTTGGGAACAACATGATGATATAGACAAGCCTTCCTACCACACTTCAAATTGATATATACATTTATTTATATCACAAAGTCATTTTTTGAGAAATTAGACCTGCTTGCCGAAAATCGCCTGTAAAAATTTTCTGTTTTGAGTATCACATTGAATCTCTGGCTGTGTATAGTATTCTTCATTGCGCATCTAATGCTCCAAACGAGAAGTCTCTAACCCCAATAGAAGTGGCACAATTCGCAAACGAAGCGGCCGACACATGAAATTCTCAAAAGTAAAAAAGATCCTGAAAAAGTGTCTGCAGAGCTCAGCTGCTGTGGTGACGCTACGATAGATAGGGCCTGCCTGACTGCGCGGAAACATGTGCAGGTGACTTAATTTCGTGAGTAGCGAGCCACCTTAAGGTGACTCAAGGGTGGTAGTTTGATCATACAGATTTTTCTAAAATTTTGCACAGGTATTCTATTGGACCCATACATTCCAAAAATGAAAAATAAAAAAATTTCACAGACTCGTTTGGTTGCCATGGTATCAGCATATTTGGCCTGATGACTGCTTAAAAGTTATAAATTGAGTTTTTGGTTATGTACCACAGAATAAAGCATTACATGCATTTGTCACACAAAAATGTGAGAAATGTCTTCCCATGGATGTAAACCAATACATTTGCCACAAATTTGAAGAAAAAGGTTAAAATACTTTTTTCTGTAAGAGCTCAAAGGGCACAAACACACTAACTAATTGCAGATTTTGCATGCATCAATTTTGGCAGTAATCAAATATTAGGAAAACGATCATACAGATTTTTTTTTTAATTTGCATATATCATAAACAGGTTATTGTCAAACAAATGTAAAAAAAAAAAAAAATTTCACCGAGTCGTTTTTTAACTGCAGTACCATGACTATGCCAATGTCAATTTAAAGAAATAAAGACAATTTTAGACACAGTTGACTGAAATTAGTTGAGAAAATTCTTTTGATAAAGACGAGAAGCTGAAACTTTGAATTAGCATAATATAGGTGTTACTGCATTCAATAAAAAAATAATTATGCTTCTATCTGCATTAGATCTCATTTAAATAGCAAATTACTGGCTGCCATGCTGTTAAAAAAAAGAGAGCAGAAAATGGTAACGTCACAACTTTTTCAGGGCCTGCAGCTGTGGTGACGCTATGTTGCTAGGCAACCAGGCTGCTCAGAAGTATGTGCAGTGTACCACGGTTGAGTCACCTTAAGTCCTATAAAGCTGTAAAGTTAAACGGCATGAAACCCGTGTGATGTATCCAAACTGTAGAGTGGTCCAAAACTGCAACTGCAAGTAAAATATTATTTTACTACTACCTCAAATACCTGATTTGAAGGACCAAAGCAATTACCACATTATTACAACAGTCACATGTAAACATTTGGTTATTTGTTTAAAAGTTTGCTCAAAGCCTTTGATAGGTCGGACAAGGTTAAAATCAAGAAATATTGGAAAACATGTTCGAAAATCCAACCTGATCATAAAAATACTTTTTGGGAAATTTTGAGAAAACACTCCTAGCTGGCCCATCCCAGAATTTGGTCAAGAAAGGTGCACAATATAAAAATATTATTGAGCCTTATGAATTTTCATGACTAAAATACCAATGAAATTCAAAGCAAAACTCCGTAGATAGACATTTTTCTGCCAACAGATATGTGCATCTCCCACAGATTTGAAACCTGTACTTTATTCCATTACCAGGCAAATTTAGCTCAATTTAAATTAATTAATTCAAAGTCGGGCCGATCTGGGACAAGGTAAAAAATTAACGCCCTAAAAGGCACATCGAATTTACGATTTGAAGCACACAAGTCAGCTTCCATGCCTAAAAAACGGGTGACATCTGCCTTTTTACCAATGTGGCAATTTTCTCCATTAATTCTTTCTTTGAATTTGTATCAATTTAGACCATCTGATATATCTTTTGTGCAAAACTTCAGAACATATGTCATCATTTCCTGGATGACACTCAGTGATGGAAATGGCGGGGGAGGTTGGGGGAGGTTGGGGGAGCTGAGCTCCCTTAAAAACAAACTGGGGAAGCTCTGCCCTGCTACAGCTGACCGAATGATCAGTGGTGAAATTCGTGATCATGTTCCCTCTTTCAGTCCTCCAGCTCTTTTTTGCCAAAATAAGGCTCCAGTAGCCGCCTATTTCAGCTTTAAAGATTTGCAATCTCGGGCTGCTACTGCTCCAGCAAAGAGCCCATGAAGAAGATTTTCTTTTTCCGTCACTGTGTTGTAGTGTTGTCTGTCGTACAGTTGGTGTGGTCATTTTTGTAGAAGGATATTTTTTTATATACAACTAGTTTTAATGGATTTTTTAAAATGAATTTTGTAACTTTTAATGTTGTAATCTGCTGAGAGGGCACATATCTACTGTTCATTGTTTTGTGAAAAGTTTTTATCATTCTATTTTAGACAACACAATCTTAAAACTTCTTTCTCAACACCAGCAGAAATCATCTGAATCAATCTGGTGCTGCCATCTGGTGGAAATGCCTTGAAACGTGCCTCAAAATTAGAGAACTTTTCTTCTTCACTTAGTTATTGGAATATAACAACCAGCTTCAGATTCTGTCATGTTCACCATTATTTCCTACAAATGAAATTATTGCAATATTAAGGAAATCTAGTCTATTTTAATTCCTAAACTTTTATACTGTGTAATTATAGTAGTATCAGCTGCACATCTATGATTTTTTTTAATATACCTCAACCGGTTTAGGATGAGATATATATTTCAGGTTAAGAAAATCTGCATCATCGTAATGTTAAACTGATTTTATAGTGGGCTTTGGGGCGCCATGTTATCAAGTGCACCATTACGACTCAACTGAATAATTTTTATGCATAAAAATTTCCCAAGGGAAGCCAAACATGTTAACTGTGTCAGTCATGCCTAAATTGTTCCATAAGCATATTTTCACACGTGTGTTTCATATTACGGAATGATGTTAATTGTATACCGATTCATTAGATTGTAGATAAAAGAAGACCAACTTTAGAATTTTGTCTGAATACATGAATTCCATTATATCAGCAGATCCTGAATCTTCAATCTGAAGTACTAGTATGTGAAGGTTTACAGTGGAAATAGATTTAAAACACCATTGCCAATGATTTAAATAGATACCAGGTACATTTAAAATGTTAATATACACTTTTTTCTGTCAAATATGATTATACTAATAACAATACAGACACACTGTAAAAGATACACAAACTCTGTTAACTGAAACAACTTGGTTATTTCAAGAAGTGAATTTTTATTATTCATGCAATTTAATCTGATGATGTGTCATGTACAAAATTAGTAAATATTTATAATTATTATTTCCAGGATGACGCCGCCATGGATCATAAAGTGGACACAGTGATAGGGCTTCGGAGATGTGTAATAAGTGAAGCGACTCCCGACTCCTTTGGCGTAAAATTAGAAAAGTGACTCCGACTCCTTAGGTCTCCTGAATTACAACTCCGACTCCCCACTCCGCTTATCGCTATTATTGCACACAAATATTATGTGGTTAACAGGGGTGAGAAATTAATTCTACAAAGTTTTCACGGGATTTGGCACATGAACACTTGCTGAAATAGTTTTGTGTAAAAAATGGTATGTCTTTCACGTTTTTGTAAAATAGTTTTTGTAAATTATATTAATTGGATTAGGAGTCATGAATCCCCTATTAAATTTTCAAATCCGACCATGACTCCACCTGGAAATCTTGACTCCAACTCCGACTGCAACTCCATTAAAAAGCCTCCAGCTCCACGCGACTCCGACTCTTGACTAGAATCTAAAGCCCTGCGCAGTGGGATGTGACATCGCTGCATTAGACAACAGTGCCCTTTGATATTGATATTCATCAATCAACCTGAGATGAAAAGTCTGATATACTGATGAACTCCACATATTGGATGCAAAAATACATAAGTTATTAATTCCAAGACTGTATATTTATATGATTGGAAACATCCAAAAAAGTATAAATATGGGTCTGTCAATAATGCTCAAATTGTATCTTGCCCAGCCTATTGTTTTATGGCATCATAGTTTTTGCAAATTTTTCCATTATCTGCAATCCGCATTTATTTCAGCTTTTTTGAAATCATAAAAGTATTTTTAAAGTAACATAGTTACATAATTTTCATTTGTATGAGATGTATAGTAAGAATCAATAATTGTGATTAAGTTAAAATAGAAATATATATGTCACAACATTTAGCTGGAATGTTGCTAATTCAAATATTCAGATTTATGCTGAAAATTTCTTTTGGCCTACTTGTGAATATATCTTGTTATGGGACAACATTTTTTCTGTTTTGCGGTAATATATAATAAATTCCAATATTAATTGCAACGCAAATAAAGTTATATTTCCTGTGAGTGACTTATTTTTCCTTTGTCGCATTTATGGTTGTACCAGCTATCTGAAGTGAAATGGGCCGACCTGTGGAGGCCAAATTTGAAGCAGCTCATCCATCAAAGCATATAATTGGCAAAAGTTTGTTTTACAGACATTGATGATCATGAACCAAAAATGCGCCACCAACTTAAACTAAAAAAATTACATACTCAGTACTCACCAGGAGGTTTCCTCTCTATAGTATCCTGCATATGCCGTCCTTGCTTTAGTTTAGTGTCCTCATAGGCCTAACCAAATCTGGAAATTACCATCTGATCACAAGCCTTCATACGGCCATACCTCTTTGTCTAATTCTTGATATCTGAGCCCGTGCATCTCATGCAGATCTGTACATCACTCTTTTACAAAAATAGCACGGTAATGTGCACTGCATACTATGTGAACATTAATGAGGGAAAAAAAAATTAATAATTTTCATAGCAAATGTCACCAAAGTAACTATAAATTTAAGTTCAGAAATTAACTCCACTAATGTAACTTTTATGTTTGATTAAATAAATTCAAATTAAATTAATGATCCCTCGATCCCTCCGGATCCTCCGACTGCGGGGTCATGTGACCTTTAAAATTTCTTCTCCTTATTCCTACATTTTTCTTAATTGCGAATGTCACCAAAATAAATGTCAATCTAAATGCAGAAACAAACTAAAGTAATATCATTTTTATATACCTTATGTGTGCGGAGCTATCATTATTTTCATTTTCAGCTGACTTTGGTCATAGGCTCTAGTCAGTTGCATTGAAGCTTGGATTTTAACATGAAAATTGGATTTCTTCCCAATGTCTTACAAACACCAGGCTCTTTCCAAGTAAGTTTTTACCTTCAGCGAACGAAGTTCGAAGAAGGTATTGTAATCACTTGGGTAAAAATGTTGTCCGTCCGCCGGGCGGGCGGGCGGGCGGGCGGGTGGGCGGGCGGGCGGATAGATCGTTTCCGGGCCAGCATTCGGCCTCTATTGGGTGCACATGGATGAAATTTGGTACACATATAGCCTGTATGGTCTAGTTGTGCCTTTTGATGGTCTAATTGATAGATATTCAATACCTTTTGAAATAATTGAGAAAATATAAAAATTATTTTTGTTCGTTTCCGGGCCAAATCTCAGTCACTATTGCATGTGCACTTATGAAATTTGGTACAGATGTGGCCTATATGGTCTAGTTGTGCCTTTTGATGGTCTCATTGATGGATATTCTATACTTTTTGCAAAAATTTGGAAAATAGAAAAATATGTATTTTTTTAGTTTTTTGGGCTGAGACTCGGTCACTATTGCATGTAAATGGATAAGGTTTGGTACACACATGGCCTATAACGTCTAGTTGTGCCCTTTGAAAGGTCTGGTGGAAAATATTAAATGCTATTTGAAATATTGAAAAAAAAGAGAAAAAATATATTTTTTGTTTCTGCCCCTAGACTTTGTCACTATTGCATGTACATGGATAAAGTTTGGTACACATATGACTTATGTGGTTTAGTTGTGCCTTTTCATGGTCTGACTGATACATATTCTAAACTTTTTGTAATATTGAGAAAAAATATTAAAAATACTTATTTTCTTATAGGACCCAAAACGTGCCCACTATTGCATATACAGCAATGCCATTTCCTACATGTATCACCTATTAAATGTAGCAGTGCTTTTTGACTTCTATTTAACACTTTTTGAATGATTGGAAAAAAATTGGTGCATGCATCAAACCGTACCATAATATAAGTAAATTAGTATAATAAAACCTTTCCCTGCTTTTACAAACCCTAGCAAGCACACAGGTAGATCGCAGGGCAGCAGGCAAATAACAGATAATAGAATGCCATTACTCGACCACTGTTGCAAACCTATAATATACGGAATTTGGTAAACACACCAATTTTATGATGTAATTGTAAACTTCTAAATGTGTTATTCGCTGAAGGTTTGCTGCTGCGCAGCCTATGTTTTATGATATTCTTTTGAATGAGGTGATTGGAGGAGTCCAGAAATGCTTATAAATATGAATTTCCAACATGCTGAGTACACTGTGACCACTAGACCATGACTGGAATTGCTTACTCTGAAGTGTTCATGTCTATCAATTGAATGATCAGAAGGCTCGTGGTCAAAATTGACTTTTTCACTTCACCGGAAAACTAGGCATCCGGGAAAACCGGTTTTGCTACAACTGATTATTTACCTGGTGGCCTTTTAAAACATATTTTTTTCGGAAATCCAAAAAATTTATTTTTCGAGCAATTATCAAAAAACACATTCTACTGGTGACTCCTGCCATATCTATTCTAGCGAAATAACGGAAAGGTGCATCTGTACCGGTCAGGTTAGAAATGAAATTTCATTCCACAAGGTTTCAACTAAAATTGATTAAAATGTCATAAAAAGCAGTTAAATTGGTGTAAATAAGCAAAAGATTCAGGTAACTGCCGGGTAGCCAGCTTTTGTCAGAAATTTCTTTTCCGTTTTCCCGGATGAATGTAGTACCGGGACATTGCGTTTTGGTGAAAATACGTACGATTGCTAAAGACTCGGATGTGAATGTCTTTTCGGAACCGAAATATGTGGAATAGCTGCAAAACTAGCAAAAAACTGAAAAATGAGTAATTTTACCGGTCTGGGGGTTGAAAAATAACGGAGCGTCACACCTATTCCGGTCATGCAAAAAAAATTATTTAAATGTACCAGTTTTCTTTCCGGAACGAAACAGAAGCAATGATTCTACGTTTATTGGGTGAAATTAAGCAATAGATTCGGGTAACTGACGGGTAGCCAGCTTCATTTTCACCGGTCCCGGAAAAACCGGAGTACCGGGAAAGCCCCTTTTTGTGCAAAAACCTCTCTAGGTCAAATTTGTTCCTTCCTACGTAGCTTTCAGAGCTTATCTAAGTGATTTTATAGCAAAACGAGCTAATTAATGGTTACTGCAAGGTGTCAAAATTGACTTTTTCACTTCACCGGAAAACTAGGCAACCGGGAAAACCGGTTTTGCTACAACTGATTATTTACCCGGTGGCCTTTTAAAACATATATTTTTCGGAAATCCAAAAAATTTATTTTTCGAGCAATTATCAAAAAACACATTCTACTGGTGACTCCTGCCATATCTATTCTAGCGAAATAACGGAAAGGTGCATCTGTACCGGTCAGGTAAGAAATGAAATTTCATTCCACAAGGTTTTAACTAAAATTGATTAAAATGTCATAAAAAGCAGTTAAATTGGTGTAAATAAGCAAAAGATTCAGGTAACTGCCGGGTAGCCAGCTTTTGTCAGAAATTTCTTTTCCGTTTTCCCGGATGAATGTAGTACCGGGACATTGCGTTTTGGTGAAAATACGTCCGATTGCCAAAGACTCGGATGTGAATGTCTTTTTCGGAACCGAAATATGTGGAACTAGAGATACCCATTGAGTACATTTTTAGGGGGAGTCAATGAAAAAAATCTGCAGTTTGTGTGAAAGCATGTGCTTTGATTGAAATGGTAGAGAAATATGTGAGAAGGGAAAATATGTGAATGGAGTTCAGGAAGTATTTATATTGGTGGTGAAAAAGAGTAAGTGATATTTTGGCACATTGCCAAATCCTACACAGCAGGCGTGTGCACTGAGGCGTCTGCTGTGAGATTGTGCTTGAAGATGAACCTGGCCAAAGTGAAAAATGCATTGGTGATTGTATGCAGATTAGACTTGAGAGATAGCGGGTAGGAGCTTGGATAATAGTTGAGACATCTTGATACGTTTAGGGCTTGAAAAGAGCTTTAAAATGAGGGTAAGATGACAAAGATACGATGAGTAGAAGTAGGTCAGCCAGGGTGCAGGCATGGAAAGCAGTTGACACTGGAGTGTGGTTTTTTCTGGCGGGAAAATGGAGCAGTGGCGCCAGGCCCTGGTGATGTGATAAGCGGAACTACTGAGCAGATTCATGCGCCCCTGGTGGCAGAGGAGAGTTGCCGTAGAAAAACGTAAATAAGACAGCAGTGGAACTGCTTTCTGGTGTTATCAGAAGGAGAGGATAGATCAATAAGGATAGGTGGATAGTTTAGGTGAGTGGCATCGCTAAGGGAGGAGTTTTTAGCTGTTGCAGGAGTGAGCATGTCACCCATGATTTTTGTATCTTATACCCGGCAGGGATAGCTGCAAAACTAGCAAATACTGAAAAATGAGTACTTTTACCCGTCTGGGGGTTGAAAAATAACGGAGCGTCACACCTATTCCGGTCATGCAAAAAAAATTATTTAAATGTACCAGTTTTTTTCCGGAACGAAACAGAAGCAATAATTCTACGTTTATTGAGTGAAATTAAGCAATAGATTCGGGTAACTGACGGGTAGCCAGCTTCAATTTCACCAGTCCCGGAAAAACCGGAGTACCGGGAAAGCCCCTTTTTGTGCAAAAACCTCTCTAGGTCAAATTTGTTCCTTCCTACATAGCTTTCAGAGCTTATCTAAGTGATTTTATAGCAAAACGAGCTAATTAATGGTTACTGCAAGGTGTCAAAATTGACTTTTTCACTTCACCGGAAAACTAGGCATCCGGGAAAACCGGTTTTGCTACAACTGATTATTTACCCGGTGGCCTTTTAAAACATATATTTTTCGGAAATCCAAAATATTTATTTTTCGAGCAATTATCAAAAAACACATTCTACTGGTGACTCCTGCCATATCTATTCTAGCGAAATAACGGAAAGGTGCATCTGTACCGGTCAGGTAAGAAATGAAATTTCATTCCACAAGGTTTCAACTAAAATTGATTAAAATATCATAAAAAGCAGTTAAATTGGTGTAAATAAGCAAAAGATTCAGGTAACTGCCGGGTAGCCAGCTTTTGTCAGAAATTTCTTTTCCGTTTTCCGGATGAATGTAGTACCGGGACATTGCGTTTTGGTGAAAATACGTACGATTGCTAAAGACTCGGATGTGAATGTCTTTTCGGAACCGAAATATGTGGAATAGCTGCAAAACTAGCAAAAAACTGAAAAATGAGTACTTTTACCGGTCTGGGGGTTGAAAAATAACGGAGCGTCACACCTATTCCGGTCATGCAAAAAAAATTATTTAAATGTACCAGTTTTCTTTCCAGAACGAAACAGAAGCAATGATTCTACGTTTATTGGGTGAAATTAAGCAATAGATTCGGGTAACTGACGGGTAGCCAGCTTCATTTTCACCGGTCCCGGAAAAACCGGAGTACCGGGAAAGCCCCTTTTTGTGCAAAAACCTCTCTAGGTCAAATTTGTTCCTTCCTACGTAGCTTTCAGAGCTTATCTAAGTGATTTTATAGCAAAACGAGCTAATTAATGGTTACTGCAAGGTGTCAAAATTGAATTTTTCACTTCACCGGAAAACTAGGCAACAGGGAAAACCGGTTTTGCTACAACTGATTTATACCCGGTGGCCTTTTAAAACATATATTTTTCGGAAATCCAAAAAATTTATTTTTCGAGCAATTATCAAAAAACACATTCTACTGGTGACTCCTGCCATATCTATTCTAGCGAAATAACGGAAAGGTGCATCTGTACCGGTCAGGTAAGAAATGAAATTTCATTCCACAAGGTTTCAACTGAAATTGATTAAAATGTCATAAAAAGCAGTTAAATTGGTGTAAATAAGCAAAAGATTCAGGTAACTGCCGGGTAGCCAGCTTTTGTCAGAAATTTCTTTTCCGTTTTCCCGGATGAATGTAGTACCGGGACATTACGTTTTGGTGAAAATACATACGATTGCTAAAGACTCGGATGTGAATGTCTTTTCGGAACTGAAATATGTGGAATAGCTGCAAAACTAGCAAAAAACTGAAAAATGAGTACTTTTACCGGTCTGGGGGTTGAAAAATAACGGAGCGTCACACCTATTCCGGTCATGCAAAAAAAATTATTTAAATGTACCAGTTTTCTTTCCGGAACGAAACAGAAGCAATAATTCTACGTTTATTGGGTGAAATTAAGCAATAGATTCGGGAAACTGACGGGTAGCCAGCTTCATTTTCACCGGTCCCGGAAAAACCGGAGTACCGGGAAAGCCCCTTTTTGTGCAAAAACCTCTCTAGGTCAAAATTGTTCCTTCCTACGTAGCTTTCAGAGCTTATCTAAGTGATTTTATAGCAAAACGAGCTAATTAATGGTTACTGCAAGGTGTCAAAATTGACTTTTTCACTTCACCGGAAAACTAGGCAACCGGGAAAACCGGTTTTGCTACAACTGATTATTTACCCGGTGGCCTTTTAAAACATATATTTTTCGGAAATCCAAAAAATTTATTTTTCGAGCAATTATCAAAAAACACATTCTACTGGTGACTCCTGCCATATCTATTCTAGCGAAATAACGGAAAGGTGCATCTGTACCGGTCAGGTAAGAAATGAAATTTCATTCCACAAGGTTTTAACTAAAATTGATTAAAATGTCATAAAAAGCAGTTAAATTGGTGTAAATAAGCAAAAGATTCAGGTAACTGCCGGGTAGCCAGCTTTTGTCAGAAATTTCTTTTCCGTTTTCCCGGATGAATGTAGTACCGGGACATTGCGTTTTGGTGAAAATACGTCCGATTGCCAAAGACTCTGATGTGAATGTCTTTTCGGAACCGAAATATGTGGAATAGCTGCAAAACTAGCAAATACTGAAAAATGAGTACTTTTACCGGTCTGGGGGTTGAAAAATAACGGAGCGTCACACCTATTCCGGTCATGCAAAAAAAATTATTTAAATGTACCAGTTTTTTTCCGGAACGAAACAGAAGCAATAATTCTACGTTTATTGGGTGAAATTAAGCAATAGATTCGGGTAACTGACGGGTAGCCAGCTTCAATTTCACCAGTCCCGGAAAAACCGGAGTACCGGGAAAGCCCCTTTTTGTGCAAAAACCTCTCTAGGTCAAATTTGTTCCTTCCTACGTAGCTTTCAGAGCTTATCTAAGTGATTTTATAGCAAAACGAGCTAATTAATGGTTACTGCAAGGTGTCAAAATTGACTTTTTCACTTCACCGGAAAACTAGGCATCCGGGAAAACCGGTTTTGCTACAACTGATTATTTACCCGGTGGCCTTTTAAAACATATATTTTTCGGAAATCCAAAAAATTTATTTTTCGAGCAATTATCAAAAAACACATTCTACTGGTGACTCCTGCCATATCTATTCTAGCGAAATAACGGAAAGGTGCATCTGTACCGGTCAGGTAAGAAATGAAATTTCATTCCACAAGGTTTCAACTAAAATTGATTAAAATATCATAAAAAGCAGTTAAATTGGTGTAAATAAGCAAAAGATTCAGGTAACTGCCGGGTAGCCAGCTTTTGTCAGAAATTTCTTTTCCGTTTTCCCGGATGAATGTAGTACCGGGACATTGCGTTTTGGTGAAAATACGTACGATTGCTAAAGACTCGGATGTGAATGTCTTTTCGGAACCGAAATATGTGGAATAGCTGCAAAACTAGCAAAAAACTGAAAAATGAGTACTTTTACCGGTCTGGGGGTTGAAAAATAACGGAGCGTCACACCTATTCCGGTCATGCAAAAAAAATTATTTAAATGTACCAGTTTTCTTTCCAGAACGAAACAGAAGCAATGATTCTACGTTTATTGGGTGAAATTAAGCAATAGATTCGGGTAACTGACGGGTAGCCAGCTTCATTTTCACCGGTCCCGGAAAAACCGGAGTACCGGGAAAGCCCCTTTTTGTGCAAAAACCTCTCTAGGTCAAATTTGTTCCTTCCTACGTAGCTTTCAGAGCTTATCTAAGTGATTTTATAGCAAAACGAGCTAATTAATGGTTACTGCAAGGTGTCAAAATTGAATTTTTCACTTCACCGGAAAACTAGGCAACAGGGAAAACCGGTTTTGCTACAACTGATTTATACCCGGTGGCCTTTTAAAACATATATTTTTCGGAAATCCAAAAAATTTATTTTTCGAGCAATTATCAAAAAACACATTCTACTGGTGACTCCTGCCATATCTATTCTAGCGAAATAACGGAAAGGTGCATCTGTACCGGTCAGGTAAGAAATGAAATTTCATTCCACAAGGTTTCAACTGAAATTGATTAAAATGTCATAAAAAGCAGTTAAATTGGTGTAAATAAGCAAAAGATTCAGGTAACTGCCGGGTAGCCAGCTTTTGTCAGAAATTTCTTTTCCGTTTTCCCGGATGAATGTAGTACCGGGACATTACGTTTTGGTGAAAATACATACGATTGCTAAAGACTCGGATGTGAATGTCTTTTCGGAACTGAAATATGTGGAATAGCTGCAAAACTAGCAAAAAACTGAAAAATGAGTACTTTTACCGGTCTGGGGGTTGAAAAATAACGGAGCGTCACACCTATTCCGGTCATGCAAAAAAAATTATTTAAATGTACCAGTTTTCTTTCCGGAACGAAACAGAAGCAATAATTCTACGTTTATTGGGTGAAATTAAGCAATAGATTCGGGAAACTGACGGGTAGCCAGCTTCATTTTCACCGGTCCCGGAAAAACCGGAGTACCGGGAAAGCCCCTTTTTGTGCAAAAACCTCTCTAGGTCAAAATTGTTCCTTCCTACGTAGCTTTCAGAGCTTATCTAAGTGATTTTATAGCAAAACGAGCTAATTAATGGTTACTGCAAGGTGTCAAAATTGACTTTTTCACTTCACCGGAAAACTAGGCAACCGGGAAAACCGGTTTTGCTACAACTGATTATTTACCCGGTGGCCTTTTAAAACATATATTTTTCGGAAATCCAAAAAATTTATTTTTCGAGCAATTATCAAAAAACACATTCTACTGGTGACTCCTGCCATATCTATTCTAGCGAAATAACGGAAAGGTGCATCTGTACCGGTCAGGTAAGAAATGAAATTTCATTCCACAAGGTTTTAACTAAAATTGATTAAAATGTCATAAAAAGCAGTTAAATTGGTGTAAATAAGCAAAAGATTCAGGTAACTGCCGGGTAGCCAGCTTTTGTCAGAAATTTCTTTTCCGTTTTCCCGGATGAATGTAGTACCGGGACATTGCGTTTTGGTGAAAATACGTCCGATTGCCAAAGACTCTGATGTGAATGTCTTTTCGGAACCGAAATATGTGGAATAGCTGCAAAACTAGCAAATACTGAAAAATGAGTACTTTTACCGGTCTGGGGGTTGAAAAATAACGGAGCGTCACACCTATTCCGGTCATGCAAAAAAAATTATTTAAATGTACCAGTTTTTTTCCGGAACGAAACAGAAGCAATAATTCTACGTTTATTGGGTGAAATTAAGCAATAGATTCGGGTAACTGACGGGTAGCCAGCTTCAATTTCACCAGTCCCGGAAAAACCGGAGTACCGGGAAAGCCCCTTTTTGTGCAAAAACCTCTCTAGGTCAAATTTGTTCCTTCCTACGTAGCTTTCAGAGCTTATCTAAGTGATTTTATAGCAAAACGAGCTAATTAATGGTTACTGCAAGGTGTCAAAATTGACTTTTTCACTTCACCGGAAAACTAGGCATCCGGGAAAACCGGTTTTGCTACAACTGATTATTTACCCGGTGGCCTTTTAAAACATATATTTTTCGGAAATCCAAAAAATTTATTTTTCGAGCAATTATCAAAAAACACATTCTACTGGTGACTCCTGCCATATCTATTCTAGCGAAATAACGGAAAGGTGCATCTGTACCGGTCAGGTAAGAAATGAAATTTCATTCCACAAGGTTTCAACTAAAATTGATTAAAATGTCATAAAAAGCAGTTAAATTAGTGTAAATAAGCAAAAGATTCAGGTAACTGCCGGGTAGCCAGCTTTTGTCAGAAATTTCTTTTCCGTTTTCCCGGATGAATGTAGTACCGGGACATTGCGTTTTGGTGAAAATACGTACGATTGCTAAAGACTCGGATGTGAATGTCTTTTCGGAACTGAAATATGTGGAATAGCTGCAAAACTAGCAAAAAACTGAAAAATGAGTACTTTTACCGGTCTGGGGGTTGAAAAATAACGGAGCGTCACACCTATTCCGGTCATGCAAAAAAAATTATTTAAATGTACCAGTTTTCTTTCCGGAACGAAACAGAAGCAATAATTCTACGTTTATTGGGTGAAATTAAGCAATAGATTCGGGAAACTGACGGGTAGCCAGCTTCATTTTCACCGGTCCCGGAAAAACCGGAGTACCGGGAAAGCCCCTTTTTGTGCAAAAACCTCTCTAGGTCAAATTTGTTCCTTCCTACGTAGCTTTCAGAGCTTATCTAAGTGATTTTATAGCAAAACGAGCTAATTAATGGTTACTGCAAGGTGTCAAAATTGACTTTTTCACTTCACCGGAAAACTAGGCAACCGGGAAAACCGGTTTTGCTACAACTGATTATTTACCCGGTGGCCTTTTAAAACATATATTTTTCGGAAATCCAAAAAATTTATTTTTCGAGCAATTATCAAAAAACACATTCTACTGGTGACTCCTGCCATATCTATTCTAGCGAAATAACGGAAAGGTGCATCTGTTCCGGTCAGGTAAGAAATGAAATTTCATTCCACAAGGTTTTAACTAAAATTGATTAAAATGTCATAAAAAGCAGTTAAATTGGTGTAAATAAGCAAAAGATTCAGGTAACTGCCGGGTAGCCAGCTTTTGTCAGAAATTTCTTTTCCGTTTTCCCGGATGAATGTAGTACCGGGACATTGCGTTTTGGTGAAAATACGTCCGATTGCCAAAGACTCTGATGTGAATGTCTTTTTCGGAACCGAAATATGTGGAATAGCTGCAAAACTAGCAAATACTGAAAAATGAGTACTTTTACCGGTCTGGGGGTTGAAAAATAACGGAGCGTCACACCTATTCCGGTCATGCAAAAAAAATTATTTAAATGTACCAGTTTTTTTCCGGAACGAAACAGAAGCAATAATTCTACGTTTATTGGGTGAAATTAAGCAATAGATTCGGGTAACTGACGGGTAGCCAGCTTCAATTTCACCAGTCCCGGAAAAACCGGAGTACCGGGAAAGCCCCTTTTTATGCAAAAACCTCTCTAGGTCAAATTTGTTCCTTCCTACGTAGCTTTCAGAGCTTATCTAAGTGATTTTATAGCAAAACGAGCTAATTAATGGTTACTGCAAGGTGTCAAAATTGACTTTTTCACTTCACCGGAAAACTAGGCATCCGGGAAAGCCGGTTTTGCTACAACTGATTATTTACCCGGTGGCCTTTTAAAACATATTTTTTTCGGAAATCCAAAATATTTATTTTTCGAGCAATTATCAAAAAACACATTCTACTGGTGACTCCTGCCATATCTATTCTAGCGAAATAACGGAAAGGTGCATCTGTACCGGTCAGGTAAGAAATGAAATTTCATTCCACAAGGTTTCAACTAAAATTGATTAAAATGTCATAAAAAGCAGTTAAATTGGTGTAAATAAGCAAAAGATTCAGGTAACTGCCGGGTAGCCAGCTTTTGTCAGAAATTTCTTTTCCGTTTTCCCGGATGAATGTAGTACCGGGACATTGCGTTTTGGTGAAAATACGTACGATTGCTAAAGACTCGGATGTGAATGTCTTTTCGGAACTGAAATATGTGGAATAGCTGCAAAACTAGCAAAAAACTGAAAAATGAGTACTTTTACCGGTCTGGGGGTTGAAAAATAACGGAGCGTCACACCTATTCCGGTCATGCAAAAAAAATTATTTAAATGTACCAGTTTTCTTTCCGGAACAAACAGAAGCAATAATTCTACGTTTATTGGGTGAAATTAAGCAATAGATTCGGGAAACTGACGGGTAGCCAGCTTCATTTTCACCGGTCCTGGAAAAACCGGAGTACCGGGAAAGCCCCTTTTTGTGCAAAAACCTCTCTAGGTCAAATTTGTTCCTTCCTACGTAGCTTTCAGAGCTTATCTAAGTGATTTTATAGCAAAACGAGCTAATTAATGGTTACTGCAAGGTGTCAAAATTGACTTTTTCACTTCACCGGAAAACTAGGCAACCGGGAAAACCGGTTTTGCTACAACTGATTATTTACCCGGTGGCCTTTTAAAACATATATTTTTCGGAAATCCAAAAAATTTATTTTTCGAGCAATTATCAAAAAACACATTCTACTGGTGACTCCTGCCATATCTATTCTAGCGAAATAACGGAAAGGTGCATCTGTTCCGGTCAGGTAAGAAATGAAATTTCATTCCACAAGGTTTTAACTAAAATTGATTAAAATGTCATAAAAAGCAGTTAAATTGGTGTAAATATGCAAAAGATTCAGGTAACTGCCGGGTAGCCAGCTTTTGTCAGAAATTTCTTTTCCGTTTTCCCGGATGAATGTAGTACCGGGACATTGCGTTTTGGTGAAAATACGTCCGATTGCCAAAGACTCTGATGTGAATGTCTTTTTCGGAACCGAAATATGTGGAATAGCTGCAAAACTAGCAAATACTGAAAAATGAGTACTTTTACCGGTCTGGGGGTTGAAAAATAACGGAGCGTCACACCTATTCCGGTCATGCAAAAAAAATTATTTAAATGTACCAGTTTTTTTCCGGAACGAAACAGAAGCAATAATTCTACGTTTATTGGGTGAAATTAAGCAATAGATTCGGGTAACTGACGGGTAGCCAGCTTCAATTTCACCAGTCCCGGAAAAACCGGAGTACCGGGAAAGCCCCTTTTTATGCAAAAACCTCTCTAGGTCAAATTTGTTCCTTCCTACGTAGCTTTCAGAGCTTATCTAAGTGATTTTATAGCAAAACGAGCTAATTAATGGTTACTGCAAGGTGTCAAAATTGACTTTTTCACTTCACCGGAAAACTAGGCATCCGGGAAAACCGGTTTTGCTACAACTGATTATTTACCCGGTGGCCTTTTAAAACATATTTTTTTCGGAAATCCAAAATATTTATTTTTCGAGCAATTATCAAAAAACACATTCTACTGGTGACTCCTGCCATATCTATTCTAGCGAAATAACGGAAAGGTGCATCTGTACCGGTCAGGTAAGAAATGAAATTTCATTCCACAAGGTTTCAACTAAAATTGATTAAAATGTCATAAAAAGCAGTTAAATTGGTGTAACCCTTGTGGACAATTTCCTTTGAGGAACGTTGCTCTAAGGAAGCATTAAACCTCCCATTCACATTGGACCCAACGTTGGAAAACTACGTATTTTGTCGACAAATGACTACGAGATTATTACGTACGTATATTTCGTAAATATTGCGTATTTCTCAAACATTTCTTTACAACGCGGCCCCCACGTTGAAGGAATGGTCGTTATACGCCTCTGGGGCGTCAGGCGTGGCAGGCCAGCCCAGCGCGTTGATTCTTGCGCATGCGCAGAAGTCGGGAGGCGGCCATGGCTGGGCAGGACGCTCGTGTGGATTGGATTTATATCGGTCTAGAACACAATTTATACCACCGTAACAACTTATTTAACTTTGGCCGATTGATTCTAGGATGTGTTTTAGTTAAATGACTCCTTCGGATGGACTGGGGATGTTGTGTAGGCTTCACGGCGAGCGAGTCTACTCAGTCAATTGGCGATACGAAGCCTGTGGATTTCATTGTCAGCGCTTACCATTCGGAATTAAACTGGCTGTATCTTGTAAAATATAGCCCGAAATGACTCGTTTTACGATGGATTCCGTGTTTAACATCGAGGAGAACAGTGTTACTGTGGATACTCGTGTTCTGGACCGATTGCTTAGTGTACACGATGGACAGAATTTGCCATGTCAGCCTTCAAGCAGGGAGGTGCCGGCCAGGGGCGGAGCGCTCGGATGGCCCGGGGGACTGCCGCATTGCTTCTGGCGGGCCAGCCACGCTACCAGGCTGCGCCCCCCGTGGAAAAAATTAATAAATTAATTAAATAAAGCCCTTATACACTGGCCCTTATTATTGTATAAAGACTCATATGATTTTACTGCAGGAATTTTTTTTTGGGGGGGGGGGATTTCAATATTTTTTTTTTTTGGTCTTGAGGGGATGGGTGGTTGGTCAATTGATTGTTGGAGATCTGCAAAGAGAAAACAAATTAAAACAGTGAAGAGAAGAGAAAAATCAGAGAAAGATAGTCAGAGAGAGCAGAGCCAAGCAGCAAGCACTGGAGGTGGCTCCAAATTAGCAGACTTTTCTTCCTTGTTTTACCAAGCAGTCTACAGCCCATTTAAGGACTAAAATAAATAAGAATATTCACTTACCTTGTGAGGGATTAATGCTGCAACTCTGAAGAGTTGGAAAAATCCCAATCCATATTGGCCTGCTGGATAGGTGGCATTCAGTTGCAAGTAGGCTCAGTTCAACTCCGGTCTTAACTGATTCTCTCTTGCTCGTTTGTGGTTGAGCAGTACTTGGGAATTTTTTTTTTACCCAATCTAATCTTACACAGTTTAAGAGATATTTATTAGGTAATTTTATGGCTGGTTTAGCTACTATTTCTTTATGGCTTCATCCAATTATCACCAGCAAGCATCCTGTTGGAGGTTTTATAATATCAAAGTTACCAGATAGATTGAATTAGGTATGGAATAGATGGCGCTACAAGGCTCTCTGAGACTCAGGATACCAGTTTCTCCAACTTTGTGCAAACCTTCGACAAACCTTTGGCAGATACGTATGATCAGACGTTTTCCCTGAACATTACTTTCAAACGTTGCCCATACATATCATAAACACGTTGGAGAAACCTTGGAACTTACGTATTGCCAAATGTGTGACCATACCTTTGATAAACCTATGAATCAAAGGTATGGTAATACATAGTAGTCTAAGGTTGTAAAAACCTCTCAAATGGATGTTCGACAAACCTATGAATCAAAGGTACGGTCATACGTAAAAGTCAAACGTTCTTCAAACCTCTCAACCAAAGGTATGATTTACGTAGTAGTCTAAGGTTGTAAAAACCTCTCAAATGGATGTTTGACAAACCTATGAATCAAAGGTATGGTCATACGTAATAGTCAAACGTTCTTAAAGCCTCTTAACCAAAGGTATGACTTACGTATGACTGACACGTTCAGCCAAACGTTACAACCAAACGTTCTTCCAACCTCTCAACCAAAGGTATGACTTAAGTGTGACTAGAACGTTAGGCCAAACTATAAAACAAACTATCTGCCAACCTCTTACTGAGGTTGCCACCTACGTTTGGTTTTCCATCTGAGTGCAACGTTTGGAAATTACCTTTGCTCTACCTTTGTCATACATTGTTTGGCCCAACGTTTGATTCTAACCAAAATAATTACGTAGTGAAAGGTTTGATTTACGTTGCTGCTCGGGAGGGAAATAAGCAAAAGATTCAGGTAACTGCCGGGTAGCCAGCTTTTGTCAGAAATTTCTTTTCCGTTTTCCCGGATGAATGTAGTACCGGGACATTGCGTTTTGGTGAAAATACGTACGATTGCTAAAGACTCGGATGTGAATGTCTTTTCGGAACTGAAATATGTGGAATAGCTGCAAAACTAGCAAAAAACTGAAAAATGAGTACTTTTACCGGTCTGGGGGTTGAAAAATAACGGAGCGTCACACCTATTCCGGTCATGCAAAAAAAATTATTTAAATGTACCAGTTTTCTTTCCGGAACAAACAGAAGCAATAATTCTACGTTTATTGGGTGAAATTAAGCAATAGATTCGGGAAACTGACGGGTAGCCAGCTTCATTTTCACCGGTCCTGGAAAAACCGGAGTACCGGGAAAGCCCCTTTTTGTGCAAAAACCTCTCTAGGTCAAATTTGTTCCTTCCTACGTAGCTTTCAGAGCTTATCTAAGTGATTTTATAGCAAAACGAGCTAATTAATGGTTACTGCAAGGTGTCAAAATTGACTTTTTCACTTCACCGGAAAACTAGGCAACGGGAAAACCGGTTTTGCTACAACTGATTATTTACCCGGTGGCCTTTTAAAACATATATTTTTCGGAAATCCAAAAAATTTATTTTTCGAGCAATTATCAAAAAACACATTCTACTGGTCCCGGAAAAACCGGAGTACCGGGAGAGCCCCTTTTGTGCAAAAACCTCTCTAGTGTTAATAAGTAATTATGCAATTCGAGGAAGAAGGCGTCCAGAAAGGCATGAAACTGCCACTGGCACCCGCAAAATGCAGTTTTAGCTTTTCCCACCATAAATCTGCTGTTTTTGGCAATGATCTGTCACCGACGCAATCTCAGCCCATGGCATGGCCATAGTAATGTTGATCTACTCCATTTTAACCAATTTCCATGGTAGTTACAGGCCTAATGCCTGTATTTCGAAGTTCACCTGCATTAAGTCAACCAATCAGAGCACAGCTTTCTATTTTCTCCCTGCCTTAATCCTATAAAACCCATGTCGTCTGCTAGATATGAGCTTTCTGCTAGATATGAGCTTTCTGCATGCAATAAAGCTTGCAGGCTGCAAATGTAGCATGGAAATTACAAGAATTAGGAAAATTTATGCCTTTAACAACCACTGAGCCACTGAAACGTATTTGCATCTTTGCATGTTCTAAATCCTACTATTAATTCATGGACCCCTCCGTCTTAATTTCGAGCATAAAACCCAGCCTAAAGCCCCTTCCACTAGAAGGGGCTTTAGGCTGGGTTTTATGCTCGAAATTTATATTTAATATTTTGCCCCCACCCACATTTAGGCCTAACGGGTATCATGCTAGTGACTGAAAATCAAGCAAAAAACCAAGAAAAGGTTATTTTTTAGCTTTAGTTTTGTGTTACTGGTAAGTATTTATTAATTTAGAAGGCTTAAATTCTTGTCTTTGAATAAAATGAGGAAAAATTTTTTTTTCAACCCGACCGGGAATTGAATTTAGTTTGTGAAGCAAGTGCTCTACCACTAGTCCTCTACACCACGGACGTGAAATATGATATTGGGGGGGTGCTAGCGTGGAGGGGGGGATGCATTTGAAAGAGGGGGTGTGAACCCGCCCCCCCTCCGATGAATTATTTAAATTGATTTTTCAGACTAAAGCCATTTTATGACCTCATGACAGGATACACCCCCCCACCCTATGGGGTAACTAGGGGGAATTGGGGGGAAAGAGGAGGTTATTCGGGGAAAGTGGGGGAAGTGGGGGGAAGTGGGGTGTAAGATGGGGTAAGTTGGGGCAACCGGGGGCTAGAGGGAGGCAACTTGGGGGATTGGGGGGAAAGCGGGGGCTAGTGGAGGGTAAGCGGGGGGGGCAGCGGGGGGACGTGAGGGGTAGTGGGGGGTAAGCAAGGGTAGCGGGGTGTTAGTGGGGGCAAATGGGGAATAAGCGAGGGCAAGTTGAGGGTAAGCAGGGGTTAGTGGGGGGAAGAGGGGGAAGCGGGGGTAAAATGGGGGTTAGCTGATATTAAGGGAATAACAAAAGGGAGCGGGGGGTTTTTCCTGCCATGAGGCCTAGGTAGGGTGTGTATCCTGTCATGAGGCCTTTGAAATCATAAAAAAAAACTTAAGTTCAAGTCTGACAACAACAAAAAATTTTTTGGGGGAGGGGGAGTCCAGGCCTTCTCACTCACCCCTTCCCTCAGGTTTCGCCATAAATTTCATAAATTTTCAAAATAAATTCCTGAAAGTAGAAATTCTGGGGAAAATTTTGGTGTATGACACTTTGTGTTCTACTCCGGTGATCACTTGACTCAAAGAATACTCTCCTCTGCTGCTCCACTAAAGGCTTTTCCGATCCCACCCCAAACCCCCCCCCCCTTTCATAATACTAGTAGGGGAGAGGCAGCTAGGTTAGTTGAGACGTTTTTCAGAAAAGCTTGCCTCCAACCAAAATGGATGATGATATTGGAATGATGTTAAGCCATGTGCATGGGGAAATACATTGTTAAAATATTATATTACGGGGAAACTTGACTTTCCCAGTCTTACATTCATCCGGGAAAACGGAAAAGAAATTTCTGACAAAAGCTGGCTACCCGGCAGTTACCTGAATCTTTTGCTTATTTAATTTTAGTTAAAACCTTGTGGAATGAAATTTCATTTCTTACCTGACCGGTACAGATGCACCTTTCCGTTATTTCGCTAGAATAGATATGGCAGGAGTCACCAGTAGAATGTGTTTTTTGATAATTGCTCGAAAAATAAATTTTTTGGATTTCCGAAAAATATATGTTTTAAAAGGCCACTGGTAAATAAACAGTTGTAGCAAAACCGGTTTTCCCGGTTGCCTAATTTTTCCGGTGAAGTGAAAAAGTCAATTTTGACACCTTGCAGTAACCATTAATTAGCTTGTTTTGCTATAAAATCACTTAGATAAGCTCTGAAAGCTACGTAGGAAGGAACAAATTTGACCTAGAGAGGTTTTTGCACAAAAAGGGGCTTTCCCGGTACTTCGGTTTTTCCGGGACCGGTGAAAATGAAGCTGGCTACCCGTCAGTTACCCGAATCTATTGCTTAATTTCACCCAATAAACGTAGAATTATTGCTTCTGTTTCGTTCCGGAAAGAAAACTGGTACATTTAAATAATTTTTTTTGCATGACTGGAATAGGGGTGACGCTCCGTTATTTTTCAACCCCCAGACCGGTAAAAGTACTCATTTTTCAGTTTTTTGCTAGTTTTGCAGCTATTCCACATATTTCGGTTCCAAAAAAGACATTCACATCCGAGTCTTTAGCAATCGGACGTATTTTCACCAAAACGCAATGTCCCGGTACTACATTCATCCGGGAAAACGGAAAAGAAATTTCAAGAAATTTCTGACAAAAGCTGGCTACCCGGCAGTTACTGGAATCTTTTGCTTATTTACACCAATTTAACTGCTTTTTATGACATTTTAATCAATTTTAGTTTAAACCTTGTGGAATGAAATTTTCATTTCTTACCTGACCAGTACAGATGCACCTTTCCCTTATTTCGCTAGAATAGATATGGCAGGAGTCACCAGTAGAATGTGTTTTTTGATAATTGCTCGAAAAATAAATTTTTTGGATTTCCGAAAAAAATATGTTTTAAAAGGCCACCGGGTAAATAATCAGTTGTAGCAAAACCGGTTTTCCTGGTTGCCTAGTTTTCCGGTGAAGTGAAAAAGTCAATTTTGACACCTTGCAGTAACCATTAATTAGCTCGTTTTGCTATAAAATCACTTAGATAAGCTCTGAAAGCTACGTAGGAAGGAACAAATTTGACCTAGAGAGGTTTTTGCACAAAAAGGGGCTTTTCCGGTACTTCGGTTTTTCCGGGACCGGTGAAAATGAAGCTGGCTACCCGTCAGTTACCCGAATCTATTGCTTAATTTCACCCAATAAACGTAGAATTATTGCTTCTGTTTCGTTCCGGAAAGAAAACTGGTACATTTGAATAATTTTTTTTGCATGACCGGAATAGGTGTGACGCTCCGTTATTTTTCAACCCCCAGACTGGTAAAAGTACTCATTTTTCAGTTTTTTGCTAGTTTTGCAGCTATTCCACATATTTCGGTTCCGAAAAAGACATTCACTTCCGAGTCTTTAGCAATCGGACGTATTTTCACCAAAACGCAATGTCCCGGTACTACATTCATCCGGGAAAACAGAAAAGAAATTTCTGACAAAAGCTGGCTACCCGGCAGTTACCTGAATCTTTTGCTTATTTACACCAATTTAACTGCTTTATATGACATTTTAATCAATTTTAGTTAAAACCTTGTGGAATGAAATTTCATTTCTTACCTGACCGGTACAGATGCACCTTTCTGTTATTTCGCTAGAATAGATATGGCAGGAGTCACCAGTAGAATGTGTTTTTTGATAATTGCTCGAAAAATAAATTTTTTGGATTTCCGAAAAAAATATGTTTTAAAAGGCCACCGGGTAAATAATCATTTGTAGCAAAACCGGTTTTCCCGGTTGTCTAGTTTTCCAGTGAAGTGAAAAAGTCAATTTTGACACCTTGCAGTAACCATTAATTAGCTCGTGTTGCTATGAAATCACTTAGATAAGCTCTGAAAGCTACGTAGGAAGGAACAAATTTGACCTAGAGAGGTTTTTGCACAAAAAGGGGCTTTCCCGGTACTCCGGTTTTTCCGGGACCGGTGAAAATGAAGCTGGCTACCCGTCAGTTACCCGAATCTATTGCTTAATTTCACCCAATAAACGTAGAATTATTGCTTCTGTTTCGTTCCGGAAAGAAAACTGGTACATTTAAATAATTTTTTTTGCATGACCGGAATAGGTGTGACGCTCCGTTATTTTTCAACCCCCAGACCGGTAAAAGTACCCATTTTTCAGTTTTTTGCTAGTTTTGCAGCTATAATAATGATAATAATAATAATAATGACTTAATATAGCGCTAATTCCAGTAAACTGCTCATTAGCGCTGCTCAGATGAGCTCATGGGTAGAATTGTATAAATAAGTGAGTTTTAAGGTTATTCTTGAAACTTTCCAAAGTGTTAATTGTTCTCAATTTTTCTGGTAAACTATTCCAGAGTTTTGGGGCTGCATATGAGAAAGCTCTGTCTTCAAACTTATTTTTGTTGCATGGGATAGGTTTTGCTAACAGGTGTCTATGGTTGCTTCTGAGATTGTGGTCTTGCTTGGGTTTGGCTTGAATAAGTTCTTGAATATACAATGGAGCTTGGGAATTCATTGCTTTCCATGTGATCATCAACAGTTTGAACTGGATTCTTGCTGGAATCGGTAGCCAATGTAGTTGCTTTCTACTAAGACTTACACTGTCATGTCTTTTCAATCTCTCAATCAATCGAACAGCTGAGTTTTGGGCAACTTGAAGCTTATTCATCAAACAGCTGGTTGTGCCATACAAGAGTCCATTTCCGTAGTCAAGGTGAGGGGTGACAAGAGCATTCACAGCTGTTTTAACCGTTTCTTTGTCTAGATTCTTTCGAAGTTTTGAAATGTTTCTCAAATTGAAGAAAGCATTATGGCACATCTTGTTGATTTGTCTTTCCATTGTCATATTTTTGTCGAATAGCACTCCAAGATTTCTGACATGTTCAGCAGTTTTGATTTCAACATTGTCAACATTGATTGATGACACTTGCAGTTTCTTCAACTGACCAGGAGCACCAATTAGAAGAAGTTCAGTTTTGTCACCATTATTGCACAACTAGTTATTGTGCAAGAAGTCCCTGATTTCTGCAATGCATTTTTCCATTTTCCGTACAGCTCGCTCTTGATTTAAAAAGGTTGGCTTGAAAGAAAGAATAAGTTGTTCATCATCCGCATACTTTTGATCATTCACTCGGTTTCTTTGTGCAACCTCACTTACTGGAGCGATGTATGAATTGAACAAAATTGGACCAAGTTTTGAACCTTGTGGCACCCCATACTTGAGTGGAAGTTTGCTTGATGTTGTGTCATTTATTGTTACAGACTGTGATCGTTCCGAAATATATGACTTAAACCATTTCAGCGCTGAGCTGTGCACACCATATCTGTTATGCAGCCTGTCCAACAGAATGTCATGATCAATTGTATCAAATGCAGCTGACAGGTCCAGCAATACCAACATTGTCACCTCTCCTTTGCTCAAATTAAGCATTATATCATTGTGGATCCTTGTTAAGAGAGTTTCTGTACTATGAAACTGTTTGTAGGCTGATTGCTTTTCATCATCAAGTTTGTTTCGTGAGAGATGATCAACATACTGTTTGATTATGGCACTTTCAATTAGTTTGCCAAGAAATGAAAGGTTAGAGACAGGTCGGTAATTCTTTTTGTTAAGTTCAAGACCAGCCTTCTTTAAAAGTGGTTTTACGAGTGCATGCTTCAGATCAAGAGGCATTTCTCCGAGTGCCAATGACATGTTGACAATTTTTGTCATAACTGGAAGAAATTCATCAATGCAATTAAGCAACAGCCATGTGGGCATGGGATCAAGTTGACAATGTTTTACTGGCATCTCAGTGACAAGCTTTTTAACTTCCTCTTGAGATAAGGCTTTAAACTGGCCTAGCTTATGATGAATGTTCATTCGAGCATCAATTGTTTTGTTTGAATTGGAGTCCAATTTTGACCTTATCATTTTGATCTTTTTGTCAAAGTAATTGTTGAATTCATTTGCCAGTTCTTTTTCATTTTCATGATTGGGTAGAGGCAAGTCTTGCTTCCTGTTAAGGCTGGAATTGAGAACTTTGAACATTGCTTTCGAGTTTCCCTTTGTGGCTTGAATCTTTGACTTAAGATCATGAGACTTGAGTTGATAAAGCATTTCATTAAATGCGTTTCTTTTTTCTTTGAAGTTTTCCCAGTCTTTTTCAAGACCAGTTCGCCGCCACAATCGCTCTGCTTTTCTCTTTGCTGCTTTGATGGGTTTGATCTCTTGATTTCTGAAAGGATTGGGTTTGCGTAAGGTCACTAGTTTAGTTTTCACAGGGGCATGTTTGTCAAAAACTTCGCCAGTTGAGTTGTAAAGTGCCACCAGATTACTGAAGTGGATTGATCGATTGAAATGTTGTACTTTTTGTGAAAGATGTTGCTTAATGTCCTTTTTGAATTCGGATAAATTTATATTCCGAGTTTTGCGGAACGCGATTTCTTTCTGAGGATTTTTGCCTTTGTCAGTTTTAATATCGAAAAGCACACAGTTGTGGTCCGAAAGGAGATCACTGACAACACAGTTGGTCAGAGATGTAGTTGTATTTGTTATGACAAGATCGAGTATATTTCCATCCTTGTGCGTTGGTGATGACACATGTTGTATGAGGTCATACATTTCAAGAATGTTGTTGAATTTGATAACTTTGGCATCATTAGGTTTGTTCAAGTGAAAGTTGAAATCCCCAGTAACAATCGTTTCATGGTTGTATGTTTGAAAGTGGGATAGAAAGTTTGTAAATTCGGTGTAAAATTCTGATAAGCTGTATTTATTCTTGTTTGAAGGTTCAGGCCTGTACACAAGTAGGATAGTGACAGTTGTACCATTGATTTGCAATTCTATTTCCATGTGTTCAAAAGTCTTTGTGTTGATGCTTTCTTTCTTGAATGCTTTTATGCCTGTTCTCACGATGCAACCTACACCACCCCCAGGCCTGGATTCACGAGGTGCACTTAAATAGAAAAATTCTCTATTTCTTTCCAGTTCCCCAATTTCAACTTGGTCATTTGCTTTTAGCCATGTTTCAGTGAACAGAAATATATTCAGATCAAATTCATCTCTGAACTCTTTCACAGACTCAGTCTTTTGCCTCAAACTTTGAGCATTCCATACACAAGCCTTCAGCTTATTGCGATTTGTGTTATCTTTGGAATTATTCTTGTAATTATCATCTTGAGTGCTTTTGGTTAAGTGGCAAAGTTTATTTTCTGAATTAGCAGGTGCAAGTTTATGCCGGTCTATAGATCCAGTCAAGCCAGTCCGTACTACATCAGAATACAGCTTAAAATGTAGGGACATATTGTTTAAGCAGCACAAGCAAGCAAGTAAACGAGCAAGGTAAGCGAGGCCCGCAAGTGTTACGTTTAAGCAACACAAGCAAGCAAGTAATCGAGTCAGATAAGCGAGGCCCACAAGTGCTACGTTTAAGCAACACAAGCAAGCAAGTAATCGAGTCAGATAAGCGAGGCCCGCAAGTGCTACGTTTAAGCAACACAAGCAAGCAAGTAGTCGAGTAAGGTAAGGGAGGCCCACAAGTGTTACGTTTAAGCAACACAAGCAAGCAAGTTATCGAGTGAGGTAAGCGAGGCCCACAAGTGCTACGTTTAAGCAACACAAGCAAGCAAGTGATCGAGTCAGGTAAGCGAGGCCCACAAGTGTTACGTTTAAGCAACACAAGCAAGCAAGTAATCGAGCAAGGTAAGCGAGGCCAACAAGTGCTACGTTTAAGCAACACAAGCAAGCAAGTAATCGAGTGAGGTAAGCGAGGCCCACAAGTGCTACGTTTAAGCAACACAAGAAAGCAAGTAATCGAGTCAGGTAAGCGAGGCCCACAAGTGTTACGTTTAAGCAACACAAGCAAGCAAGTAATCGAGTCAGGTAAGCGAGGCCCACAAGTGCTACGTTTAAGCAACACAAGAAAGCAAGTAATCGAGTGAGGTAAGCGAGGCCCACAAGTGCTACGTTTAAGCAACACAAGCAAGCAAGTGATCAAGTGAGGTAAGCGAGGCCCACAAGTGCTACGTTTAAGCAACACAAGCAAGCAAATAAATCAAGCAAGTATACGAAAATTGAGGATTGAATAGTTGAAATGAATTTAGCACAATATATCAAAAAATTTATTTTATTATTTTTTTTTTTTTATTGATAATTAATTTTTTTTTTTTTTTTAATTTAATCTGAAATATTATCTCTATATTAGTAATTAAGTATACAGTCGACTAGTGACAGTAAAAAACAATGTTTAGATATAGTATAATAGAATTATTTTTGTTGAGATTATTGAAAGAATGCTGTCTGCTTGACTGATGCTGTTCAGTTAAAGATGTGTATTGGCAGTGTATTGGCAGTATATGGAGCTCTTCAGTCTTAAATTTCCAATAAATAATGCTGTCAAGTGTTGTGGAATGTGTCTGGACTATTCCACATATTTCGGTTACGAAAAAGACATTCACATCCGAGTCTTTAGCAATCGGACGTATTTTCACCAAAACGCAATGTCCCGGTACTACATTCATCCGGGAAAACGGAAAAGAAATTTCTGACAAAAGCTGGCTAGAATAGATATGGCAGGAGTCACCAGTAGAATGTGTTTTTTGATAATTGCTCGAAAAATAAATTTTTTGGATTTCCGAAAAAAATATGTTTTAAAAGGCCACCGGGTAAATAATCATTTGTAGCAAAACCGGTTTTCCCGGTTGCCTAGTTTTCCGGTGAAGTGAAAAAGTCAATTTTGACACCTTGCAGTAACCATTAATTCGCTCGTTTTGCTATAAAATCACTTAGATAAGCTCCGAAAGCTACGTAGGAAGGAACAAATTTGACCTAGAGAGGTTTTTGCACAAAAAGGGGCTTTCCCGGTACTCCGGTTTTTCCGGGACCGGTGAAAATGAAGCTGGCTACCCGTCAGTTACCCGAATCTATTGCTTAATTTCACCCAATAAACGTAGAATTATTGCTTCTGTTTCGTTCCGGAAAGAAAACTGGTACATTTAAATAATTTTTTTTGCATGACCGGAATAGGTGTGACGCTCCGTTATTTTTCAACCCCCAGACCGGTAAAAGTACACATTTTTCAGTTTTTTGCTAGTTTTGCAGCTATTCCACATATTTCGGTTCCGAAAAAGACATTCACATCCGAGTCTTTAGCAATCGGACGTATTTTCATCAAAATGCAATGTCCCGGTACTACATTCATCCGGGAAAACGGAAAAGAAATTTCTGACAAAAGCTGGCTACCCGGCAGTTACCTGAATCTTTTGCTTATTTACACCAATTTAACTGCTTTTTATGACATTTTAATCAATTTTAGTTAAAATCTTGTGGAATGAAATTTCATTTCTTACCTGACCGGTACAGATGCACCTTTCCGTTATTGCGCTAGAATAGATATGGCAGGAGTCATCAGTAGAATGTGTTTTTTGATAATTGCTTGAAAAATAAATTTTTTGGATTTCCGAAAAAAATATGTTTTAAAAGGCCACCGGGTAAATAATCAGTTGCAGTAAAACCGGTTTTCCCGGTTGCCTAGTTTTCCGGTGAAGTGAAAAAGTCAATTTTGACACCTTGCAGTAACCATTAATTAGCTCGTTTTGCTATAAAATCACTTAGATAAGCTCTGAAAGCTACGTAGGAAGGAACAAATTTGACCTAGAGAGGTTTTTGCACAAAAAGGGGTTTTCCCGGTACTCCGGTTTTTCCAGGACCGGTGAAAATGAAGCTGGCTACCCGTCAGTTTCCCGAATCTATTGCTTAATTTCACCCAATAAACGTAGAATTATTGCTTCTGTTTCGTTCCGGAAAGAAAACTGGTACATTTAAATAATTTTTTTTGCATGACCGGAATAGGTGTGACGCTCCGTTATTTTTCAACCCCAGACCGGTAAAAGTACACATTTTTCAGTTTTTTGCTAGTTTTGCAGCTATTCCACATATTTCGGTTCCGAAAAAGACATTCACATCCGAGTCTTTAGCAATCGGACGTATTTTCACCAAAACGCAATGTCCCGGTACTACATTCATCCGGGAAAACGGAAAAGAAATTTCTGACAAAAGCTGGCTACCCGGCAGTTACCTGAATCTTTTGCTTATTTACACCAATTTAACTGCTTTTTATGACATTTTAATCAATTTTAGTTAAAACCTTGTGGAATGAAATTTCATTTCTTACCTGACCGGTACAGATGCACCTTTCCGTTATTTCGCTAGAATAGATATGGCAGGAGTCACCAGTAGAATGTGTTTTTTGATAATTGCTCGAAAAATAAATTTTTTGGATTTCCGAAAAAAATATGTTTTAAAAGGCCACCGGGTAAATAGCTCTGAAAGCTACGTAAGAAGGAACAAATTTGACCTAGAGAGGTTTTTGCACAAAAAGGGGCTTTCCCGGTATTCCGGTGGACAGATATTTATGGGGGGGGGGATACATGCTCCCCAATGCCACCACAGGATGTCACATATTTTCATTTTTTTCACTGTAGTATAGCCTATTGATTTCCCTTTCTTTAATATTTTTCATTGCTTGAGCATATTCAGGTAGCTGACAGGTAGCTGCCAGGTAGCCAGGTCAGGTAGCTAACTTTACCACATTTCAGGCAGCTGCCGGGTAACTGCCAGGTAGCCAGTTCGGGTAGCCAATTTTACAAAAATTTCGGGTAGCTATCGGGTAGCTGTCGGGTAGCCAGGCTTGGGTAGCCAACTTTACCTATCTGGTTTTAACATCCATGTGCATATATGTACAGTGGCATATCTTCATATAGTGGGGGGGAAGCCGAGGGCAAGAGGGGGGCAAGGGGGTGGGGGTAAGTGGAGGTAAGAAGGGGCTAGTGTGAGGCAAGTGGGGGCAAGTGGGGGCTAGCGGGAGGTAATGTTTGTTTCATCATAGTTTGCTGCACATTGACAATTTGGCGACTGCTTCCCTCTAAAAAAATAATTTCGGGGCGGTCATGGTACGACATAGGACTTTTTTTCCATGTTCCGCCTTCCAAACAACATATAAGTCTAGTGTTTGTCGCCTTTTCTATTTTGCTTTATATGTAATATTTCAGTCATATATATATGCCCAAAAAAAACATAAACTTTCAGCGAAACACTTTGATATAGAATTAAAGTGGACTTTGGCACTGTGAAAATGACATTTCGTGACTCATGATAGCCGATGAAATGTCATTGTCTACTTTCAACATGGGAAACATAGAGGCTGTTTGATTAGTCATGATCAAGAGTAAGCCATTTGACTTCTCATAACAAATTTTAGAGTGAAAATCAGATGAATAATCCTTTCATTTGGCTGTCACCAACAAGTGGGATAAGTCTCCTTCAATCAAATTACTACAGATTCAGTAAGTATGAGTTGCTATGACCAGTTTTCTCACTGTCTACGTAGCTTTTTCAGCTTATCTGATTGGCCTATTAGCAAACCAAATCCTTAAGTTGAACACAGGCAGAAATAAAAAATAACGTGCAAGCACTTTAACAGCTGCTTGTAGATAGACTATATACCTATCTGGCCATCTATATATCTATCTACATATCTATCTATCTATCTATCTATCTATCTATCTATCTATCTATCTATCTATCTATCTATCTATCTATCTATCTATCTATCTATCTAACTATCTAACTATCTATATTTGTCTATATATCTCCCTTCCTTTCATGCTTCCTTCTTTCCTTCATTCCTTCCTTCTTTCCTTCCTTCCTTACTTCATTCCTTCCTTCCTTCTTTCATTCCTTTCTCCTTCTCTTCTTTTATTGGTTTAAGCTTTTTAATGAATTTGTAAACTATCCCCCAGGCTGGCACTTGGCAGCTGCCATCACTGCAGCAGAACATTTAAAATTTGCGGTAAAAATGTACATTTTAGTTTAGGAAATAAAAATTTATTGTCACAGAAGTTGACCAAAAGTTGATGGAAGCAAGATAATATTCTATTCAGACTGCATGCCAAGTTTTAATGACATAGGTGAAAAAGCACGACCAGGGCAGTTGTCATAAGTTTTCCTGAAACTCCTCTCGTAATACAGGCTGCAAGCAGCTGTAAAAACGTAGCATCCTGCTTCAGTGAGCAGCTGAGCTTTGTAAGTAAATCAGATTAGCAGGAAAACAAAACAATACCTGTCCTTCCAGACACATCATTGAGCTTTGAAACACGTTTTTATGCTATTTAAATTAGATTTATGCAATGTAATTCAGTCCCTGAACCAATCACATGAACTATATTTGCTACGTTTCACTATCCTTTAGCAGAAACTCATACTTCTTGAAATTGCAGTAACATTGAAAGTATTGGGTTTGATCATGACAAATCATCAGCATGATGACACATGAAGTGCCATTTTCACAGTGCCACAGTCCACTTTAATTCTATATCAAAGTGTTTCGCTGTAATGATCCACTGATAATTTTTTTTAATAATCTGGGCTTCACAACTTGCCCCACAATGTGGCACAACTTACCCCACCACTACTCGAACATCAATCCAAGCTATATTTTGATATCTGACGCTCAAGTGGCATGACAAATCTTGGCAAATCATTGAAAGCAATGGGACAACTTACCCTGATCACTCGTAAATAGGGGGAGTATGAGATGCTTATAACAGGTCATTTTTGATAGTGCAGCTTAACTTCATTGATAAATCCAATGGCATACTTGGGGGGGGGGGACTACAGTATACGACTGTACTCCCCAATTTGGAAATTGGAACAAACTGTGCTCATTTGTCGCCCGCCCAGTTTCTAACAGAATGGAAATCCTTTCAAAGTCACAAGCATTTTTTTCCACAAAACTATATATGATCCCTCTTTCTTCTATGCGCAGTTTCATGAATCAGTTACAAGGTAAATTTAGTAAATGCAGCAAAATGGACTTAATGTGGAATATATATCCTCTTAGTTGCTCCAGCAAACAGCAATTACATTCAGTGGCGTAACTAGGCGGTCTCGTGCGGGGGGGCACCTGGGGGGCACGCGATTCTCTGGGGGGGCACCCTCTATACTAACTGTATATTTTAGCCAGAGTTGGAAAGTTCATATGGGGGGGCACCTGGGGGGGCACAGGTCCAATATGGGGGGCACGTGCCCCCCCATGCCCCCCCATAGGGACGCCACTGATTACATTACAGACAGATGGAACAAGACACGGAATAAACAGATTACAAATATGCTCAACACTCACAAAGTCGTATATCCATATTTGTTTCATGCTTCTGCACATTATTATGCAATATAATAAGGTGGTAGTACTCTGCAAAGAGAATTGCTGGTGATTGTGCTGTATCCGCTGCATGTATCTTCACCAAAAAATAATCAGGCATTCATTGTTGTGATTGGAACAATCCTGCAGTCTTTCGTTAGAAAATGTGATGCATTTTTTCCTCATTCTTGTTGACAGACAGACAGACGTACAGACAAACAAACACATGTGAATAAAAACATTAGTCTCTTCTTATGGTGGAACTAAATATGTCTATACAGTGGTTTTATCTTGTCCTGAAGTAATGTATGGTTGTTGTGCAGGCATGATAAATAGTACATAGAAAATAAAGATTTATTATATTGTAACCAGTGACCACACAGGTCCAACTGATACAAATATACATTTATGTTTTAGCGATACACAGTGAATATAATAACCTATCTTGTGTGAAGTTGATTTTAAATGTTGTGTGAATTTATAAAAGTATACTATGATTTAAAGTTAATTACAATTTTGAGAAAAAAATATGATGCAGACATTCTGACATTGTGCAGTTAGTTCTAAATAAAGTGACGTTTTGGCTTGCACCAATTTCCCTGACTTGTATTACAGCCTGTCATTTTGATATAGAAAAAAATAGGACCAGTTCACTGTGAAACATGCACTTTGTGACTCATGATAGCTGATGAAGTGTCATCTTCTACTTTCAACATGGGAAACATAAAGGCTGCTTGATTAGTCATGATCAAGAGAAGGCCATTTGACTTGTCATAACTGATTTTAGAGTGAAAATCAGATGCATAATCCTTTCTTTTGGCTGTCACCAACAAGCGGGAAAAGTCTCCTTAAATCAAATTAACATTGAAAGTATTGGGTATGATCATGAAAAAATCATCTGTATGATGACACATGAAGTGCCATTTTCACAGTGCAACAGTACACTCTTTTTCTGTATCAAATTGACAGACTACAGTAGTCAACTTACAAAGTAGATCAAGGTTTTTCATATAATTTATATTAACACAAAAAAATATGAGTAAATGATCTCAGTGCAGTATGTTGTTGTGATGTCTTGGCAATGTTTTGGCCGACAAAACTTCAAGCTTCACTAAATTTTTACCCTTCAAAATGATGATTGTTTGTCACAAGGTTCAAAATGGTCTGTAACACCAATAAGCAATGGCGACCTTAATTGAAAACAGGTTATCATTTCTTTTGTAACTTGGCAATAAACCAGGCATTGTTTTGTTGACTCAATTGAGCTCAACGATTGATTTGACGTTCCACATTCACTGTTTTCACAAATCTGTGGCTTTTCCAATGGATATGAACAATTTCACCAAGCGGGGGAGCCACCGACTGGGCATACTTCATCAAGTGACTGGAGAAAATTTGTTTTTCAATCATAAGTAGTAGACAACTGAGGACTTCTTTTTTGACATTTTGACAGTTTAGGTTCCTTCGGTCCAATCCGACATTGTTTGAGTGACCAAGGCTCTGTTTTGGTGCTGCAACAGTGTATTCACTAGTGTGTGACAAGTCATTTTGCACCTTGCTTCAATCAATCGTGTCTGGTGACCATCAAAGTCACTGAAGCCCAACAATCTCGTTCAAGCACATTACCAAGATATCAAAGTTAACATGACATGCGAAATTATGCCGCAACAACAACTGATGTCAGAATTGCTACGATGTAAGTTCTTGATCCACTTCGAAAGTTGACTACTGTATAAGTCTACAATGCAAACAAAATGCACTGAGAAGCAGCCTTGTGGGCACTTGACAATTTGACGTCAAGGGGGACATCAGGTGATGTCACAGAGGTCATCCTGACGTCTGTCTGATGTTAGGTGAAGTCAGATGCTCACTGGGAGAACTCTGTGATAAGATCTATTTAGTCAGTCTTGCTAGGTCTGGAAACTCAACTTTTTGGTGAGCAAACTTCTTAAGAAAAGATTCGGTCGGCTGCTTGGCCGAAGGCTGCTGGTCTAGTCACTTGCCTGCCGGGCCTCTGCAACAAAGATAGATAGATAGACAGATATGGTAAGTGCAGCCCTCTAAGCCCAGTTCTGGGTGCTCACGAGGGAATTTTGAGATTATTAAATGGCAGAAGATATTGAATTATCAATCTAAGATGTATCCCAAGGGCATTTGCGTAACTGGCGGGTCTCGAGCGGGGGGGGGGGCACCTGGGGGGAGCACGCGATTCTCTGCGGGGGGCACCAACTATACTACCCAAGTCCATTACATCTCACCTATTCCATTGCTAAATAGGGATGAGGCCAGGTAATAGGGGTATCAGACAAGCCATCAACCAAAGCTCTATAAGACTGTAAGTGCTATACAGGAGCTGAGCTGCAAGGCAAAATGTCACCGTGTCGGACGTACTCACACAATGTATGTCTGACACGATGACATTTTGACATCTATAGCTCAGCTCCTGTTGCACTTGGAGCTTTGGTTGATGGCTTGTCTGATACCTGTTTAACAATGAAATAGCTGATGTGTAATGGCAGGGCTATACAAGCTGCTAAAGTGTCAAATCTGTAAATCGGACTTTACGGAATTGCCCTCTTATTACTCACGGTGGTCCGCGTTTGAAATCAATAGGTTTAAAAGGGCAGGCGTCTGGCACCTCTTCACTGTGCACTAGCTGCAGTCCTGCAAAAGAGGATGTAAAAGAGGATAATATTATTATAATGTACAAATATTGACCTATTTCCTGGGCAGTAGTCAAATTGATTTCGCTCCAGGGTGTGTAAGTTGAAAGGCTAGAGGGGAATAGTTTTCCGTAGACACAGAAGAGGAAATAGATTTGACTATTGCCCTATTTAAACTGTCTTTTATTGTTTGTATTTTATATTTGTCTTGAGGATTATTGCAGGAATATAGCCTTTACTAATGCCTTCATTTTGAAAACGTATATTTTTTCCTGTATTATTGCAGGGCATTAGTTTTTACACATGGATTTATTAGTTTATGAGTAAAATTTTATTATGCAATTCAACACATCAAGGATAGATCATAATGTACAACTCTGATGTGCTATGACAGGATCACCGTTTATCATCTTAATGCCCTGTCTACAAGTGGACTGCTCTTGCATAGCCTCTTCTTTTTCTAGCCTTGCCAGATCAGAACATATGCTGTCTTGTGTTGCCACCTAGTGATTCGTGTGCTTTTCCGCGAGCTCCCGCGAGCGTCCACATCATTTCAATCAGAGGAACACACACAATTTTGTCTGGAAAACACCGGGGCTGTTTCTGAGTGTGCTGATGGCCTTGTCTACTTCCTTAGAGAATGTGATTGCCGAGTCTGACTCTGGCATACATCAATGTTGAATAGAAATTTTTGAATGTGCAATGAAATTGGAACTATTTCTTGGGACAGCAATGCTGTAGCGTACAAAATCAACTTTTGTGCCAGGTGGCAGCAGTATGCAGTTCTCATTTTCATCAGACTGCTTTATGTCAATGTCGAACAAAAATTTACGGGCTCAGCTCAGTGTCTTATACAGGAGCTAGCTCATGGAATAGAATTCCTAATGACAATCGCCTTGAAAATGAAATAAGTGCTTTCAAACAAAGACTATCAAAAGTAGACATTTCCACCATTGAAGATAGAATCTTTTAACTGTTATGGATTTCTTTAAATGTTCATGTTTTTATTTCTTTTAAATTTTGAATAATTTTTATCTATTGCTATTAATATTACCGTAATATGGGGTGAATAGGGACACTGGGGTGAATCGGGACAGAACAGGGAAGCATTCTATTTCTTAAAAAAACACCAGCTTGCCTTTAACCCAGGAAATTGATTTTTGGCACATTCATAGTAGACATACAAGAGAATATTCCCGTGTAATTTTATAATTCTAACTGCAGGAAGTGGGGAACTGCAGTACCTTAAACTTAGAACTGCGGAAAGTGAATTCTCAGCTGCTGTCAAAACTTTGCATGAACTGGAAAAAGTATAAATACTAGAGCCACGAATTTTACAGGAATCTTTTATAACCTAGTTTTGGCCAGTTGGGGGGACCGAATAGTAGACTAGATATGAGATTATGTATGTTTGGTCATGGGTTCTGAACCAGGCCAATGGCAACATTGCGGAATCTACAAAAATAACCCTACTGATTTTCATTGGAATGTGCTAGCATGACTTTTAGATGAATATTATTGAACTTAGTGAATTTAGTCCAGAATTATCAATAACTAGCAAACTTTGCAAAAAACTACATTTTTTGATAGTTTTCTGTTATTTATTACATTTTTTAAAATTTACATATTATCAATGAATATATTTTAGATTTTCCTGAAAATACATTTTTGGTATGTTAAACATTGTTTTCTAATATTTACTGGCAATCACTTTAAAAAAGCTAAGAAGTATTCCTTCTGAAAATAAGGGCACAGTGCCCCTGAGCAATCTTTAAGATTAAAAAAAATAAGCGAGAAGACGAATAGCACGCAGCTGTAGAGCAAGGTCAGGAGATCATTTTAAGACAAAAACGAAAAAATTCTGTTGGGAAAATTTTGAGTTATACCAATTTTAAGATTTTTGTTTATCACACCAACATTTTCTGCCTGAAAAGGGGGTCATAAAAGAGGATATAAGTTATATAAGTCATTTACAGATACAGTTTTTGAAAGAAAGACAGTAATCTTTAATCACTATCACTATAATATGTGTGCGAGACATGTTATATCAAAAATAAATGTGCAGTGTGTGATAAACTCACTTGACCGTATGTTTGTCAAAAATACTATGTATTTAGCGCTGTTAAATTGACTCTATTGTTTCTTTTGAGTGTTCATCTGCTTCTGTGGGGTTTGAATTTAGCTAAGCCTTTCTTTGGAGTCTTTTGCTGCATTTTCATGGCAAAATGTAGTCTCAGATGTAGCTTTTAGGATATTTTATATCATTGATATTTATGAATAATCAATACAGGCACAGAGTATGATTAGTACAATTGTCTTTCAAAATCATGTCAACAATGCATATATGTCTACAAATAAACCAAATTCATGTCTTGTTTTGTTCTTGGAAGTTGCATGTGTGACATTGTATGTATTGATTTTGACAGCATGATTGCATTACAGTCCTTGTCATATTTACATGGAGTCTCAAGTTTTTTTTCTATGCTGTTGAACTGTGATGTCAGAGATGACTTTATTCTAGCATTACAAGATATGTAAATTAACTACAAGCTGTGATGTCATTTCAAACTGGGTCAGATTCCCCAGCTTCTAACCAATGCGAATCCACCAAACTGAGCATCACAGTTTCAACTCAGTGTCAGAGTTAAAATTGGGTCTGGGAAAACCCATGCAAGTTTGACATCACAGCCTCTCAGCCAATGGGCTGCCAGAACAAATATACATAACATAAGCCATGTGTTTACAAACAAATTGTCAAAGCCTTCTGTTTATACCAACTTCCATCAAAGTTTAAAGTTGTAAGTTAGCAAGTCTGTAGATTTATCAAACAACTCTGTGGGGATTACAACAGTTGCCTACTGTAAATGCTCACCAAGCTGCCATTTGGTAGGATTAGACTGGTGATTGCTGTGATAAATCATTGGGATCACAAATGTAATGCTTCCTTCTATATATCAATGTTTGAACTGTGATGACGTAGTTTACGGTCAGCCCATTGGCTATCAAGCTGTGATGACGTAGTTGTAGGGGCTATCCCTGATAAAACTCTTACTCTGACACTGTGTTGAAACTGTGACGCTCAGTTCAGGAGGATCAACATTGGCTAGAAGCTGGGGAATCTGACCCAGTTTGAAATGACATCACAGCTTGTACATATATTGCAATGCTAGAATAGAGTCATCTCTGACATCACAGTTCAACAGCATAGAAAAAAAAACTTGAGATTCCACGTAAGTATGACAAGGACTGTAATTTCAGGACGAATATAATGAAATTAAAAGGACTTCCAGAGATTCTAGACCAACATATTATGCAGACGAGACCCTAAATAGCTTGATATCTAAATTCCAAACTGGGATTTGGATTGAAACATGTTTCAATTGTCATGAGTGTGCACACAACGGTATATGTAGATCATTGAGCAATGGTGGGACAAATAAAAAAATTAATTATCTACTAAAAATTGTTGGGAAAGGGAAATGCGGAAAAGTAATTTCTGCACCGAAAGACCATTGAGGATGCTGTGTGATAAATGAAACTTCACAGGTATGACTTTCAACAATACAGTAAACAATATTCTGCGGCATGTTTGACATAAAACATTCTAAATATAGGTCTAATAGAGCTCAAATCCAGCATATATACAATTAACAACGCAGAAACAATACCACTGATTTAGTCTGATTACCCGGGAAAATGTTGGAAGGCTACAAACTTGCTCATCACTGTGTTTTGGTCTGAAGCAAACAGTCACATTTGTTTGTCACACTTCGCACACAATATTTAGGGAAAACATGTTTTACACAAATGCAATGGTTACAGAAATCATTGATATTGTTTGTTTTTCCATCAATAATTGTCCCTGTAAATAATCTAAAACATTTCCCTCAAAGCCTTTGCCCCGGTTTCAGCATTTAAATATGAGTGTGATAAACCAAAAAACTTAAAATCGATATAACTCAAAATTTTCCCAACAGAATTTTTTTCGTTTTTGTCTTAAAATGTTCTCCTAACCTTGCTCTACAGTCGTGTGCTATTAGTCTTCTCGCTTATTTTTTTTAATCTTAAAGTTTGCTCAGGGGCACTTTAAGGGAGTGTCCCGATTCACCCCAAAGTAAGGGGCGAATTGGGACAGTGGTTTTATGGGCCTAGGCTATCGGAAATTTAAGATATCGTTTCATTCTCTTGGGGATATTTAGACCTTATGCTCGGACATAATTTGACACCATATTTTGATTTCTGGGTTGATTTGTTGCCATTCTATAACAGAAAAACGGCCAAAACTGTCCCGATTCACCCCATATTACGGTACTGTTAATTGCGCGATTTGTCGGTGACACCAGCCAATTTCATGGCTGATTTTCCCCGTTTGTATAAACCGAAGCAAAATTAAGATTGTCTATATATGTCTATTGTCAATAAAATTATTTATATTGTTACTCCCTCCATTGTGCTGTACTAAATTTAGAGCTCATTGCAGATTGATGGTCCACTGGAAAAAATAATTTTCTAATTTTCAATTGACAAACTGGCTTTGCCACGTTATTAACATTTTTTTGGTCTCCTAATCTTCTTATTTATGAAGTACCTTAACTCAGTTTGTTTATTGTCACCTTTGCTGCTAGATATGATAAGCACTGAATCTACTGATTAGCCATACTGACACAAACAAAACATGTTGACATCACACGACCAAGTTGAAAGTTAATTTTGAAACTGTTATTACAGATCTCTTATTAGTGTGCCATGTTCTTTTCAACTGCCACAGAGCTCTTGTGATGTTAGTATCAGCATAATGATTTCACAGTTGGTATATTCGCAGTTTCAGCTGTGTCACTTGGAACCCATACTGATCACACCATTACAAATCCACAATAAGCTGTTAGATTGTTGCTCAACATTGATTATTCAGTTTGATGTTTTGAATAAATCCAAAAGTTACAATAACCAGCTATATATAATGCATGGATTTTGTGTATAACTGCTATCAGTTTTAGCACTTTTACAACAAAACAAATTCATTCACTCTCACACTCATTTGTTGGTCTGAGAGGTTATCATGTGCTGCTCTGTCTAGGCAAAAATAATATACTCAGAAACCATTCAGAATTTAAGACCTAAGGGGGGGGGGGAGTTTTGCTTGGGGGCATCCTTATCACTGATTTCCAATAATGTTTATTTGATGATCGAATTCTTAGCCTCCTTGTCTGGCCTTTTCCCAAATTTTTGGGGAGCAACTACCCCCCCCCCCCATTTCTCGTCCTCTGATATGCCCCTGAAACAACGCCATGTTCACTTCCAAAAAATCTACCCATCATCCCCATTCCAGTCATCAATTCTGAACAGTTTCTTTGGAGAAGATCTCACCTAAAAGGCTGAAAAGCTACAAGGTGCTGCCCTCAAGGAGAAATTTCACAACAGGACACCATGAATGTCCATGATGGATCAAGCAAGTGGCTCAAACATATCAGTTTCACCTGCTCCAACTGAATCAAACAACCATACCAATGAATGCAGATTAATCAATTGTCATTCACACTTAGACAGCCCATAAGCCTGACTTGTTGGTAGCAGTTGGAATCAACACTCAAGCTTGGAGTGCCAATAGTGATGTCAGTATTGCAATACTGACATCATCTGTGCATACATTCACATGGAACATGGCACACTTATACGAGATCTGTAATAAGTCTATAAAAAAAGTCTTACCAACAAATATGAAGAGGAACAACCCAGCCATCAGCATCAGGAATAGTGATTGGAAGAATTCAAACTGCATCCTGTGGATCATTGTTGAACACTGTGTACCACGTAAAATCTTAAATTTCACGCAAGAAATTATAATTTTGATTAGTATGCTATTTTCAAATATTGGAAATGTTGATGTGAACTTAAAAGCATTAATTATTTAGCAATCAAAATATTTACAGATCATAGTGAAAAATACAATAAAATTTACTAAAAACAACCCAGAAGACATAACTGAAAAACAACAAATCCAATTTTACTGGAATTAATTGGTATCAGTCCAAAAAGCCTGGGTAAAACAATTTATTAAATAATATGATGAAATTTGGCCGAAAATTGTTTTTTGGCCTAAGGTATGTAAATAAAATAATTAGGATATGAACCAGGCTTACCTGTTACGGACATTTGCTATTGACCTCTCGCCAAAATGTAAGAGAGTAAATTTTCAATGACTATTAAATGTCCTTAAAATTGTTGTTTTATTGTAATTTAAAAAAATAGATAGAGTTGGCAAATTTCAGCAGCAGCTGTTCTGCAAATATTTGAATATTGTTTTCTTTACGCTACTGATTGACATCATGAAAACATTGGGATATACACTTTGATTAATGAAAAACTTTTGAACATCTGTGGCATAGTACTAGGAATATCTGTGGGTTCCGTTACTGTTGATATAAAATCCAAGCCGTTTTTAAAATGTGGCATATATGCCTTAATATGGCTCTCTGATTGGTCAGATTAGTAGAATTCGGTCGGGTTTAGTGGGTCTGCGACCACTGTTTCAGTTACACTAGAAATATGTTTAAAAAAGCGAAACATTTCGTACCAGTCACAATCGTAACATTCATGGGCACCATATCATCATCTTATATTATAGTGGGGCAGAGGTTAATTTGACAGATGCCAGATGGTCTTTGAGGAGTTCACATTATCAAGCAATTGAAAATTTTGGAAATTTTAATGACAAAACCAAGCGAGCATCGTGATGTCAATACGACATCATTCTGAAGTCGGATTTGATGCTTAAATTATGTTACAGTGGAGATTTGCAAAAAAAAATAGCATTGAATCACAAACTAGGGTGGACATCAAAATCTGTTGTTACACCTCAAATGCAATTCCTCTTCTGTGATTGGTCAGAATGACGTCACATGACGGGGATTAGAAAAGACTGTTGCCCTCTCAGAGGGCATCAGTTCACCGAATTCACATTGAGGCTGACTGCTGATCGAGATGACTGTGTAGAAGTTGGTTTTGGAACCACAGATGTTACTTGAACCTTTTTTATCTGATGAAAACGCAAAAGCCAATTTGATCCAAGACATTGTTGCAGCTTCACTTGTTTATTTCAACTGAACTGTGTGTTTGTGACCATTGTGACGCCACTGCATTGTGATGTCATAGAGTTGTGATGTCACCACAGTGAGGCTATAAATAGATCGTTCATCTTCACAAAATTAAATGACAATTGATAAAACTTATGGATAGTAGTCCTATCATAAATTTATTTGACTTTTACATCTGGATGACTACCTGATCAATGTCAAAACTTTGATGGAGAAATTTCCTGCCTCTCAAAAGTTATCTTTTTTGTCAGAATTGCATTCAAGGTATAACAAAACAATTATTGACTGTTACTTCGGGCAACAGTGCAATCTGTTTGACCCTCGGGAGTGACAGTCACCTTGCTGTTTCCCTCGGCCTTCGGCCTCGTGAAACAGCAAGGTGACTGTCACTCCCTTGGGTCAAACAGATTGCACTGTTGCCCTCGTATCAGTCAACATTTGTATACTGTGAATGTAACGTCATATTGGATTTACATTCAATTGGGCATCTAACTTTAGTAAGACCTCAGTAGAAGGTCAGTCAAAAATCTGCCCGACAGAATTCCTTGGAATCATTATGAGGTTCCTTTCTGACATTGGCTTTTGACTTCCGTGTGTGGGGAAACAATAGCGTCATAATTTATTTATATTTAAGTCAAGGTCAGTCACGACCAAAAATAACCAAAATACAACACCAGACTGACTTCACAATGCCTGCTTGGAAGGTACAGCAAAAATAAGATAATAATGAATGTAGTGCATGTCCTTGATCAAGCCGAATGAGAAAACTCAAAAATAAATCAGCAAAAACTGTGAAATTAAGAATTGCTGAACATTACCAATCCTCAGAGGGGGGGGGGGAGCAAGGATAGCTCGTTGGGGAGGGTTGCACCTTGCCCGCTAGACATTTTGTGTTTTTTTAGAATTTGCTTTCAGAAAATTATGACCTTTCAAGCGAACACACAGAAAAGGCACTCTTCACGTCAATGGATAAAATCAGACATGCAGCAGGATTTGAGCCATGTTACCTTCAACAAAACCTCAATATCCATTGTGAAATGGAACCAGGGCTTCGGAGACGGGTAATAAGTGAACCGACTCAGACTCCTGACTCCTGAATTACAACTCCCGACTTCTGACTCCACTTAGGGCTTGACAGCCGGCATTTTGGGCCCTGTGGCAAAACAAGTCAATGGCCCATGCCCTCGTAGTGTTGTAAATAGGTATTGTGTAGATATTGTTATCAATAAGTTTTTTTTTTGTTTATTTTTACATATATGTTTTACCATATAACTGAGTTCTCATTATTGCTGTTTTATTCTTTCACTGGTAATGGCACTGACATCTCTGAGAGATGACAGCTTACCACAATGTTTTTATGAGCCATGGCAACGTATTTCTTTGTTTTAGTGGTCAATAAATTGAATTGAACTTATAAAAATTATTTATTAATCAAGGAAATGCTATGTATAGATGTAATTATGACCTCATTGGCAGTATCAAACTATTAATTAACGGACCCCTCCGCCTTTCCTAGCCTAACTACTATTACCAAGCAATGAAAACTTGAAAGCAACTTTCCCTATTATAAAGGTCAGTTATCAAACCAGTTGAGCTAAAGGACCGGTCCCCAAGCCAAGTGCTTAGGAGAAACCAATAATACCCAACCCACCATACTGTGCTAACTAGCAAGTTGAAAATGAATCCCAAGAACCTAACCCTAAATAAAACACCTGTACTGATGGTGTGTGGGGTGATCTTAGGGCCTGACCAGGTGACAGCTATTTGAGAAGGGGGTTGTGGATTTTACCCTCGGACAAATATTTTTTTGTTGAACGTGAAGCAGCGCCTAACTTGGGTTCTTTTTTCCATGCACACACACAGCATGCAGTGACAATCTTTTCATGCAATTTTAACATTAGTACAGTACTGCATGGATGGAAGTGTCTGCATGCTGTCTCAATGGAAATGTCTGTGGCCTGGATGGAAGTGTCTGTGGCCTGGATGGAAGTGTCTGTGGCCTGGATGGAAGTGTCTGTGGCCTGGATGGAAGTGTCTGTGGCCTGGATGGAAGTGTCTGTGGCCTGGATGGAAGTGTCTGTGGCCTGGATGGAAGTGTCTGTGGCCTGGATGGAAGAGTCTGTCACCTGGATGGAAGTGTCTGTGGCCTGGATGGAAGTGTCTGTGGCCTGGATGGAAGAGTCTGTCACCTGGATGGAAGTGTCTGTGGCCTGGATGGAAGTGTCTGTGGCCTGGATGGAAGAGTCTGTGGCCTGGATGGAAGAGTCTGTCACCTGGATGGAAGTGTCTGTGGCCTGGATGGAAGTGTCTGTGGCCTGGATGGAAGAGTCTGTGGCCTGGATGGAAGTGTCTGTGGCCTGGATGGAAGAGTCTGTCGCCTGGATGGAAGCGTCACTGGCCTGGATGGATGTGTCTGGGGCCTGGATGGAAGTGTCTGTCACCTGGATGGAAGTGTCTGTGGCCTGGATGGAAGTGTCTGTCACCTGCATGGAAGAGTCTGTCACCTGGATGGAGAAGTTTCTGTGGCCTGGATGGAAGTGTCTGTGGCCTGGATGGAAGTGTCAGTGGCCTAGATGGAAATGTCTGTCACCTGGATGGAAGCATCACTAGCCTGGATGGAAATGTCTGTGGCCTGGATGGAAGTGTCTGTCACCTGGATGGAAGTGTCTGTGGCCTGGATGGAAGTGTCTGTGGCCTGGATGGAAGTGTCTGTGGCCTGGATGGAAGAGTCTGTCGCCTGGATGGAAGCGTCACTGGCCTGGATGGATGTGTCTGGGGCCTGGATGGAAGTGTCTGTCACCTGGATGGAAGTGTCTGTGGCCTTGATGGAAGTGTTTGTGGCCTGGATGGAAGTGTCAGTGGCCTAGATGGAAATGTCTGTCACCTGGATGGAAGCATCACTAGCCTGGATGGAAATGTCTGTGGCCTGGATGGAAGTGTCTGTGGCCTGGATGGAAGTGTCTGTGGCCTGGATGGAAGTGTCTGTGGCCTGGATGGAAGAGTCTGTCACCTGGATGGAAGAGTCTCTCACCTGGATGGAAGTGTCTGTGGCCTGGATGGAAGTGTCTGTGGCCTGGATGGAAGTGTCTGTGGCCTGGATGGAAGAGTCTGTCGCCTGGATGGAAGCGTCACTGGCCTGGATGGATGTGTCTGGGGCCTGGATGGAAGTGTCTGTCACCTGGATGGAAGTGTCTGTGGCCTTGATGGAAGTGTCTGTCTTCTGGATGGAAGTTCTGGTGCCTGGATGGAAATGTCTGTGGCCTGGATGGAAGTGTCTTTTGCCTGGATGGAAGTGTCTGTCGCCTGGATGGAAGAGTCTTTCACCTGGATGGAAGTCTCTGTCACCTTGATGGAAGTGTCTGTCTTCTGGACGGAAGTCCTGTCGCCTGGATGGAAGTGTCTGTTGCCTGGAAGTGCCTGTCGTCTGGAATCTCCCTGGATGGAAGCGCCTGTTGTCTTATGGAAGTGCCTGTCGTCTCGATGGAATTGAGGAAATGTTTTAAAAATTTTGTGTTGTCTAGTTAGTACTACCATGGTATCTGTTAGTCTGCAGTCGCAAAGTTGACCATACACCGATTCGATTTATGTATGTATGTAGGCCTATGTATACGTGTATCTACATATTGTATCTATCTATCCATCTATCATAACTAGTCAAGTAACAATATAATATCAAATGGATTCTCACAAATATTTGCAAAGTGAAACTTTGCAAGTCTGGATTAATATTTGCGAAACATCTGTCGAAGTTGGTGGTCGAAATACTTCGAATTCCATTTATCATTCAAACGAAAGTTTGCTTCACAGAAAGAACAGTGTTGACTCAACTTACAAACCGATGTAACTGGTCTTTACTTATCTTTACTTACGATTGATAATCATTATTCGTGTCTGAAAGTCGTAAAATTATGAGTACATACGAAGACTTTTGCGTATTCTCTTAAGATTGATGAGGTAAATATTGTCAACTTAATTATGATTTTATTAATATATGTCGCTGTAATGTTTAGTTTGGAATAGATTTCTGACATTATTGATTGTACCTGTGGATTCTTAATAGTTGTGTGCATATTTGAACTCAAAATGACGTGTTAATCGAATTGAAATGTAGTCACGAATTAAACAGTCATTGATCAATTTCACCGAATACTTCTCTACTTCAGTGGTGGGGCCAAGAGGGGGGCCCCCCCCCCAATTTCAAGAGCGGGGCCCCCCTCCATGCAGTGAGTGTAGCGGGTGCTCCTCTAGAATATCGCAAGCTCCCAGACGCTCCCCTTGAGACCTGATAATTACGCTACTGAATTGTGGCGTAATATCTTAATGATATTGTACATATACTCCACCAATTTGACTCAAGTTTCCAGACTGGCGACACATCAGCATCAGAGATGGCTGCAGTTATAATTGCAAGGTTGATCAGTTTTCTGGTTCCATTGGCAATTTTGTAAGTACCAATAATTATTTTAAGCCTTGTAGAAGTTGTATACAGGCACAATTGGAAACATTACATTCAGAAAATCCTAACAAAGTGGACAGCTACACTGTGAAAACGGCACTTGTGTGACATCATGCTGTTGATTTGTCATGATACATACCCAATACTTTCAATTATAATTTGATTTAAGGAGACTAATGCTGCTTGTTGATGATAGGCATACGAAAGGATTATGCATCAGATTTTCACTGCAAAATCAGTTATGACAAATCAAATGGCCTTCTCTTGATCATGACTAATCAAACAGCCTCTATGTTTCCCATGTTGAATGTAGAGAGGATGACACTTCATCAGCTATCATGAGTCACAAAGTGCCATTTTCACAGTGTAACAGTCCACTCTTTTTGCACATCATTATTTCCTGACTGTAAGGGCATGTGGCACAAATAAATTGATGGGCCCCAACATTCCCTTTTTCCACATAACTCCATTTATGCCATGAGCACTTTACAGCTTGTAAAATTTATATGGAAAAAAAAGGGTAAAATGGTTTTGCTTCACATAGATTTCGGCACTTTGTGCGTCATGATAGCTGATGAAGTTTCACATTCTTTACGTTCAACATGGGAAATATAGAGGCTGTTAGATTAGTCATGATCAAGAGAAAGAAGGCCATTTGATTTGTCATAACTGATTTTAGTGTAAAAATCAGGTGCTTAACCCTTTCGTTTGACTAACACTGACAAGCGGGACCGTCTCCTTTAACATATATATAAATTGTATTCGACATTCAAATATCAAAAGTGATACATATGTCAGGCAAAAGCAATTAGGAAAAACATAGGCTAAAATAGTAATAAATACATAGAATACACATCAATATATCGACAAAGTTCACATACATACAATACATACAAAATAAAAAATAATTGTAGTTTTTAAGTTAATCCCGGTTCCAGCCACCCAGTTAGTCGAATAATTAAAAAAATTATATATAGATATATATAAATACATTTTTAGTCAATGTTTATCAGGTCCTGTACTTCAGATACATATATTATATAGCATTATAAATCTTGTTCATTGACCATTAAATACATAATTATTACTAAACTATTTAGGAGAGTTATATAGAACATTACACAGGGTGTTTTTAGAATAACTAATTAAGGAATCAAACTGCACATACTGTTGTTATTTGTTACAAATATATACATACAAAGATATGGCAGATAGGTAAATAGACATATAACAAAATTGTATATATCAAGTTAAGCATTCATTAACATCTATTACATATAGAGCATTATTTACAAGCATAATCATGTGGATGTAGGAGAAATCTGCTTTACACATCGGCTAATTGTAAGAACTTCCCTAGACTAATTAGCAATTCAGGTTCCTTGCATTTCATTATTTCAACAAATTTATTTTTATTATCTAATGACTGGAAGTTATCTACAAATTTAGACGCTGTTGAAAAGAGTTTATGTCGATTGCTTGCATTGCTGGGGCAAATAGTCAAGCAATGTGTTTCGTCTTCAGGCATATCCAAAGTACACTTTTCACAAATTCTTTCAGGGGCTGGCAATTTTGGCCTCTGATGTCGCCCTGTTTCAATTCTTAAGCTGTGTGAACTAGTTCTAAATCTAGTAATTTTTGTTAACATTTTGCGGCTAATTCTTAAGAGAAGGTAGGGTTCTAAACGACAGTCAGTTTTATAGAGTTTATATGTCCTAAGTTTTGGCTGCTGTATGCTATCATTTATTGAAGCGATTAGTTGCTCTTGCTCACCACCATAAAGCTTAGTTTTAACATTACTACACACATTTTCTGGGTTTTCGATATTACTGATGTCATATTCAATCTCGCAGCTATTTATTATGTGACACACTCTTCCTAACCAATTCTTTCTGTTACCATTCTTAAGCATGTCTTTTTGGATGTTTAAGCATCTTTTCAGGATTTTTTCATTGCCCAGTCTTTCTAAACGAGACCAATAGTTTACCATTCTCACTTTTTGACGGACATGTAATTGGAATCTACCTGTCTCACCATAAACTGCCAAAGATGGTGTTTGTTTCCTTACCCCTAACAAGCACTTCAGGTATGCAAGTTGTAAATTTTCAAGTTCGCTAACGGGTTTTATATCTGTCCATATTTCACTGTTGTATTCCAGAATAGGGAGAACATATGTGTCGAACATTTTCAAAGATAGTTGGGGGTTGATATATCCAAGTGCCTGCTTGGAGTCTCCTTGTAATGCAAACAGCGCTTTTTGAGCTTGTGTTGTAAGATATTCTGTCATTTTGCTGTGTATATTACGTTTATTTGTTAACATATGACCTAAATATTTAAAGTTATCTACATTTTCAAGTTTTTCACCACTGTAAAATATGCTGCTCGATGTTCTACAACCAAATTGCATTACTTTGGTTTTATTGACATTAACAATAAGATGCCATTTTTTACAGAAGTTGTGCAATGAGTTGATACTATTCTGAAGGCATTCAGAGGAATCGGACATGAGAACAATATCATCAGCATATAAAATATGAGTCAGTGTCAAATTACCAAGTGCAAATCATCAGTATGATGAAACAAATCATCAGTATGATGATTCACAAAAGTGCCATTTTCACAGTGCAACAGGCCACTCTGTTTGCATAAGTTTTACAGTGTATAACAGACTGTGACATTATAAGTATGTAGGGGGAACGGGGGCACATTGGGACGTTTTTAACGTCTACTAATTTTGCTCAATGCTGAAAGCACTGAAGAACTCAGAAGTTTGCATGAATATCACCAATACTATTGAGCTTAAATGCAAGGCATAATAAACTAGACTGCACCTACCCTTTTGCAGCCAGAGAGTCGTAAAAATGACTGTCCCAATGTGCCCCGGCTAAAACAGCCGGGGCACTTAGGGACATCAATTTAAAAAATCATTTCAACACTCCACGTGCAATAGATATCACATATAAGTAGTGCGTAAGATAATATACAGTGCATTAACACTTTATAGTGCCAATAGTTCATAACTTTAAACAGTTTTAAACATTTAACATAAACTGTCCTGGGTGCGGACATCTATGTAAGTAAATTTGTTCACAGAGCAGGTAATCCACTATGCCTCTATTCCCTGTGGCCTGAATACCTGTTGTGTGCTGTCCCAGGTCATTCAGTTGCCTTGGACATTTAAATTCTGCCATATTAAGGGGGTCCCAATGTACCCCAAATTCACTGTCCCAATGAGCCCCGATATGACTTTTACAACAAAATGCTAATTTCTCGGACACCAGTGAGTGTGTTTATCACAACAGCAATTCATAACTGTTCGTTATGATATATGAAATTCATACAAGCACTGAGAAAGCCTCATTGTTCATGGTTTGTCCACAGAATGGTTCGAATTGAACCCTTCCATATTTACTTTAGTGGTAGGAAAACAAACCTTTGCTCGCCATACTTCTGCATGTGGCTGTAATTTGTCTATAAAACCATGGAAACATCAGGATGTGAAGTTACAAGATATGATGGCACTACCATATCCTATACCTTGCCAGAATCCAAGAAAAGCCCGCCGTCCCACAGTGCCCCGCGTCCCAATGTGCCCCCGTTCCCCCTAATCAAAAACGTGTTATCAGGATCTTAACATGGGTCCAAGTGCTCGTAATTTATGCCAAGGTGGCAGGGTCCTTTCCTATACAGGGCCCTCGGCCCCTCGTACATTGTTGACCTAACCTAGAAGTTTGTTGGTATCACGCAGTCATGACCCTAGTCACAAAGATAGGCATTTAGAAGTTTAACAGGATTTTTAAATGTACGGAACCTTGCATAGGCCCTCCCTGAGTGGTTGGGCCATGGCACTGTCACTTAGCCACAAATGCCAGTCTGCTGGTTGTAAAATAACGGTCGATCCCAAAACCACAGCCCTGATCTGCGATAAACAGTCCCGAAGAACATCCACCAGTTTTTTCAAGGCATGAGCAGCCATGTCAGTTGGAGCAGGCTAGCAGCCATGAACTTGATGAAGACAAGGAAATTCATGATGTCTGATTGCGTGTGTCCATAATATTTTGAATGTGAAATCCCCAATAATCAGAAAATGATTTCTGAGCAAGCTTTAGCAAGATTCTCGGCTGCCTACTAGGCACAAGGACTGCCTTGTATAACCTCAGCCTACTGCGACATATTGTGCTGGTCATGAGTCAAAGTTTCCAACTGCTTGCAGAATTTATGACTGGGGGGTGGGAGTTTTGCTGGAACTTCCCGTCAAAAATTGATACCCCCCGTGAGATTCATGCGGATTTTTAGTACCCCACCCCTAGGTTTCACGCGTATCTTTGTACCCCCCCCCTCGACATACAAAGCCATACACACATATCAATATATACTGTTATACATTGCCACGCGTACAAGTTCGCGCCAGCAAAAAAAGTCCAAATAAAATGAGTTTAAGCGTGTTTTTTAACATTTTTTCTTTGTTGTAATTTCTTACCCCCCTTGGAAGTGTTGTCAAAAATTAATACCCCCCCTTGAAACACGTGTGAAAAGTTAGTACCCCCTCGGCCAAAACTCCCACCCGCCCCCCAGTCATAAATTCTGAACGGTCCCTAAGGCCAATAAAACTCAATACTGGTCGACTCAACATCTAGTCAGGGAGCCAAGGGTCAAAATTTTTGATTTCACTGGTCCGGAAAAAATAGTGGTCTGAGACTTTTCTCAGTGAAAGTAGACACCCTGAGCTTTCTCTTTTTGACAAAAAAAGGGCATGTTGTTTGTTTCAGTTTTTAGATAAATTGGTTTCGATGGCAACAAGTATAATATTTTTTTGAATCAGAAAAATTTCTTTTTTTTGCTCTAATTTCTACACTACAAGAGATAGCAACCTAGAATTTTGTGAGTGTCTACTTTCACCAAAAAAAATCCTAGACCACTGTTTTTTCCGGACCAGTAACTCCAGTTTTAAGCCACTTCTTGAGATTGGCTCCCTGACTAATCCACTATTTGTTATATTCTGCAACACAATTTTCCGACTTATAAATATTTGTAAAATACTGGTTTTTCTAATTATAGTATATATTTGTGTATTTCTTTGTATGTCGAGGGCGGGTACCAAGAATCCACATGAAACTCAAGGGGAGTATCAATTTCTGCAGAGAACTTGGGAAGTTGCGACAAAAATTTCAGCCCCCACCCCCCTCAGACAAAAATTGTGAACGGTCCCTGACCAGAGGAATTTTAATTTCTTTCTTATTTTCATTTCAGGGTGTCAGCATCGGGCCCGGAACCTACCATGGAGAGTATGTAGATATACTAAGATGAACTTCATTCAAAACTCTAAAAAAATGTCGGGACAAAATTGGTTTTTTAGATTCAAAATGTTTTTTTTGAAAAACCAAATTTCAATGCAAAACCAACATGGATTTTTAGAAAAATCCATGTTGGTTTTGCATTGAAATTTGGTTTTTCAAAAACCAATTTGAATCTAAAAAACCAATTTTGTCTGAAAATTTTTAGAGTGAAGCTGATTGTTATCTCATTTATTATTAAGTTAATGAATAATCCTGCATGCCGAACGATGAAGAGTGTGAAGACCAAGATATAAGATGAGCGATTCCTTTTAGCTTCACAAGTTAAACCTGATATATATATATATATATATATATATAAATTTTTTAGAAATAATGTGCAACTCACACCGCGACAGATGTGGCCAAATGGTCACTTATGTAGAAATGTTCATGTAGTTGCTTTGTAGTCCAGGAGCCAAGGAGAAAAAATGGGCGGTTGGCTCAACCCGAGAGAGGGATGGACAATCTATACATCGTTGGAATCGCAAGATTCTGTAGATTATGGAACTTGGGGATGCAGTTAAGAAAAGTGGTGCAATTTTTCATAAATTGGTTACCATGGCAACCAAGTCATAATTTTTTTAAACTCATCATTACACTAGTAAAATGCATTTTTCAGGGATTTAGTCCATAGCTACACTTCATCAAGCCAACCTGGCATGTACTACCTAAATAAATAATTTTGATGGTCATGTGACCTTTTTGGTTACATGGCCATACTGACCACCATTTGAGGTCAAACCTCGGAAATAAGCATTTTTTCAAGAGTTCTTGCAGTATTTTTAACTGCTGTAGCTACAATAATACCAGTATGTGGACGAATTTAGTCTCATTGGAAAGCCCTTGTTAGAAGCTTCAGTCTCACATAAAATTTATATACATATCCATGGAAACTGGTTGCCATGGCAACAAAGTTCAAAATTACACAAATTTGACTTGAAAACTGGAAAATTCATTTTTAGGGTTTAGTCCTCAACCAGACTTCATTCAAACATCCAGACATGTACAACCATATTTAGCCATTTTATTGGTCATGTGATCTTCTGGGTCACATGACCAAGGTGACCACTAATCAAGGTCAAACCTGAGAAATTCACATTTTTAAAGATTTCATACAACATTTTCTACCACTGTAGCTACAATAATCGTGCAATTTGTACACACATGGTCTTCTTGGAAAGCCCATTTTGTAGGGTTTCATTGCACATATAATGAGTTTAAGTATCCATGGAAACTGGTTGCCATGGAAACAAAGTTCAAAATTACACAAATTTGACTTGAAACTTGAAAATTCATTTTTGGGGACTTACTCCAAAGCCAGACTCCATTCAACCATCCAGGCATGTATAACCATAATTAGGTGTGTTATTGGTCATGTGACCTTTTGGGTCAAATGACCAAGGTGACCACTATTCTAGGTCAAACCTAAGAAATTAAACTTTTCAAACGATTTCATACAACATGTTCCAACACTGTAGCTGCAATAATTCCACAATTTGTACAAATGTGGTCTTGTTGGATAGCCTATTTTATAGGGTTTCATTGCACATGTAATGTGTATAAGTATCCACGGAAACTGGTAGCTATGGAAACAATTAAAGCTAAAAAAAGTGTGACTTGAAACTGGAAAAATTATATTTTGGGACCTACTCTACAACCAGACTTCAAATAAACCAACTGAGCTTACACAACCACAATTGCATATTTTATTGGCCATGTGGCATTGTGACCACTATTCAAGGTAGAGATATGCATTTTTTGAAAATTTTATTCAACAACATTGTTGTAGAAGCAGTGTTGGTGCTATATGCACCAATGTGGTCCTGTTGGAAAGGCCTTCTTTTCATAGCAATGCCTCCTGATAGTGTAACTACTCAAGACCATATCCAAGGAATAACAAATTAAACTAAACAGCAAAATGAAGTTGTCAGATCCTTCTTGACTACTGAGGCCTCCCAGACCACATGCAAAAAAGAGAAAATGCCTTTATTTGGTTCAACAATGTTTGAACAACTAAGCACAGCCAAGAACAGGTGCAACAACAAACAAAATCTGATGACTAGGGGTAGAAGTGAAAGTAACAAAAAAACAACAAAAACTAACAGACAATATCAGAGAACAAAATGGCTCAAGCCGCGGGTGTGCGTTTCTCAATAATGTGGTGACCCCCAGAGCATGGACACAAGCCTGACACCCACTGCACATGCTCTATACCAGTCAGCAGACGCAGTCCTGTGGTATGGTATTCCATTTCTCCATGCAGCAGGTTTGAATGGGGTGTGTTATCTGGCTATGGTTGGCCTTCTTTCAGCAATCCTTTCTGACGAGGTTATTCCAAGGATGCTTGAATGGGTTTTTTTGTTTGGGGTGGTAAACTTCGTTCTTCCTGGCTTCATTTGTGTTTATAGCACCAACACTGTTGATTCAACAGCTAATGTTATTGAAAAAAATGTTCAAAACAAAGAAGCACTGCAGCAAACCTTCAGAGAATAACACCTTCATAAGATTACAATTACACCATAAAATTGGTTTGTTTACCAAATTGCAGATAAGTATGCAATAGTGACCGAGTAGTGTTCTTCAATTATCTTTATTTGCCCGATGCCCTGCCATCTGCCCATCTGCTAAGGTTTGTAAAACCAGGGACAGGCCTTATTAGGCTAAAAAAAAACATACATAATATGGTACAGTTTCATGCATGTACAGAGTATGGGTTATGAGCTGTTGGTTGGAAACCAAAAAATATAATGCTGTTAGATATAAGTTCTTCCAACCTTTAAACAAGTGTAAAATACACATAAAAAAGCACTGCTACATTTTATACAGCAGGTGATATGAGTTGAAAATTTCAGTGCTGTATGTGCAATAGTTGGCAAGTCTTAGCTCCAAAGTAAAAGAAAATAATTTTTATTATTTTTTCTCAATATTACAAAAAATGTATAATATCTACCAGTCAGACCACAAAAAGGCACAACTAGACCATATAAGCCGTACGTGTACCAAACTTTATCCATGTACATGCAAAAGTTACTGAGTCTTGGGCTACCAAATTTCATCCTTGTACAATGTCATGCAATAGTGACTGAGTCTAGGCCCGAAAAAAAAAAAAAAAAATTTTTTTATATTTATATATTTTTATTTTATTTTAAAAAGTATTTAATATCCGTCAAGAAGACCATCAAAAGGCATAACTAGACCAAACAGGCTATATGTGTACCAAATGTCATCCATGTACACTCAGTAGAGGCCAAGCACTGGCCCGGAAAGTATCTATCCGCCCGCTGCCGAACGCCTGCCGACCCGACAGGTGGACAGACAACCTTTTACCTATAATTTCTTCCAAATTTTTTCGTGGAATGTAAAGATGCATATTTCCAAGGTATTACCTTGAATAGTAGTCAGCATGGTCATTTGACACAGAAGGTCACATCAATAAAATATGCAATTGTGGTTGTATAAGCCCAGTTGGTTTATTTGAAGTCAGGGTTAGGGTTAGGGATGGTGATATCAGCCGGTGATGTCAGCTGGTGACATCAGTTGGTGATATCAGTCAGTAATGTCAGCTGGTGATATCAGTCAGTAATGTCAGCTGGTGACATCAGCCAGTGATGTCAGCCCATGAAGTTGATGTCAATGATGATATAATCCAGTGATGGTAGTCGGTGACATCAGCTGGTGATGTCAGCAAGTAATGTCAGCCAGTGATGTCAGTTGATGACATCAGTTGGTGATGTCAATTGATGACATCTGCCAATGACATCAGTCAATGATGTCAGCAAGTGATGTCAGCCAATGATGTCATTGATGTTAGCCAATGATGTCAGTCAGTAATATCTGTCAGTGACATCAGTCAATCATGTCAGTCAGTGATGTCAGCCAGTGACATCAGTCAATGGTATCATTCAGTGAGCCTGCAATGTCAGCCAGTGACTTCAATGATGTCAGTCAGGGAGCCTGTGATGTCAGCCAGTGACATCAGTCTGTGACATTAGCTGGTGATTACATCCAATGATGTCATTGATGTCAGCCAGTGATGTCAGTCAGTGATGTCAGTCAGTGGTGTCAGTCAATGGTGTCAGTCCATGATGTCAGTCAGTGATGCCAGTAAGTGACGTCAGTCAGCGATGTTAGTCAGAGATGTCAGTACATGACGTAGCCGGTGATGTGCGTTGGTGCCAGTGATGTCAGCCAGTGCTGTCAGCTTCTGACATCAGCCAGTAACATCAGTCAATGACATTAGCCAGTGATGTCTGTGCTGACATCAGTTCACATCAGTCAGTCAGTGATGTCAATCAATCACATCACAAGATGATATCAGTCAGTGACATGTCATATCAATGGATGAAATCAGCCAATGATGTCAGTCTATGGCGACAATCAATGATGTCAGCCACTGATGTGAATCTATGAAGCTCATCTCTACATGAAGCCTACCAATAACTAAAAGCCTCAACATCGACTGACGTTCTTCTATTTAGGCTCAGTAAGTATTCGTCAATATTTAGAGCACCTTGTAAATAATGAGAAAATATATGGGCAATAATGTTGGCTTTGTTGGATTATTTTACTTTGATACGGAATTATTACCAAATTAGTCCAGCAGTCACAGGGGTGAACTCACTTACTATACTGGCCATATTGTATAGGGCAACAACATATGCACCCCATATTGCATTCCGGCAGACACTGCAGACCCCCCTGGTAGTCTTGCATAATTATTATGAAAATACGCTTCCATCTAGTATTTTTGGGGAAACTGAGGATCATTTGCCCCCCTCCAGAGAAAACCCCTAGATCGCCACTCGTTCAGATGTAAATTTTATGTACAGGTCTCATACCAACAACCTTGATGTGTGAACAGCTATTACGAAAATCAGGTTGGTGTCTGTCACACAAAATGGAAAAGGTGCATACTTTAAACTTTGCAATGGGAGCAGTCAGTTAGCAGGGACACTCATGTTGATAATAGCGTGAGATTGAAGCGAAAAAAAAGCGTTCCAGGTAGAAAACAAGTCTGTGTCTCTTTAATATATTGTTTCTGTGGTTGTTGAGACTGAAAATATGTGGAAGCACATGTCAGATTGACTGAATAATGTCTGGATGCAGAGCACAACTCTTAAATATGTTTTTTTTTTCAAAGTTTCAAGTCAAGTTTGTGAAATTAACTGCCACAGCACTAGTTTACATGGATAATCACACAATTTACATAAAAGATTGGAACTTATAAAAGGGGCTTTCCGGTGGTCCCAAGTATGCATCTATATATTACCAATATAATTGCTACAGTGATTAAGATTGGACTGATTGGTGTCTCTAAAATCTTAAATAAAATGTAAGTTTTTTAGGTTTGACCTGATTTGGTGGTAGGCTTGGTAATGTGACAAAAAAGATGTTACATGAGCAGTAGAATTCATAATTGAGGTATTAGTTGCCTGGTGGGCTCAATAAAGTCTGGCTGTCGAGTTTTTCTCTGAAAAGGACCTTTCCAGGTGTCAAGTCAAATTTGTGAAATTTTGAATATTGCTGCCATGGCGACCAATTAACATGGATACTTGTACCAATTACATGAGAGGACGAGGTTGAACCCTATGAAAAGGGCTTTCCAATACGACCACACTTGTGTATATGGCACTAATACTGTTACTACAACAGCTAATGTTTCTGAATAAAATCTTCAAAAATTGCTAATTACTAAGGTTTTGCCATAAACAGTGGTCAGCATGGTCATGTGACCCAGAAGGTCACATGGCCAATAAAATGTGCAATGTGATGGTATAAGCCCATGCAGTTAGTTTATTTGAAGTTTGGCTGTGGAGTAAGTCCCTAAAAATGAATTTTCCTGTTTCAAGTCAAACTTGTGTAATTTTTTAACTTTGTTTCCATGGCAACCAGTTTTCGTGGATACTTATACACATTATATATGCAATGAAGCCCTATAAAATAGGCTATCCTACAAGCCTACATTTGTGCATATTGTGCAATTATTGCGGATATATTGGTAGAAAAGGTTGCGCGAAATTTAAAAAAAAAGAATTTTCTCAGGTCTGACCTTGAATAGTAGTCACCTTGGTCATGTGACCCAGAAGGTCACATGACCAAAGACACGCCTAATTATGGTTATACATGCCTGGGTGGTTGAATGAAGTATGGCTGTTGAGTAAGTCCCCAAAAATGAATTTTCAAGTCAAATTTGTGTAATTTTGAACTTTGTTTCCATGGCAACCAGTTTCCATGGATACTTATACACATTACATGTGCAATGAAACCCTGTAAAATGGGCTATCCAACAAGACCACATTTGTACATATTGTGCAATTATTGTAGCTACAGTGATAGAAAATGTTATATGAAATCTTAAAAAAAATTTAATTTCTCAGGTTTGACCTTGAATAGTGGTCACCTTGGTCATGTGACCCAGAAGGTCACATGACTAATAATATGCCTAATTAATGGTTGTACATGCCTGGGTGGTTGAATGAAGTCTGGTGTGGAGTAAATCCCTAAAAACTAATTTTCCAGTTTTCAAGTCAAATTTGTGTAATTTCGAACTTTGTTGCCATGGCAACCAGTTTCCATGGATATGTATATAAATTTTATGTGAGATTGAAGCTTATAACAAGGGCTTTCCAATGAGACTAAATTTGTCAACGTACTGGCATTATTGTTGCTACAGCAGTTAAAAATACTGTATGAACTCTTGAAAAAATGCTCATTTCTGAGGTTTGACCTCAAATGGTGGTCAGTATGGTCATGTGACCAAAAAGGTCACATGACCATCAAAATTAGTAATTAAAGTATTACATGCCAGGTTGGGTTGATGAAGTCCAGCTATGGACTAAATCCCTAAAAATTGCATTTTACTAGTGCATCGACGAGTGTAAAATTATTGTGACTTGGTTGCCATGGTAACCAATTTATGAAAAATTGCACCACTTTCCTTAACTGCATCCCCAAGTTCCATAATCTACAGAATCTTGCGATTCCAACGATGTATAGATTGCCCATCCCTCTCTCGGGTTGAGCCAAATCCTTAAATAAAGCACTTTTGAGCTCTTGGCTCCCAGACTATTGAGGATTGTCATCTTTTCTCTTTGTCACATCTGACAAGCATAAACTTGAGCATTTTTAACTTATTCCTTGCATTAATGCCTGTAAACTTGATATGCAGAAATGGCACTTTGTAAATCATCATACTGATGATCAGATTTGTCATGATCACAGGGGGAACCGGGGCACATTGGGACGCAGGGCTCATGGGACACACACAACAATCAATGGTGCAAAAAAATAAGGCCCCTGGTGGAAAACCATATCATACAACCATTGATTTAAGCCATGATTTTTTTAAAAGGCTATTATTTTCCAAGACGGGAAATGGACGTCTCTGGACGATATTCCATTCCTTACTCCTAATGTTCAATGACCCTAAACCAGTCTTGCCTTATGCCTCCATTTCCTGTCATGCTTATAAAATCTTAATTTAATATGTCATGATTGTTTAAGATCTACATTAGTCTAAAGATTTATGACTCACAGAGAGCCAAATTTTTGTGAAGCGACACCAATATTTTGCACAGGCTGTAATTCTCGAACTTGTTGTGGAAACCTGACTTATAATCTCTTCTCTTCACACTCTAAAAAAATTCGGGACAAAATTGGTTTTTTAGATTCAAAATTGTTTTTTGAAAAACCAAATTTCAATGCAAAAAATCTAAAAAACCAATTTTGTCTGAAATTTTTTAGAGTGCATAATCTCTTCTCTTCAGTCTGCCGCAGAGTTCTGGACGTCGCCCTGCTCATAGACACATCAAGTAGTATACAAACTCAATTTCCGACATTCAAACAGCGTCTTGTTGAGCTCGTACAGGGATTCGATGTCGGTCCAGACAAAGTTCGCTTCGGAGCCGTCATGTATAATGAGACAGCTACTTTGTCCTTCACCCTTGATCAAATAGACAACGTTGATGATCTCTCCTCTACCATAACTTCATTGCCTGGTCCTGGAGGGCTGACTAACATTGCAGACGCATTCAGACTCACCCGTACCCAAATCCTCGTGCCCCCGGGTGACCGGCCGCTAGTGCCCAACGCCTGCGTACTGGTCACAGACGGCTTCGCCACAAGAGAGAAAAACAAAACGGAAGAAGAGGGTGAACTGCTGAGGCCATTTTGCACGATCATAACAGTGTCTGTGGGCGATTTCACCGATAAACAGCAACTCAAGAGATTAGCAACTGGAGATAGGTTCTTCGAAACGTTCAATTTCGATTTGTTGAGTACAATCCGTGAAAATCTCACAGAGACAGTTTGTGAAGTTCCTGAAGGTTAGTTTCGGTAATTTACATTTTTGAGAAAATAAACATGAAAGGTTTCTATCATGAAAGCCTTCCAGTCGTAGGAAATCACAGGTCTTGTGGATGAATATATCATGGAAATACAGTCTAGGCCAGTGACCACACAATGAGCCACAAATATTCTTTTGGTGATATTTACTGTAATTTATGTCAATTTCAATTAGCTCATAAATGCTTGGGACAGTAATTTAATATCGTACCATTCTGAAGTAACTTCAGATATCTTATGTATTCAGTCTGATAATAATATTATATGATGGGACCAAATTCAGAACTTCTGCACTTTAACATTTGAGCTAAAAAAGGTTTCTATAAAATAGAAAATACGAATATTAGCAGGTATCTATGCTCACTCTTTGTGTTGGATAGAAGAGAGCTATACTTACTGTATTTTCTGTATTAAATGCCCAGTGGGCAGATGTAATGATGGTATATGTGGCAATTCATTCACGATCTAGCACAGCCTCGCTGTAATGCAGTCAGCCACTTCTATGGGCAGCACATGCACTTTAAGCCAGACTTGTGACCTCTGGTGAAAATAGTGCAAACCTGTCTTAAACAATATGGCAGACAAGGGCAGCGTGAGTGATTGTTTTTGGATTAAAAAAGGCTGGATAAGGCCATATTATGATGGAATTTGAACTAAAATCAATTCTAGATGGATGGGATTAGCGTTTATTACGGAATGGGCATCTCATACAGAAAACACGGTATTTTGACATTCCTGTGATTGATAAAACACATAGGATTGATGAGGATTGACTATTTAATTGGCCGAGCCAACAAGAATGTTTGTCTGATACAAAATCTTTGTACAGACACCAACTAAATGTTTAAATTGAATGGCCAATTTCTTTCAGTGGAAGAATTGACAATATCAACAACAGCGAATCCAACATCTACAACAGCAGAGCCAACGACCACTACAGCTGAGCCAACGACCACGACAGCTGAGCCAACGACCACTACAGCTGAGCCAACGACCACGACAGCTGAGCCAACGACCACTACAGCTGAGCCAACAACAACTACAGCTGAGCCAACGACCACTACAGCTGAGCCAACGACCACTACAGCTGAACCAACGACCACTACAGCTGAGCCAACGACCACTACAGCTGAGCCAACAACAACTACAGCTGAGCCAACGACCACTACAGCTGAGCCAACGACCACTACAGCTGAGCCAACAACCACTACAGCTGAGCCAACGACCACGACAGCTGAGCCAACGACCACTACAGCTGAGCCAACGACCACTACAGCTGAGCCAACGACCGCAGCTGAGCCAACGACCACGACAGCGGCGCCAACGACCACTACAGCTGAGCCAACGACTACAACAGCTGAGCCAACAACTACAACAGCTGAGCCAACGACCACCACAGCTGAGCCAACAACCACCACAGCTGAGCCAACGACCACTACAGCTGAGCCAACGACCACTACAGCTGAGCCAACGACCACGACAGCTGAGCCAACAACTACTACAGCTGAGCCAACGACCACCACAGCTGAGCCAACAACCACCACAGCTGAGCCAACGACCACTACAGCTGAGCCAACAACTACGACAACTAAACCAACAACTTCAACTACTGCTCCTCCTCCTTGTCCGACGACTCCTCCTTGTCCGACCCCTCCTCCTCCAACTCCTTCTTGTCCACCACCTGTTCCTCCTCATCCACCTGTATGGCATTATCCTCCCCCTAATGCAGTTAGGCCTCCTCCTCTTCTTTACCTCCTGTTCCCTGTCTTATCACGCTCCCCTCCGGTTTGGCCCCCTCAACCTTGCGACCCAATTGCCTGGCCTCCAGTTCCTCCCTTTTCTCCTTTACCTCCTTATCTACCCCTTCCTTCTCCTCCTGCTTACATTCCATATCCTCCTGCTCTTCCTTATCCTTCAGCTCCTGTACAATATGTACCTCCTCCTGCTTTTCCTTTTCCTCCAGCTTCTGTACAATATGTTCCTCCTCTCGCTCTTCTTCCAGCCGCTCTTCCTCCAGCTGCTCTTCCTCCTTCCGCCGCTCTTTCTCCTGTTGCTCTTCCTCCTTCTGCTACAGCTCTTAATCCTCCTGTTCCAGTACCTCCTCCTGGTGTTTTACCTCCTAATGAATTATTTTGATAATCACTCCAAATTGGATTTCACTTGTCAGATACACTGTAGGCCTACAGATCTGAAGAAAAAATCAAAAACTTAATTTTTCAAACCTTTTTTCTTTATCAAGGTTTGTGATTTGGCTTAATTAGGGACACAACTTTAATTGAATTTTCATGAAATTAAATATTGTAGTTATTTGTGTGGTTTGGGGAAATATTTTGAAACATTCTTTGGGAATAAAGATTGTCTAAATCAAATGTCTTTTGCAGTTTTCTTTTACTGCCATTTTTGACAGTATCATTGTGCAGCATCTGCTCAACGAATCTCAATCAAACTCCAATCACTTCTTAGCTCTTCTTCGTCATGCATGGAGAATGAAAAATCCTGATGAGTTTGGTTGAAACTGGTCGATCAGCAGATTTTCCTCTTTTGTGTTGACAGATGGACGGCTCCTGGGTCAACTTCAGGCCATCCTTATGAACAAAGTGTGCATCTGTAGAGTGCAATACTCTGTGAAATTTGAAATTCTGAGTCAGCTTAAATGATGGAGTGAGATGGTTGTGCAATTCCTTCAAGTTGACATAGCTTGTTGTTTTCAGCTGAGATAATCTGTCCGTTTTCATAGCTTAAACAACAAGCCATATCATTATGTTAGCTCAAAGGAATTGTGCAACCATCTCACTCAATCATTTGAGCTGAGCAAATTTTACAGCGTACCTTTGGTTTTGTTTGTGTATAATCAGTAATTAATAATAATTGGAATAAATGGACAGTGCCTGGGATTAAACATTGCATTGGTGACAAAATACATCGTAAACATTGTAGATTCCATAAATAAGAAAGAAAAAAGCAAGAAATCAACCACGATTCATGTTGTTTATTGAGTCCAGTGTAGCCGCTGAACTTTAAGTTTATGTAGGTTTTTCTATCTTTTTTTTTGGCTCAGCATCACTGCGTCTGTGGTGTATCCACACATATGAAAATGGCTGTGTGGCCATAAGTTGACACGCTTTAACGCGCTGGCTAATGACAAATGAAACGGATGGGTCTTTCATGCATTTCTGTCATTCATGATTTTTCAGACATACACTACCCCTAATTGTTGTTGTGATAAAGGAGAGAGATAAAAGGAAGTTTGAAGATTGGGGCTTAACATTCTTTATAAATGCACAAAGTAGGCTACTTGCAGCAAGAGGTGGACACATCAATTAGGCAAAATTTGATAGAAACTTTTAGTCAACATAAGTCACACAGATGCCCCAGGCTAGCAAGGAAATGGGAGGAGGAAGAGCACGAGGAGCAGAAGGAGTTACGGGTAGATGGAGGTAAGAGCATGTGGAGCTTAGAGCAGCTAGAGTTAAGAGCAGGTGGAGATAAGAGTAGGCGATGGTAACAGTAAGGTGGAGATACAATAAGATTAAGATAAGCATAGGTCAACATAAGCTTAGGTGGAGACAAGAGCAGGTGGAGATAAGAGTAGGTGGCGATAAGAGCAGGTGGAGGTAAGAGCAGGTGGTGATAGGATTAGGTGGAGAAAGAGTAGCTGGCAATTAGAGAAAGTGGAGATACAATAAGAGTAGGTGGAGCTACAATAAGGTGGCAACAAGATTACTTAAGTGGATATAGCTGTAGATGGACATAAGAGTAGGTGGCAATATGATTAGGTGGAGATAAGCATAGTTGGAGATAAGAACAGATGGAGATAAGAGAAGATGGAGAAAGAGAAGTCAGTGATAAGCGCAGGTTGAGATAATGGCAGTCGGAGTTAATGGCAGGGGGAGATAAGAGAAGGTCGATATAAGAGCAGTTGGAGATAAGAGCAGTTGGAGTTAAGAGACGGTGGAGTTGAGAGAAAGTGGACATAAAAGTAGACCTGTGGGTAGGAATAGGTGGAGAAAGAGCAGGTGTAGCTGAGAGTTGGTGAAGAAAAGAGCAGCTGCCCTGTCAGCTTGCCTCAGCTGTCCAACGTCTACCCAGCGTCAGTCCGATGTCAGCAGCATCGAACCAGCTTCGGGCCGTCGTTGGACTGCCGAGGCACGCTGATAGGGTGGAGATAAGGGTTAGTTGGCAATTAGAGTAGGTGGATATGATAAGGTGGAGATACAATTAGGAGGAGTGAAGTGTAGATAGAGATTTTATTTATTTATAAATATATTAAATAATGGTGATCACTCAGTATGTGGAGATAAAAGCATTTACAATTAACAGCTGCATTGGCACAACAACTTTATCTCTTACAAAAACAGATTGGTCTCTGCTTTTGACACACAATGGACAATATGTTATGCCCGAATAATCAATCTCTTAATATTTTTCGGTTGGAAAGTTGCTTTCAAGATACACAAGCAGCGTATGAAAAATCGTATTGATCACCAACAGTAATGTGTAGCTCTGAGTTTATCACCCATCCGCTGGACTTATTATCATCGCTTGCGATTCTAGTTTACATCTATCTTACCCGTGATGGCTTCTTGTCTCGCCTGAGATCTCGCAAAACGAGAACTTGGTGAGAATGTGTGTTTCAAAATGGCGGACGAGAGTAATGCAAATTCAAATTTTTGTGACTTTGCATGAAAAAATAGCTAGTAAGTAATGGTAGGACACGTTTCACACCAGGTTTTCCTGTGAAAATTAATGATATTGATTGCCTGATGAGAAAAACTCCATGTAAAAAGTTCACTCCATCATCAATGTTGACTTTAAGCTTAAATGGCCAACGTGATATTTGTTCTATAATTGTAAAATTTTCAATCAATTCTTTTAATTTCTTTTAGCGAAACAATAAATATATTGCACAGTTTTTTGTATTTGATCTTAGGAAATTACTTAGCATGTCAAATGGGTATAATGTAATTAAATAGTTTACGGTTAAAATGATAACTAATTAAACTATCTGCCCCATGTTGGTTTTGGCCATATAACGGACAGTAGCAGGTCTACCGACGGCTTCGGAATAGCCATTTATAATTTTTTATACTTATTTCATTTGCGGAACCTGGAGTTTTTATGACAAAATGTGAAAATGAAAACTTTAGAAACTAAGCGTATTTAAGTCGATTGTTTCCCTGACCTTTGAAAGCTAGAAGTGGTAGCAGGGAGACACATTGGTATCACCAGCCCTGAAAATGGCGGTTGGAAGCGCAATGGCGTCATTGGTGTGGATCAGTTTCTTGGCTTTAATGGCCACTTTGTAAGTGCTGTTTTACATGTATTGTTATTTTAACTAGCCTTTTGGTTAAGACAGTGTAATGCCCTCATCACCAGCAGTGCTAGACCTACCAATTATATGACTTCGTTGTCAAGGTGGCCCTTGATAGCGGTGCAGTAATGCCGCAGGTACTTGTACGTATCTTAAAGAGTTCACCGTACAGTGTTTTTTATGATTAGGAAAAGCTGCGGAGCTCCCTGTATTTACCACATGTAATGAGCCCCCCCCCCCCAGGCCATTTCTAGATAAGCCCCTGATCATATCAACTTTAAGTCACAAAAAGAACAGGAATTTCCAATGGCCATTGTAGATGCTGTGGAGCGGCAAACATTTCCAGAGGTAGTCGTCCCAAATCAGCAATGTTATTTCAATGGAGAGAGAGATTCCTTTGCCTCGCAATATGATGCACCCTCTGCCACTCGTAATATTGCAGTAGAAATTGGTTGTCCTTCGCTATAAACTTATGGATGTGATGTAATTTACACTGACAATGTCATTTTCCACAAATAACAAATTTCAATGCCACTTATGTGCAATAATTACTCATTTCTCAGGTCATTTCAATGTCTGTTTTGCATTGGGTGTACTCACTTATTTGGTGGCACTTTTGCCTTTTAATACTTGTCAGCTACAAATAATTGATTGCATATCTTTCAAGGTTTACATGGACATTCTACTAGGTCTAGGCTATATCATATCATGAACTTGGACCAAGTTACTTGGTGGATTATTTCACTTGAGTGTGGAGCCCTGAGCAAATTAATCCAGGAGTTGCAGGGGTGTACTCATTTACTGGGGATACTGTAGCTCATTAGTGTATTATTTGCTCCTTTCATTGTTTGATTTGTAAATGTAAACTAACAAGCAAAATGAATCATTGAAATCGAAAAATTTTAATTGAACTGAATATTGTTTTTAATAAAAAGTCAACTGAAAGAAATAAAAATCCACATCCTTCCTCTCTTTTCAGCGCAACATCTGCATCTGTGGCAGAATTTGAATTGAATCAATCTCTAAGAGAAAGTGCACCAGGTCCCGTTGGTGAGTTTGACTTCTAAGTTCCTTGTGAAGGCCACATATATAATTGATATCTAGCTCATAGGCGTAGGAGGTCAATAAATTTTGGGGGGGGGGGGCCTGCCCAAAAAATATTGCCCAAACTGCCAGAAAAAGTAAAAATTAAAATATTTTCTGCCCAAAACCCTATGAAAAATTGATTTTCCAAAATCCCCTGCCTCCTATACCTATGATTTAGCTTCTCGGATCTTCTCAAGGCACTTTGGTCGGTCAGTACGACCAACAAAACAAAGTGTTTATTCCATCATTTACTAGATAGGAAGACCCACCTTCTCAGTGTAGCTGAGAAGGATGGGAGACAAAAGACAGGTTGAGAACTATATATACTTGCGATGCAGGAGTGTGTCGCGGCAGTTTAGGGCCTAATTCCCATCAAAAATAAAGGTATGGACTGATAGGAAATGGTTTTAAAATGTATTATGTGCGATTTTCAGAATTTTCCTGCACTTTAAAGTGTCAAAATCGGCCTATTTTCTACAATTTACTACCAAAAAATCAAAGGAGTTTCAGACTGAAGAGAGGGAGGCTTTGCAAAACTGATAGCTGTTAATCATTTTGTTGTTCATAATTCGGTATTTCAGTTTCTATGTCTATTGTTTTCCAAATAATGGCATTGGAATATTACATTCAGCAGTCAATCATACTTAGTCAAGCATTGGATGTATGACATTTGGCAAATTCAGATCGCATTTAGATTGAATACAGTTTTCAGGCATCTTGGTAGGATAGAGACACAAACACAGACAATGATTCCATAACAAAACTCTAAAAATCTTAATGAAACTTATTTTTTGAATATTTTAGCAAAAAACTCCTGTAGGGGGCAGGCATGCATTGACACTAAAATTTTATTAATTTCATCATCTTTAATTTTGGTTCGGTCAAATATTACTTTTTTTCGTCCCATCAAGCAAGTAAAATTGTAAACTTTCCTGACTAATCCTGACTAATCAAAAATATTGTGGAAAGAACTGCAAGTTTGTTGCAATTAATGATCAGAGGATCTTGAAATTTTGTGACTTGTATTTTCGACAGTAGCTATGACGATTTAATTTGATACGACAGTTTTGCTCTCAGAAATCTGTAAATTTTCATGAATACAACTGCTAAGTGTGTGCAAAATTTCATCTTGATATATTCAGAGACAGTACCATTTTTGAGCCATTTTGCGATTTTGCGTTTTTTAATGGCACTCAGTGTAGTTCAAGAAATGAAATTCCCCGAAATACATCTCAATCGTAAATCCTGATTGATACATTGACAAATTGATAAATTGATGAGAACTGCCACATATTCTGATATTTTTAAAAGTGACATCCAGAAATAAATGTTCCCTCCCAATTTTTAAATATCTTGACTGTCCTTTGTGTTGAAAACACCTTAGGACTGGAGACAAAACAAGATCACAGCTTATGTTGCTTTCTGTTTGCAGATTGCAGTTTTCAGTTTGTGTTCATGTTTGATTGTTTGTTTTTATCACTTTTTGCTACCAATGATTTTCAAGAGAGCTCAGCAAATGCAATGTCCTCAGTCTACGTTGCCTACAGCAACGTGAAGACTTGACCTCGGTCTAATCATTTACTATGTCAATAATAAATATCATAAAAATTGCAGAACCCATCACAAAGAGAAGAATAAAAGCAGTACAGCCTCTCAGTGAGAAGTGCAAAATCAGTACAAAAGCAGTACGTGGACTAGAGGTCTGCACAGTGCCTAATTTTCAAACCGCAACCGCACTACACCGCAATATTTAGAACAGCAAATGCACCACACCGCTCCAAAAAACCATGCATATTTTCAAACACTAGAAATAAAAATTATGAAAGTTTGAGTTATTTATACAGCTAATTGAATATCAACCACTTTCTTAGTGTATGGAACTCAACGTGAGCATTTTTATGAGTCAAATTCAATACTACGAGTCTGACATACATGTTTAAACCGACAAAATAATGAAAACAGACAAGTTTGCGATGGTTAGAAATTCTTAGAATTGTTTCAAAATGGTTTTGGTGATACCTGTCGATAAATGTTATTTGATTTCACAACTTTTAAAATTAATATAAAGCTTGAAAGTTGCACACATTTACAACGGTAAATACAGTTCTTTGTTCTACCCCTATCCTGCAACTGCTTTGCCCATAGTGTTTCACTGTTTAAACAATATTTTACCTGGTTCCAGTTTGCTAATTAGCAAATTTGGTCAAATAATTCATAAATGCACTGTATTACTCTAAAATTTGGATTTGGATATGAAAATACCAAGGATTCAAAATTTCATAGTTTCTTTGGTGAAAAAATATTTTAAAAACTAAGTAAATAGATAAGTTGATGGGTTGACGGAAAGCATATGTGACCTGCTCCACCAAAATGGGTTCAAAGTTGGCTCCTTGTCATATTTAGATGTTGAAATGATTTTATTCTGCTGGAAATGGGCTTTAAAATGATGGTTCATATGTTTTGATATCTCCATTCAATCCAAAGATATGGCATCTCACACATTGATGATGCGAAACATCAAACTTCGAGAAAATGGCATTTGAATTTCCCGCCATTGCAATGAAAGAACTAAAAATATCAAGAAGAACACCCAATTTAGATAATTTAAAATCAATTTCTTTTAAAATGGTCTTAATTATTCAAAGGAAATTCATTTTGCTTAAACATGGTTCCAACAGCTAAAAAACATTGAAATGTGATCTTTTGACACATTTTGCTCATTTCTGGGAAATATAATTTGCCTACTTAGAACTCATTTTGGTGGAGCAGGTCACATATGATAAAAGAAATTGAATTTAATATAGTACAGGTAATTATGGGAAACAGCAATCTAAAATATTAGTTATTTATGAAGCACATGTGTATGTAAGTTTAACTGAATCAAACCAGAGGACATCCCATTCTTCCTGAAAGAATGAACATTAGTTTACAGGTGCGGTTTCGGCGCGGTTCTCACATCATTAAAGATGGATGGATGATTGGGGCTTTACGTCCTGTATTTATGCACTTGGTAGGCTAATTAGGACAGGGGGAAGACACGGCAATTAGGCAAAGGATGATTGAAACAGCCGTCCAACATAGGCCCAGTAGACCCGACAAGAGCTGGATTCGATACATGGACCCAGTGATTGGCAGCCCAGCACGCTACCACTAGACCAACCCTCCGCCCCCCACATCATTAAAGAAAATCTGCAACTGCACCGCTGCAGCATTCATATGATTTGCAGTGCACTGCAACTGCACCGCATTTGATCAATTGAAAACGGCACCCGCACTTCACTGCAAATTTTCAAACCGCACTGCATTGCACCGCGCGGTGCTGACTGAGCAGACCTCTAGCGTGCAAATTGCGTACTGATTTTATACTTCTAGTGACACAGTTTGAACTGTTTGAATAACCAAGCACTGCATTTGTGCTCCTCTAACTTCTAAATTTCATTTGAACAGTTTGTGTACTGAATTCATACTTCTATGACTTGCTGCTTAGATTCAGACCATAGAAATACATAGAATGGACATGAGGCTGTATGACGCCACCTCAAGATGAGGTCACCAAATCCGCCATATTGGAACTGCCCTGAGACATGACGTCATTGTGACGTCACAGCAGGAGCAACAATATGTTGTGTTTGGCTGATTGTGAAGTGACATGATGCAATTGTTGCTAGTGATGTTGCTATTACTGGTGACGTCACGGTTACCAAATGCCAGGCTGCCAGGCAGTTCCAAGATGGTGGATTTGGTTGCTTTATCTACTAGAGCCTCATGTCCGTTCTATGTATTTCTATGATTCAGTCACATGTTGGTCATGTTTACTTCCAGGACAGGAAAATGTGCAAGTGTGTCCAGGTTTTGAATTACAATATTACACTGAATTACTGGCATAATTTGCGTCTACAGTGTTAAATACAAATGTTTTACTATTAAAAAAGTACAAATCAGATATTAAATAATTCCAGCCTCCTTTTTTTCTCTAGGCTTAAGTAATTATGTGTAGTTACTTTAATTACATTGATTTGGCCGAGGAACTGATATTATATGTGGCCTATAAAATTAATGAAGCATTGATTTTTAGATAATTAAAATGTACTCAGATTGTAGGCCTACTGCAAAAATGCTTCCTGCTAGAATTCACAGCTATGCACTTTTTATACTCCTTGCAAGGGAGTATTTTCGAATCGTATGGATTTGCATATTGTGAGTATAAAGGAAGCATTATTTAAATAATTCGAGCTCTTCAAATTTACTCCTTTTGTACTGTAAATGTGCTGCAAAAGTTCAAATGTACTGCATCTGTACTTCATTGTGCGAAAAAGACTCTCAACCATGCAAATCATCGCAATGTACTTCTTTTGTGCTTCTAATGTAGGGGACCTCGGGGCATGTTGGACCATCGCCAATATTTTTTAAATAAAACATGCGCAGCTATCCAAATCCCCAATGAAGACACCTTTAGCGGTATGCCTTTTGGCCAAAATATTTCATGAGCATTGAAGGAAAAGTGTGAGTTCTATTTCAGGTTGTGTGATTTTTGGCATAAAAGGTGACTTTTTCCAAGTCTCGATGACTAGGTTACCCTTCTTAAAATATGGGGGTTCCAGTAGGACAAGTCTCATAAATTGAAACTATCACTACTTCAGTAAAGTTTTATATAAGTTTCCCGAGTTCAAATGCAACGTTGTTAGCGAGGCATGCACATTTTCATAAGAGGTTGGGATGGGGCAGGTTGGACCAGCATGGCCGGGGCACGTTGGACCATTGTAAACTGGATTGACTGACAAAAAATAATCTGCAAAATGTCAGCTGTGTAATTTTTAACATGAATAGAGCACCTAAGCCATTCCTGTACAATATGAGGGTAAAATCAATTCCTATGGCTAATCCGCCAGCCCTTCTAGCTGAAACAAGATTTATTAAGATTATCTGGGTAAATATTCCAATATAATCATTCTGCAATGACACACAAGTATGTGTTGTGATCTATGAGAATAAAATGGGGTGTTTGCTCACTTTCTTCTACTTTGCTGGATTTTCATTCCGTGGTCCAACTTGCCCCACATAGCGGTCCAACGTGCCCCGGGTCCGGAATCAGCCGCTACTTTACCTTTCACACCTTTTGGCTCCCTCCAAATCACTTTCTACCTTTCAACTCCATTTAGTTATTTCAAGGATTCATCCTTTGAATTTTATAAATTCAAAGATTGATCCTGTGCATTTAGCAAATTCGAAGTAAATTTGTTAATTTACCCACTTGGAAATTCGGTATCAGTATTTTGCCATAGCCTCAAAGCTTAAAATATCATTTCCTTTCAGTTTGCCGAAGAGTTGTGGATGTTGCCCTGATGATAGACAGGTCTGGAAGTATACAAGATCAATTTCCGATATTCAAACAGCGCCTTGTGGAGCTCATGCAGGGTTTTGATGTGGGTCCTGATCGAGTTCGCTTTGGTGCCGTTATTTTCAACGAAACAGCCAACCTGGTATTCACTCTGGATCAACTAGACAACGCTGACGAATACGCTTCTGCTATATCTGAAATACCTGGTCCAGGAGGCTTGACTAACATAGCTGGTGCATTCAGAGTCACTCGCAATCAAGTCCTTACGCCCCCTGGTGACAGACCTTTGGTGCCCAACGTCTGCATCTTAATCACAGATGGGTTTGCCACCAGGGAAAGAAATCTAACTGAAGTAGAAGGGGAACAACTCCGGCCATTTTGCACGATCGTTACTGTGTCAGTTGGGAATTTTACAGATCAGGATCAACTCAAGAGACTAGCTTCGGGCGACAGGTTCTTCGCAACCCTCAGTTTCGCTCTGTTGTACACAATCCGCGACAATCTCACAGAAACAGTTTGTGAGTTCGGCCAAGGTCAGTATTGCCAATTCACGTCGGCAGAGAAGCTGAGTGAGAATTTACAATAAGGATTTTAACACTTGCCGTATTATCTGTATTAGACGCCCAGTGGGCAGATATAATGATGAGATTGGCCATTAATAGTTGAAATAATTTCACGGTCTGAGAAGAAGCTTGTTAATTTAAGGGCCATTCTCAAATTTCGGGACAAAATGCCCTGGAAAATGTGGTAACGGAGGGGACTTTTGATGCAAAAAACCTGCATTTTGAGCAATTTAAAAATAGAAAAAAATTATGTAAGTCTTATTTTCAGAAGTACTTCATCTCAGATCAATCGTTTTTTAAATTAAATATTGATTTTTTGTGGTAACGGAGTGGACAGGAATGGTAACGGAGTGGACAGGAATGGTAACGGAGTGGACAGGAATGGTAACGGAGTGGACAGGAACGGTTTGGTTTTCTCTTAATAGTAGTTTCTATTTGGGAGATAAAAAGTTTTGATTGCATTCTCTTGAATCCTGTCACCCTCAGCAATATGTACATAAAATTTCGTTGAAAAGGTATCACTGGTAAGCTCAGAATTGGAGGTAACGGAGTGGACATTTCAGTGGGACCAAAAAATGTTCCAATGAAAATTATGCCTTAACTTGTTGAATACCTGTTTAATGAAAATCTGCAAAGCTGTGGTAGTTTTGCGCATGTGCATCTTACGACATTGAGTGGAAATTGCTAATCAAAAACAATAGCGAGCCCGAGTAGACAAAAAAATTAACATAAACTAGTGACACGTCTTTTACATCAATTAATTCAATGAAATGAAGCAAGAAAAAAGTTAAATATGATGTATATATTAATTCAAGTCTATATTCTCATGAATCGTGCATAGAAACTTTGGAAATGATGGTACTTTAGGAGGAAAATTAACCCTTGATTTTGTCATGTCAGGTCCAGTGACAGGGAAAAACCACTGATTTGGCACGGATTACTGGACACAATGCACTAAAATAATTCATAATAAATGAATTTTTGTTCCAAATGCAGTGGTTCTAAATAGAAATATGAATAACAGAAGTGGAGTGACGCCTCAGATATCAATTGCATTCAAACATTGTCATGGAACTGGAGTGACGCAAATTGTCCCGAAATTTGAGAATGACCCTTAAATGTTTCATGCAGCCTGCATCCACCAGAGGGCCATCAGCGCCATGTGACCTCTGGTGAGATGTGCAGATGTTCCAAGAAATAGGCGGGAATGGATATAAGAAAGCACGTTTTTGCATAAAAAAGGTCGGTTATGGTCATATTTTGGTGGAATTTAGAAAAATAAATTCCAGATGGAGGGGGATGAGCATTTATTACAGAATAGCCATCTTATACAGAAAATACGGTATCTAATTTCATCATGAGACAAACATATACAATTGCGGCAGTCACTAACCCAAGTTAAGTAACTGCATGAATCAGATCTACATCATCTTGTCAGTAACTGTTATTACTCGAAAAAAAATTTTACTTAATATCTGATTTATAAAGATTTTTTTTATAATGACAATGGTGTTTATGTCTGCGATATCAGTCTAAATTTAGAACTAGGCCCACAAATACTTTTAAAGTTTTAAAAGAAATTGATTGAAAACTCATGCAACTGCTTTTTCCCTACAACAGTTGAGCCAACAACAACAGCTGAGCCAACAACACTTGAACCAACAACAACAGCTGAGCCAACAACAACAGCTGAGCCTACAACAACAGCTGAGCCTACAACAACAGCTGAGCCTTCAACAATTGAACCAACAACAACAGCTGAGCCTACAACAACAGCTGAGCCTACAACAGTTGAACCAACAACAACAGCTGAGCCAACAACAACAGCTGAGCCTACAACAGTTGAACCAACAACAACAGCTGAGCCCACAACAGTTGAACCAACAACAACAGCTGAGCCAACAACAACAGCTGAGCCAACAACAACAGCTGAGCCTACAACAGCTGAGCCAACAACAACAGCTGAGCCTACAACAGTTGAACCAACAACAACAGTTGAGCCTACAACAGTTGAACCAACAACAACAGCTGAGCCAACAACAACAGCTGAGCCTACAACAGTTGAGCCAACAACAGTTGAACCAACAACAACAGTTGAGCCTTCAACAGTTGAACCAACAACAACAGCTGAGCCAACAACAGTTGAACCAACAACAACAGTTGAGCCTACAACAGCTGAACCAACAACAACAGCTGAGCCTATAACAGCTGAGCCAACAACAACAGCTGAGCCTACAACAGCTGAACCAACGACAACAGCTGAGCCTACAACAGTTGAGCCAACAACAACAGCTGAGCCTACAACAGTTGAGCCAACAACAGCTGAGCCAACAACAACAGCTGAGCCTACAACAGTTGAACCAACAACAACAGCTGAGCCTACAACAGTTGAACCAACAACAACAGCTGAGCCTACAACAGTTGAACCAACGACAGCTGAGCCTACAACAGTTGAACCAACAACAACAGCTGAGCCAACAACAGCAGCTGAGCCTACGACAGCTGAGCCAACAACATCAGCTGAGCCTACAACAGTTGAACCAACAACAACAGTTGAGCCTACAACAGTTGAACCAACAACAACAGCTGAGCCAACAACAGCAGCTGAGCCTACAACAGTTGACCCAGAGCCATCAACCAGTGTACCTGAGCCAACAACCTCAACAACCATTGGAGTTGAGTCACCAACCATGACAACCATCACAGCTGAGAAATCAGCCATAGCAGCAGGGCCAACAACCACCACAGATTGGTCTAGAACTACAGAAGCTGAGCCAACGACCACTACAGCTGAGCCAACAACCATTACAGCTGAACCAACGACTACTACAGATTCGGCACCAACTACAACAGCTGCGCCAACATCATCAACTCTTCCTCCTACGACTGCTTATTGCCCACCACCTGTTCCCGATCATCACCTCCATCCTCCTCCTCCCCCTCCTCCCCCTCCTCCTGTGTCGTATTATCCTCCCTCTCCCAAGATTTGGCATCCTTCTCCCTTTTATCTTTGGTTCCCTGTCTTGGTACCCTCGCCTCCAATTTGGCCTCCTCAGCCTTACGTCCCAACTGCCTGGCAGCCATATTTGTATCCCTCTCAGCCAGCACCTGCTCCCCCTCCATGTGATGTTAAGCCACCTCCTCCATATTCTCCTTAACCACCTCCCCCTCCTCTTACTCCTCCTCTTCTTCCTGCTCTTCCACCTACTCCTCATTATCCTCACACTTTGATTCCGCCTTAATCATGTCCTCTTTAACTGCTACCACAAACACCCCCAGTCCACCACCTCATAACTTATTCTGCACTGTAAATTTTGAAATTCTGAGTTAGCTCAAATGATTGAGTGAGACGGTTGCACAACTTGTTTAAGCCATGATAGCTTGCTGTTTTGAGTTATGATAATCTTTATGTTGTTATAACTTGCAAACAACAAGCTATCTCGGCTCAAAGGAATTGTGCAACCATCTCACTCAATCAATTAAGCTAACTCAAAATTCAAAATTTACAGTGTGTCTGCCTCCTCCTTCTTCCTTGCACCTCGATTCTACCTTTAGAACCTTTACCTCTTAAACCACAACCACCTCCTCTGCCCCTTTAGTCTGCCCCCCTCCCCCACCCCATGAGCCATCTTTTTTGGTAGAATAGGCCTTTGAAAACCAAAGTGACCTGTGCCAAATGTCATGCTTGCATCCCAATTTTAAAGATTGTCACAGCTATCTGCTGCACTAATGTATTGGGTACCCCACCCACCCCTTTGGCTGTTATGAAATCCTGCCTCACCTAGGCTAAAGTAAATAAAGTGTAATCCTTTCCAACAGGCTACATCTGATAAAAAGCCTCACATGCTGCTCTTCCTCCTTCACTCTAAAATATTTCAGACAAAATTGGTTTTTTAGATTCAAAATGGTTTTTTGAAAAACCAAATTTCAATACAAAAAACCAACATGGATTTTTTAAAAATTTTGCATTGCAATTTGGTTTTTCAAAAAACCATTTTGAATCTAAAAAACCAATTTTGTCCCGACATTTTTTAGAGTGTTCTGCAATATTGGGCTTTTTCCTACCCCTGCCGCCCGGGACTACTCCCGGGGACTACTGTTAGCTGTGCAGTTTGCCCTAAAATGTTACTGATGATTAAATCTGTGATTTTGACCTACCACAAAACAAAATCTGGAGAAAAATTTGGTCAAAATCTCAAGATTTTTGAATGTAACGAGCCATGACCTCTTGCGAGCAGGGCCGTCACAGCTAAACGTGGGAATCCCAGTGGGATAAACCATTATTCATGCATTGCATTGTTAATCTAATAATAATCTTAGTCTCTGATTGCAAGTGTAATAGATCACATATTATTTGAAATTTGTAAAATAAAGATGTCAATGAAACGCCTTGCAATTTTCTCCACTGCGATTTCAGGGGAAGAACATTTGTGAAGTGTATGTAAAATGGTACCTTAACATCACAAGAGTGAGTGAGTGAGTGAGTTTGTGTTTTACGCCCCATCTTAACATCACAAGAAAAAGTCCATATACATAATACGGAACGGTACTTAAACTACAAGAAAAGACTAATTCGCATCACAGGAAAGGTAATTATAAGAATAAGAATAATGATTTATGTATTCTTTAGCATTACAAAAAAAGGTCCATTTGCAACACTTGAAATGGTACTTTGGCATTACAAGAAAATGTTGAGTTGCAACACATGAAAGAGTTCTTTAGTATTACAAGAAAATGTTCATTTACACACACTAAGCCCACGAAGTGGTACTTTGACATACTTTATCACCAAAACAATAGATCCATTTGCAACACATGAAATGGTACATCAGCGTCATAAGAAAACGTCCATTTTCAATGCATGCAAGAAAGGGTATTTTAACAAAAAAATAAAAGGTTGATTTGCATCACAAGAAATGGTACATTGGCAATTTGGCATCACTACAAAAGGTCAACTTACAACATTATGAAATAATACTACCCAAAGCATTACATGAAAAGATCGTTTCATCTGAGCATTTCATTCAGCCCATGGCTCTTAAACAAAGGAAGAAAATATGTTTAAACCAAAAGATTGTCTGAAACACATGAAGCACAACTTGAAAAGGACCAATTGCAACACATGAAACGGTATTTAGCATTACAGACAGACAGACAGACAAAAAATTTATTCATAGTGAAAAGCCATACATGAAAAGACTATTATACAATATACAATAATTTATATATATACACAATTATATGATTCATATATTGACTCCACACTATGGGGAGACCTCTCTAAGGCAAAGAAGCCGCTATCGAGAGGCCACCCCAGAACAAAAATTTGAATCTGTCTACTGGAATCCCCAGGGTTTGCTTTAGTATACTCAGTCAAAAATAGTCTTACTTGTCAATTTTAATTATACGAACCAAAGAGGGTGCTTAAGAAGAGGATAGTGCATCCAAGTTGGTGGATACTTAATTAGAAGAATTAAAAGAAGAATCCCGAGGGAACCGACAGGACAAGATACAGGTAATCAGGGGCAAGAAGGGGCAAGAAGAAATAGGTTTACTTGATATGAATGTGAGGTGATAATAAGAGATTGAAACACTTATCTCTGACAGACGAAGCAGTTTCTGTGAATACAGATGTCATTATATTGATTGATATAATGAGATTTGATGTATCTACAGAAGCCAGGGAGACTGTGGGAGTAGATCTTTTCTTTTATCAGAGGAGGGCAGTTATTGAAAGCAAGTGGTACAATATATTGGATGCTATTTTTGGCAAATTCAGTTCTAACTTTTGGCAAGTAGAAATCATTTGATGCTCTAGTCATGCAAGTACGTAATTCAGAATTTCTCTTAAACAAATTTGATTGGAAGTATGCAGGAAGTCTATCATGTTCGAGTTTGTAGCAAAATTTTAACACCTGAAGAGCTTCCAGGTCAGAGATTTTAAGTAGGTTCAATTTCTTAAAAAGAGGATTTGTATGAGCATTATACTTTTCTTTCGATATAATTCTGACAGCTTTCTTTTGCAGCTTTACAAGTTCATTTACTTTTGATATCCAGCAAAGTATACCATAGCTTAAATGTGGCAAGTAAAGGCTATTATATAGAGTACGCAGTATGTTTTCAGGCAGGATATTCTTCATTTTGGACATAATTCCTGCTACCTTTGATAATTTTGACCTAATCTTTTGAATATGTGCTCTCCAGTTAACATTTTTGTCCAATGTAATACCTAAATAGTCAAAAGTTTCGACAAATTCAATTAATGTTTCATTTATACTTATTTTTGGTTGCACAACTTTCTTGCGTACATTGTGAAACAAAATAGCCTTTGTTTTTGACACATTTAGCGACAGTTTATTCAGTTTTAACCACAGAGTGATATTGCCCAACTCATCTATAATGTTGGTATCCCTGTCATGCCCACCAGTGTCAAAGGTGCTTAGCGTTGCTGAAAGGGCTGTGTCATCAGCATATATAACAGGATGAAACATCTTAGAAGCAAAATTGAGGTCATTGAGATAAATAATGAACAACAAAGGGCCTAAAATTGATCCTTGAGGAACACCAGTTGTAATTGGGAGTAAAGATGAGAAAGTATTTTCCAAGGCAATACATTGTTTACGATTTGTCAGATAGCTTTCCAGAAGCTTATAGGCATTACATTTTACACCATAGAAATTCGGTTTATTCAGTAATATTTCATGATTGATAGTATCAAATGCTTTTGATAGATCCAAAAAAATTGCTAAGGGCGTTTCTTTCTTATCCATAGAATTTATAATTCTATCAGTTAATTCAACTGCAGCTAATTCTGTTGAATGGGATTCTCTAAAGCCATATTGATTCTTGTAGAAAAGATTATTTTTAGTAAAAAAGGTGGTTAATTGTGTGTGCATAACTCTCTCAAACACCTTTGACAGGCTGGGCAGGACAGAGATGGGCCTATAATTTTCAAGCATGGTACTGTCATTCTTTTTGTATACTGGGACAACTTTAGCAACTTTTAGCTTATCTGGAAAAATGCCATTTTCAATAGATTGATTAATTATTAGTGTGAGTGGATGAAGTATTTCATTTTTGATGAATTTAAGAACATTGTTGGATATGCCATCAATTCCAGTAGATGATTTTGGTTTTAAACTTTCAATAATTTTTGAAACAATTTGATCATTTACTTTCTCAAATGAAAATTCGTAACCTACCGGTGAAGGTAGATAGTCCTTGAAGGAACAATTTGGTGGGGTATGTATTTCAGATGCTAGTTTTGGCCCTACATTTACATAATATTTGTTAAATTCATCAGCAATTTTTTTCTTATCTGACACATACTGACCATTTATTAAGAAAAAGTTGGGAAAATCTTTTTTGTTTCCAGTCTTGTTGATGACGGTCTTAATAGTATCCCAAGTCTTTCTTACATCATGCTTGAATTTACTGAAACACGATTCATAGTAAGCTTTTCTGGCATCTTTTATCAGTTTCTTTAAAATTTTATTATAGTTAACAAGATTATTTTTTAAAGTCAAATGCATAACAGTATCCTTCGGTGTCTTAATCATACGCTTGTACAATTTATCTCTGAACCTAATAGATCTCAGGAGCCCATGACTTATCCAATTATTCAGCTTGTGTTTATGCTTGTTAAATTTCACCACTTTAACATTACAAGAAAATGTCCATTTGCACCACATGAAATGGTACTTCAGCATTACAAGAAAATTTCCATTTGCACCTCATGAAATGGTACTTCAGCATTACAAGAAAATGTCCATTTGCACCACATGAAATGGTACTTCAGCATTACAAGAAAATGTCCATTTGCACCACAAGAAATGCTACTTTAGAATCACAAGAAAATGTCCAATTGCAACACATGAAATGGTTCTTTAGCATTACAAGAATATGTCAATTTCCAACACATGACATGGCACTATCTAAAGCATTACATGAGAAGATCATTTTGCGACACAAGAAATGCTAGTTTAGAATCACAAGAAAAAGTCCAATTGCAACACATGAAATGGTTCTTTAGCATTACAAGAAAATGTCAATTTGCAACACATGAAAGGGTTCTTTAGCACTATAAGAAAATGTCAATTTGTCACACATGAAATGGTACTTCAGCATCACAAGAAAATGTCAAGTTCCAATACATGAAATGGCACTATCTAAAGCATTACATGAAAATGCTGCTTTAGCGTTACACAACAATGTCAATTTGCAACACATGAAATAGTAATTAGCATTGCAACAAAATGTCAATTTGCAATACACAAAATGACACTTTCTAAAGCATTACAAGAAATGGTACTTTAGCATCACAAGAAATGGTACTTTAGCATCACAAGAAAAAGCACTATCTAAACATGGCATGAAAATGTCAATTTGCAACAATTGAAAGGATTCTTTAGCGTATACTTGAAAAGGTTCATTTGCAACACACGAAAGGGTTATTTGGAATCACAAGAAAAAGTATATTTACAAGACATGGAATGGTATTATCTGCAGCATTAGGCCTGCATGAAAAGGTCATTTTGCAACACATGAAAGGGTTCTTCAGCATAACATGAAAATTTCCATTTGCATTAACAGGAGAATCGGAGGAGGGGTGTAGGGAGGGCAGCTGGAGCAGGCTGGGCAGCTACCCCTAGTGATGCAGACCGGACCGGTCAGGTCTATGGTCCAGCCCTGGACTGACCACCCACAAAAAAAAAACCAGTCCAATGCTGGACCGGACCCCTCCAATGATTTTTGATGTATTTTGTCATGTCTAAAAATGAAAATCATATCATATAGCTTTTTATCATAATTTTCAAAATGCCGATGGACCGCTCCAATACCGGTCCAGTAACAAAATCGGACCATCTCACGGGACTAGACCAGGACCGGACCACTTCTGTAAATACCGAACCACCCTCTAAAAGGTGGTTCGATCTGCATCACAAGCCACCCCCTCCCCAAACCTTTGAGAAGAGGCACAAATTTGGGCAAGGAGGCTTAAAATTCGGGCAGTTGATCAAATAAATGTAATCGTAAGATGAGGGGTTTTCTAGGCAATTCATTGGACACGGTGTAAAATTTGGATCGTGAAATTCGGGCAAATTTCGTTCATTCTCCCTCTTAAATTTCCACCCACAGTAGGCCTATGATAAATTGCATCACAAAAAAAGGTTCATTTACAACACATCAGATGATAGGGGAGAGCGGGGCTGTATGGATTAAAACCATGGTTATTTTGGTCTTATTTCAGCAGGCGAGTGATCCCCAATTTAGGCATGTGGGCAGGAATCAAATATTTTACCAAGAAAGTTCTGCAGGCGCAGTGAGACAATTTCGCTATATACTTATATTTTTTGGGATTGCTATTACATATTGGACTAATGTATATATGTATATCAAAAAATCATTTCAAATTTAATTCAAATTTGTATTATTCAACGAAAGTTCTTTTTTGATGTACTATTGTTTTTGAAGTGAATTGTAAGCCCAAGAGGGCTGGGGGCTAGAATGTGAGCCCATTTCACGTTAATAAAGAATTTCTCTCTCTCTCTCTATGGTCTGAGACAAATTTTGACGACAGACAAACTTTTAAAATTTTAACCTATCTACAGGTGGAAACAAACTTTTTTTCTGTTGATGAACAAATTTTTTTTCTTTGTCAAGTGGGAGACAAAACAGTTTTTTTCACCAAAAATCCCTCCGAAGATCATCTTGTCGGCCTCTTTAAAACTGCAAATAATTAATGTGTTACACTTAAAAATTCTTGAAAGTGTCTCGATGTGTCCCATTCTCCCTTACTTTTGTTTTTATAAAAGCATCTTTTCAAAAGTTCCACTTACACACACAATGGTGATTTGGCACCACAAGAAAAGGTCCATTTGCAATGCAGCATCATAAGTAAAGGTCCATGAATTGGTGCTTTATAAGACATAATAATTTTTTTATTTCTTTATTCAGCCTCCATATTTGAGGAAATATATATATATATAACATATAGTCACATAAAAACATGTATAAGGTTAAAACAGTTGATAAAAACAGTACATAAGAACATTAGAATCACAACTTCATAAAATCACAGGTAGCTAAAATGACTGAGTAAGTAAATTTAAAAGTATATATTCTGTGGCCCATGGCTTAATATAATTATCGTGCAATGCTAAATATTTAATGGAATCGGACACGCCATTACAATCAAATTGAAATTTTACTTTATCATATTTATATATATACTCAAGAGGGCTAAGACCTTGAGAGGTAATTTTTTCTAACAATGTATTTTAATAGTTTTACCAGTTAACAAATAATATGACAAAAACCTGGCTTGAATTGAATAAAAAGGTGTCCGAGTATTTGTACAGGTATTTCTGTTTTGGTATCAAAGCTTGGAATTATAGCACAAAATTGACAAAAAAGTTTTCAATTGTCACTTGAAAAAACTTCCCTGAATTGTTTATTCACAGAAAAAATGCTATAAAATGGGCCAAGTCAAAATCTACATGAAACCCAAAGGGTTGGAGGGGCGGGGTAGACCCCGTAGGCAGTCGAAAAAGTCAGTTGAGTTTAGGCCTATTTCATTTACAACTGAACTGGTCTCTTGTTTGTTTTGTCAAAGTTTGTTGGAATTTTTTTAACTAAATCTGACTGAGAAAGCATATCCACTAATGAAAACCACTTTGATCTTTTAAAATTATTTCGAAAGTGGACAAAATTTTGATCTGTTGTCTTTATTGATTTTTAAAAACAAATCTTAGTCTGTTCTCTTGTGTAGCTAAACTGGCTCCCGTGAAAATGTCATGTTAAAATTTGCAATCCTGGTGTTTCTAGACCAGAATTTTGTGTAGAATTCAAAAATCAATGATTGCATTTTTTTTCTGATCACATCGTCCCACTCAAATTCAAGATGGCGGACAAGATGGCCGCTGACGCTGCAAACAGGTATGTTTTTCAGCAAATCTATGCTTATTTGCAATCTTTGGATTGATTTTATGTATTTTCCCTGGCTTTATGTTAAGAAATGAACAAACCACCCAAATTTATGGAAAGCAATGATAATTTTAATGCCAAAAAGAATAATCATATCAATACATTCAGTACAACCGCAATCAAAAAAGTGTCCAAACAGAAATATTCTTTATCAAAAGCGAAAGCTGTCATCATGAACCATTTAACTATAATCTGAAGTTTACTGCATAAAACAATGTCATACAGTCCTACATATTTTAGAAATGGTCTATAAAACAGAACAAATAATAATTAAATCACCCAAACAATCTTCTATTACATGATTACATGGCATAATTATAACGTGCAAAATTACAACTGATTTATCAAGTCACTAAAGCTATCCGTGTATAGTGCAGGACTTCTCATAAGGAAATATCACAACAATAAATATCATAATTGATGTAATTAAAAAGTATCTATGAAGTGTCATCAAGAGATACAGTGTCCGTGTTGATGCATACCTCGTCATCGGCTCCACAAAGACAGAGGTCAGTGCACATAAGATCATTCTGGCGGCATGAACACCAACTTGCACAATTGTTCTTTATACATCCACATTTTAATCAACTGAACAACAGCATCAGGGGCAAGAGGAAGCAAAGTTGTAACAGGAAGGTATTTTCTATTTTCAAATGTCCAGCCAAATTCATAGGGATCCCATATGGCTGGCTTTGGCACAAGGTCATTTTGCCAAACTATTGCTTGGTACCGGGCTCTGAGAACAGCTTGTTGCTACTTTTGTTGGTGGTAGCTTTTGCCCTTGGGATTGATTTTTCTTGAAGCACTGCCAGCACGTCTTTGCAACATCTTTTATTTTTGTTTGTGGATCATACAATTGGCAAACATAGTTTTCAAGTCCTGCTTGGATGCATTCTTCAGGTTCGTCGTGTTGACCAGGAACCAGGAAAGCTTGTATCACGTCATCATCAACCTTACAGAAGACCTTCAAACATGTAAATTTGCAAAATATCCAGTTATGTCTGCACCTGAGAAAGCATGAAAACCTGGTAGCGTTGCAAAATATCCAGTTATATCTGCACCTGAGAAAGCATGAAAACCTGGTAGCATTGCAGCCCTTTTCCTCCCCAAGCGTTTCATGTATCTGGTTCCCCAAATAGCTCTCCGTTTTGCTTCAGTACCCATTACGAAGTTTGTTTCATTGCCAAGCTGTGGAATGTGTCTAACTGCCAGAACAAGAACATCTGTGTCTTGAGAGAAGATGTCCACAACATCAGCACCACTTTTAGCTGCGTCTGCCGCATGCAAGATTAAATGACCATCCACCTCTTCGTGTGTGCATTCAAGACGTTGGACATTTCAGCAAGTTGACATACATTTTTCCCTTGAAATTACTATGAATGTATTTATCTTGTTCTGAAAGAAACTGACACACTTTTTTGCTAGGTCTCAAGTGAGTTCGTCTTCTGTTTTGGAACTTGACAGGAAGTGCCTCATGCTCACTTTGGCAATAGATGTTCTGTCATCGACATGGATGTTAATTTGCTGCACTGTCCCAACTCTTTTTTTTCGGATGGGATCTTTTAAAGAGTGTACATTGAGAGTATAGTTGACAAACACAAGATGCCCTTCTTGGTGCCCTCGGAAATTTGCCTCGACGACCAGAACAAATGTTCTGGAAAAATCCTCACATGTCTGGGCATTTTTTTGCTTTCCAAGGGCTTGAACTACCGTCATTCCATCTAGTACAGCAGCTTTAACAGGACATTCCGGTTAGGCCTGAGACACTCTATGTCTCTATATAAAGTTAATATTATTTTGCCTTTATAAAGTTTACATCATCATTTAATTACCCTATTTTACAACAAGCAAATACTTAAATGATAATCTGAACTCAGAGGTAAACCTTTGTAAGTCCAAATAATCAAAATTGTTTAACACTGAAATTGTCTCTTACTAGTTAATAGCAAGTCTAAACTCAAAATGAGTGATTTTATAGGTCATTTCACTAATTTACATTATATTCATTCCACTAATTTAGTAATCTCTCTTATTTAGTCTTTTCACTAATTTAGTTAACTGTTTCACTTATTTAGTTGACTAGTTAGTCATTTGATAAATCTGCTTCAATAAATTGCAAAGTACAAATGTGAATAGACAACATTACTATGCCAATTTGTCTGAATGAGCAACTGTGTTATGTTCAGAATATAATTTTAGTCAATTAAGATACCAATATACGGTACGGGACTGAAACGGGACTGAGATTTCTCCGGGATGGGAACGGGAGCAGTGGTCGAAATAGCCCATGTCATTTGGGGGGGTCTGCACCTGGGTCTGCACTGGCAAGGCCCGAAAGGTCTAAGCTTTCGGGGACTGAGGTCCGGGGACTGACGGAGGCCCCTAGAAGCTGAGGGGTTTCAGAAAGGTCTATATGTACTCTTAAATGCATTCTGAGTGTTTTAGGCATGTATTTATTTGTATTTTCCTAGAAAATTACTTTTGAAAACTCCACTTCAGGATTAAATCCTACACATTTACTATTTGAGGGGGTTTTTTCAGGACCCCCCTTGGGTCCCTCTAAAAAATGTATTTGAGGGGGTCCTTATAGGATTTGGGGGGGTCAAGACCCCCTTGACCCCCCTTATTTCGAACACTGAACGGGAGTCCCATGTCAAATTTGCGACGGGATGGGACGGGAGCGGGATTCAACTTGACGGGACGGGACGGGAGTGAGCAGCTCGTGAATGTGACTGGAAACTCCACCTCGAGTCACTGGATCGGTTGTGCACATGACTGACAAAAGTATGCCAGGATGTAAGTAAGTTCATGATGCTTACCACTCTGAGTACTCGGCAATCCAAGCATTTCAAGAGCTTCCTCAGACAGTGTTGCCATCTCAGGAGCTGTGAGGACGTGACGTCATCACTATGATGTCATCCTTTTGTTTGTTTACTTTCATAATATGTCTCAAACCAAACGCACGGTCGTTATGTTACTAATATTTCATGGTGGCAGCAAGGAGCTTACTCATGTCAAAACACACTGAACAGTGAAAAGACTTTGGCTATGCAGTGAACATTTACCGCTACAACGGATTTACCAAAAAAGAAATCATGGATAACTCAGCTGGAGCAGCTCAACCTTGGTCCATAGGGATAAAAGCGCCAACTTTTGATTGGGAGCCACAAAACTTCAGGAAGTTTCGGAGATACTGTGAACTATTACTTTCCACACCGGCTTACTCTTCCTGCTCAGGTTCCGATGTCGTAAACTACATACTGCTGTGGCTGGGACCGAAAGGGTTGGACATATTTGATAATTTAACTGAATTATCAGCACAGGAAAAAGAAGACCCAATATATGTCTGGGCGGCTTTTGAAAACTACTTCGAGCCGAAGTCAAATTTTCGCCTCGCAAGGTACCAGCTGAGACTGCTGCAACAAGACGGCACAGAAACTATTGATGCATTCCTCATACGTATGCGTGATCAAGCCCGAAAATGCAACTGGCCTGGTCCAGAAGAAGTAGACGACAATTTACTCGACCAACTGATTGTGGGCATTGCGCATGACAGTGTCAGAAAAAAACTGCTCGATTGTGATCCGAAAAAATTGACTCTCGATCGCGCGATCGACATAGCCAGAACCTACGAAACCACACAGCAACAACTCCAACAACAAGCTCATTCTGATGTGACTGTAAATGCAATTCGACAAGGCAGACAACAAAATCAACAACGCAACACCCCATCAGCCCCGACACCTTCGCCACAAAGCTGCTATTTCTGCGGAGGAGATCCACATCACAGACAAGATTGCCCTGCCAAGAACTCGCATTGTGGAGCATGTGGCAAGATAGGTCATTGGAGAACAGTGTGTCAAAGTAGTAGAAACAATTCTGGATCATCTAACGGGCGTCACTCTAGCAGAAACAACAATAACACATCGCGTCGTCAACAAAACAGACATGTACATACTGTTGAACATCCTGTTGATTGTTCCGATGGCAATACCACAAATGCCAATTCCACAGACTTTGAACATTTCACTCATGACAGTTTGACATTTGATTCTGTGAAAAATGAGCAGTCAAACCATACCCGTCAGTACCACGTACTCATAATTTGAAAGGAAAGATTGACACAGGAGCTCAAGGCAATCTGATGCCACTGCGCACTTACAAAAACTTGTTTCCGCATCTGCTGTCTGCTAAAGGTCTTCCTGCGCATCTTACTGAGGGTAACTCAACCAAGCTCTCTGGATATGGTGGAGCATCAATCCATCATTTTGGATCATTCACAATGCCATGCCAACATGGAAGCAGTGATTGGCAAAACTTAACATTTTTTGTGACAGATTCTAGAGGACCTGTTCTTTTTGGCCTCCCTGCATGTAACGCCCTGGGTTTAGTCACAATACACAATCAACCAGATTATGCTGTAATGGAATTACAGAAACAACAGACACCTATTCGCAGTGTTACAGACTTGCATACACAATACCCAGACAGATTCGAAGGTTTGGGCAAATTTGAAGGTGCTTATTCACTCCACTTACAAAATGATGCAAAGCCTACAATTCATCCCCCTCGGAAAGTTCCTATACAACTGCGTGACAAAATCAAGGAAGAGCTTGATCGCATGTTGTCCTTAGATGTCATCCGTCCTGTGACTGAACCTACAGACTGGGTATCAAGCATTACTTATGTCACAAAATCAGATGGTTCTCTCAGAGTATGTCTCGATCCAAAGGACCTAAATCTTGCTCTAAAGAGGGGTCAACATTATACACCTACTGTTGAAGAATTGACGCACAAGTTCTCAGGAGCTAAAATCTTTAGCAAATTAGATGCCAAGTCCGGTTACTGGAGTGTTGTCTTAAAGGAACAAAGCCAGCTTTACACTACATTCAATACTCCATTTGGCAGATACTGCTTCAAAAGATTACCTTTTGGCCTAAAAATTTCACAAGATATATTCCAAGCGGCCATGGATGACATTCTCCAAGGTTTACCCGGAATAATATCAATAGCTGATGACATTGCTGTAGTAGGCAAAGATCAGGATGAACATGACAGGAATCTACGTCTTTTGATGCAACGTGCCAGGGAACGCGGCCTCATCTTCAATGAAAAAAAATGCATCATAAATACAAAGGAGATCCTATTCTTTGGGCATATCTACAGTGCTGATGGTATGAAGCCAGATCCTGCTAAGGTGCAAGCTATACAAGACATAGTAGTGCCTACTAACACTCAACAATTACAATCATTTCTGGGACTCATTACCTATCTCTCGCCTTACATTGCTAATCTCAGCTCTCACACAGCTCCCCTACGACACTTGCTACAAGGTGAAAATGAATTCCAATGGAACTGGGAACAACAACAAGCATTTGAGAAGATCAAGTTTTTGATAAATGAAAATACTGCTTTGTCATATTTTGACCCACATAAAGACACAGTAATTCAAGTGGATGCAAGTCAAGAATCTCTGGGTGCTGCACTCTTGCAAGATGATCAGGTTATCGCATTTGCTTCCAAAAGTCTATCGGATACAGAGAAAAGATATGCCAATATAGAGAGAGAGCTACTAGCTTGTGTATTTGGTGCTGAGCGTTTCCACCATTTCATCTATGGCACACAATTCTGGATTGAATCGGATCACAAACCACTGGAGATGATCACAAGCAAAAATCTGACTGCAGCACCAGCGAGGTTACAACGCATGTTGCTTCGTCTTCAAAGATATGACTATCAGATAAGGTACAGACCTGGAAAAGAAATGACTCTAGCTGACAGTTTGTCTCGTATCCCCAACAGTGCTCCAAGCGATGATATTGAATTAGACGTCAAGGTATGCTTTGTACAATTCTCAAATGCCAGATTAGAAGAAGTTCGCGAAAATACAAAACATGATCCTACACTTCATCGGCTGAAGTATTACATAATGAATGGTTTTCCTCCAAGTATTCAAGATGTCAGCCAAGATGTACGGCCCTTCTGGTCTTTCAGGGATGAATTGAGTGTGGAAGATGGAATGATACTCAAAGGAACACGTCTTATTATCCCTTCATCACTACAGAGCTATTATCTTCAAAAAGTACACGAAGGGCACCAGGGTATCACAAGGTGTCAGCAGCGTGCCCGATCTAGCATTTACCAGGAATATCTCATCATTGCAGATTACTACTCCAAATACCCAATTGTAGAGAAGCTGGAGAAGAACGCTACCAGTAAATACATTGCGGAACTGACAAACAAGATTTTCTCCATGTTTGGTGTTCCAAACACAATTATTACAGACAATGGCCCCCAATACATTGGGAGAGCATATCAAAATCTGATGAAACAACACGGCATTAATCATGTCACAAGTTCACCTCACCATCCAGAATCACATGGATTCATTGAGCGCATGGTCCAGACTGCAAAGAACCTTCTGGAGAAGTCTGTAAATGATCCACATGCAGCCCTCCTCCAATATAGATGCACTCCATTCAGCAGTGCTGTACCTTCTCCTGCTGAGCTAATGTTTGGAAGACAGATACAAAGTACTCTACCAGTCTACACCAGGAGGCGATTTTCAGATGACAAGCTAAACTGTCAATCAGATGATGAAGCTCAGTACAAATCCTTACCTCCGCTGTATATGGATCAACCCATATATTATCAGGATGTCGCTAAGAAGACATGGTCCCCTGGAAAAATCATAGGAATTGGACCAGAGCCTCGTTCGTACACCCTACTGTGTAGCAACAGTAACAGACAGTTGAGGAGGAACCGAAACCTTCTCCGACCAATGGAAAGAAACACTTCCAGGACAACAAATGATAATATGGATTCTGATCAAGTGGAACACGATTCTGATCAAGTGGAACACTTTCCACCTAGACCTATTCCCAAGGTACCGAACGAACCAGTGAACGAAACCAGAACACGTAGTGGACGTCTTGTCAGGCCTCCCAACAGACTAATTGATGAGATATAGTATATCACACATAAGGGCAAAATAATCCCTTGTGATGTACACAGGTGACCAGGGTAGTCTACCCCTTGCCACCTTTTGACGATCACGAATACGAACAATGAACATTTACATGAAGTTTACAAGAATCTGAAGTGTGAAAGAAGTGCACAGTATTCACTGAGGGCCGTTTCAGCAAGGCGAAACGGTTTTGTGTCGAAACGGACAGAAGACAACGGGAGGCGGCGCCACAAGCGTCGCCCTATTTGCGCTTGCGCATAGGCCTTCCGCTTATGGCACATGAACCACGGGTTTGGCTCAATCTCGGCCAAAAATTGTCCGATTTGAACGATTTAAAAACCTAGAATGATCAAAGTCGCCATGCCGAGTTCATTTTTGGACATAGATTTGCTGTAGCTCTAATAATAAGGCCCTACGAACGGAAAAAATCGGCGCGGGCGTTCAGTGAAGACAGAAGTGAAGCAGTCTATGAAGCACCAGCCATGTGTTTTGACACTCCACAGTCTGGAATCACTCATGATTTGCCTTGCTCAGTCATTGTCAGACCACGAGGAATGAGGAATGAGCCTGCTACAGAGAATCCTAGTACCAGCGGAAGAGTGTATCCATGGCAGCCAATATAGACCTCAAGCTGCCCTCTTGGTTTCCACAAGTGATCAAGATACCTGATTCTACAGGGATGTAATTTGTTTTAAATGATCTCAATCATCTTATTAGAGTTATTTTATTCCTTCATCTCAACTTAATATTATATTCTGTTCTTCCTATTTTATCTTTATCTTTATCTATACAGGTTCCATTTGAATACCCAACCTGAATTCAGGACGGCTACAAGCCATTTAGGGATTACAAATTGAAGATGAAGATTGAATTAAAACATTTCTTCTCATGATACACCTACCTTTGCTGTTTCACACAGCTTTATCTCTACTTGATAGAGAGTTAGAGACTGTATCAGCATAATTTCCTCAATCTCAACTGTGGCTATTAAAAAAAGAAAGGAAAAAAGAAAAAAAAAAAAAGGAAAAGCCATTTAAAACTTTTTCATTGTTACATTATATAATTCAAATCCCATCACTATATATATTTATCTACTAATCTTATCATTTTTCAATCACTACAATTTGATTTGTGATAAATTTTATTTTGGTACAACCATCATCACAAATATCTTATACTTCCGACTACCTATTGTCTCTATTATTTCACTTGATCACCTTTTTGATGGCCTAATTGTTCATTTAATAATTATATTACTACAATTATATTACTTATTTATTGCCACCACCCCTTCATGGCATATCTCCTACATTTCTTCCCAACTTCACCTATATATATGTATATATATATATATCTGCCACCACACCTTCGTGGCCTCCTTTATTTTCTGAATTATTATTTTCTGCCACCACACCTTCGTGGCCTAATTTGCTAGCCACCACACCTTCGTGGCGTATATATATTCCATTCGGCCACCACACCTTCGTGGCCTAATTTTTCTGCCACCACACCTTCGTGGCATATATTTATGCCACCACACCTTCGTGGCTAATTTTTTTCCCACCACACCTTCGTGGCTAATATTTGTGCCACCACACCTTCGTGGCGTATATATATTCCATTTGGCCACCACACCTTCGTGGCCTAATTTTTCTGCCACCACACCTTCGTGGCATATATTCATGCCACCACACCTTCGTGGCCTAATTTTTCTGCCACCACACCTTCGTGGCATATATTTATGCCACCACACCTTCGTGGCTAATTTTTTGCCACCACACCTTCGTGGCTAATATTTCTGCCACCACACCTTCGTGGCATATATATATATTCCATTCGGCCACCACACCTTCGTGGCCTAATTTTTTCTGCCACCACACCTTCGTGGCATATATTTCTGCCACCACGCCTTCGTGGCTATTATTTTTGCCACCACACCTTCGTGGCTAATATTTCTGCCACCACACCTTTGTGGCTATTATTTTTGCCACCACACCTTTGTGGCCCCCTTTTATTTTCTGAATTAATACTTCCTCCCACCTCAGCTACTTTTCCACTAATTTCTACTAATATATTCCATTCTGTCACCACACCTTAGTGGCCTAATTATTCTGCCACTGCACCTTTGTGGCTTATATTTCTGGCACCACACATTAGGGGCTAACATTTCCGCCACCACACCTTTGCGGCCTTATTTTCGAATCACTAATTTCTGACACCTCACCTTCTTTTCTGTAAATTTCCCTGCCACCACACATTTGTGTCATAGATATTTTTCTACCAACACAATGTCGGGGCTCATATTTCTGCCACCACACCTTCGTGGCTTATACCAGTGCCACCACATTTTCATGGCCCTTTATTTTCTGAATTGGTATTTTGACACCTCACCATCTTGTCTATTACTTTTCTGGCCACCACACTTTCCCCAGTTGACAAAAACTGGTGGTTAACTGAGAGTTATCACGTGAAATTGCCCCTCAGTTATCACGTGGAAAACTGATAGGTTATTGCAAATGCTAACCACGTGATTTTCTCGCCAGTTAACCACATGATTTTCTGGGGGCAATCTTCACCAGTTAACCACGTGATTTTCTGTTGAATATCTTCACCAGTTAACCACGTGATTTTCTGGGGGGCAATCTTCACCAATTAACCACATGATTTTCTGGGGCCAATCTTCACCAGTTAACCACGTGATTTTCTGGTGAATATCTTCACCAGTTAACCACATGATTTTCTGGGGGGCAATCTTCAACAGTTAGAATTATTTGAGAAGAGGCAAAATCTCCCACCGGTTAACTTAGCCTGTCATCAAGCCAGTCAACTCAGACTGTTTCAAGCTTTATCTTGGGCTTTCAATAGCTGAAGTGAAAGCCACAAGAAATTGCTGAAAATTTGTCACAACCAGTGTGATGCAGTGAGGCTCTTTTCAGTCTTCTTAAGGGTTACCAGAATCAAGGATTGTAGTCATACTTGATTCACATTTTGAATGACTAGTCTTTAGTGATAATATCCAATATGTGCTCCTTTTTGAGCTATTAAGCATCATTCCACCATATACTCTGTATTAATCCAGATTTAGAAATCATAATCATTTGTTTAATTAGTTTAAAATCAGTTAAAGTAAACTTAGTGCGGAACTCGGTGCACAGCTGTGTTTCTAGTACGGGTGGCTCCATCTATATTTCTTGGGGGCAATCTTCACCAGTTAACCACGTGAAGAAAAACACGTGATAACTCTCAGTTATGTCATGAAGATGGTCAAGCATTAATCTGGTGACATTCATCACGTGGTTATCCCGTGAAAATGTTGGGGATAGAACCCGAAGTCGACTGTATAAGTCGACTAGTGAAGTCATAGTTAGGTTCCCAAGCAGCAAGTTAATGTTCAGTCTGGTCAAGTCAGACTTGAGTCAGCTAAAGTCAAGCCATAGTTGCATAACTTAGCCAATTTTCATCTCACAGAAATGGTTTTGGTATCATTCAAAAGGGCATAAAGGGCACAAGTATTTCTAACTATTACAGTACTTTTGTAACTATTATAGTACTTTTGTAAAGTGTATAAAACATAAAAACTCCCTAAAATTGACGCATTTGTGTATTACACAATAATCCGTATCTGAAAATTGTGAAATTTCCGAAGTTAAAAGTACTGTTGAAAAATATTTAACAGGTCAGATTGGCCCTGGGATATTGCACAAAGTCAGCTGAAGTTTGTTGAAGTCAAGAGAAGTCAGGGTTCAACAACTTAGCTGACTAGTCAGTTGAAGTTCTTGTAAAGCAAGTCAGAGTTAACTCTAACTGACTTCGGGTTCTAGTTGGGGAGTTTTTTCACGTGAAGAAAAACACGTGATAACTCTCAGTTATGTGGTGAAGATGGTCAAGCGTTAATCTGGTGACATTCATCACGTGGTTATCCTGTGAAAATGTGGGAGTTTTTCTCACGTGAACAAAAACACGTGATAACTCTCAGTTATGTCATGTTCACCAGTTTCCCCCCGTGTTTATCACGTGAAGTTCACGTGCATTGTCAGCTGGGTCGTGGCATATTTTTCATTCTGCCACCACACCTTTGTGCCCTAATTTTTCTGCCACCACTCCTTCGTCTTATATGTATGCCACCACACCTTCGTGGCTAATATTTCTGACACCATACCTTCGTGGCTTACATAATATTTTCACTCTTCTAATCTGTCAGTGGTGGCTTCACTGCTATCCCACCATAATCTTTAAAATATGCTTATCTCAACACCACCTTCCTGTGAGAATGTCATAAAATATCACAATATGTACTTCCAAAATTGTCTTTCCAGATGACTCGACGGGAAACCACGGTGAGGTGACTGGGAAGGCCTCCAAAGAGGTTCACTCCTTGGTGTCCAACTCTCTTCATGGGTCGGTGCGTTCCTGCGAGTTATGTCCCAGAAATAGATCCATGACCAATCCCAGCCCAAGACCGCCTGGTCTACATGGACACCGTCGTCTCCGTGGTAGAGGACCAACACCATTGGGACATGTATTACCATGAGTTTTGACGACAACAACAAATTTTGGGATACCCCTTCTCCCAGACACGAGTGGAGCTACTGCAAAGCCCTGACTAGGCAGAACACCTCCAATTGCCAACAAAAACCTTGGCGGGCCAAGGAAAGTTACAACAAGGCACCTGTTTCAGATATCAAGTCACTTAAGTCTTTAGGTGAGCCAGGCTGATGGCGGAAAGTCACAGCTTGGACCTGTAGATATTGGTTCAACACAGGCAAGTCAACCTCCCAAATCATCACTCCATTCCTCCCTATATACCATTCCTCAAACCTTATATCGACAACTGGCCTCAAACTTTGCCTCCAACGCTCAACCAGACGGCGGAAAGTCGCAGGTTGCAGTGACAGGGAGGGAAACGGCCAAACTGAGGACCCCTTGGACACCCTTGGAGCTCTTCTCAAATTAAAGTTCGCTTGAAGGCTAAGTTGCTACGTCCTCCGTGAATGACGGCATAGGCCAGTACTACAAAACTGTCAAGTATGCGGTAATACAGTCACAAATACGGGAGATCAATAACTTGGGAAAGGGCTGTTACATGGCCAAGTCGACATCAAGTCTGCCTGTCGTCTGGTTCCTATTCATCTGTCACAGTTTTCATCTGTTGGGCTTCAAAGGAAGAGACAGCTATTATTAGAAATACCTTCCAATAGGTATGGCGGAATCCTGCACAATATTCGAAAAAATATCCGATGCAATAGTCTTGAGCATGCATAAGTTTGGCGTGAAACGCATTGTGGAAGTGTTGGATGATTTTCTGATTCTGGAATCCACAGAAATGGATCATGATCTTTCCCTCAGGAAGTTCAAGTAGTAACTCCAAAACAATGGTGACACAATTGCCGGCGGACAACTTAATCAGGTACTCTTCCGACGTGGACGTGAAGCTGAATAAGAAAACAACATCTCTGCCCATTGGCAAACTTTTCTTGCGAAGATTGACAGATTTGACCAGGGGACACCAACAAATCTCGATCATGAACTTTAACAACGCATGCAAGAAGGGATTTCGGGAGGTGGTCATCGTTCTTGGCAAATTATAACGGGAGGTCTATCATTTCTACAAGACCACATGTGAACAACCAATCAATCCATCTGCCTCTAATACGGATGCTTCAGACATGGCCCTCGGGGGTGCTTATGGGAGGCACTGGATACTAGGCAGAGCTCAGTATTGCAATCAGAGAGCTCTACCCAATTGTCGCAATAGTTGAAATGTTCGGCCATCTCTGGAAGAATCACCACATCACCTTCATTGTGACAACCAAGCTATAGTGGCGGTGGTAAACAAGCAATCTTCCAGAAATCAAAACATCATGTCCCTCATCTGCCATTGATATTACATCTCAATAACATAGAATTTGGCTTGCTCTACATCGACCCATCGAAAAAATATTGGCGGTTTCTATTTCTCGGTTCCTGGAAACTCCGGAACTACTTGCAGCTTTTGGAATAAGACCGTCACAAGAGCAGGTGCCAAAAGCACTCCATTTAAAATTTATCAAGCCATCATGAGCCGCCATTGACCTTGTTACGGCTGGGTATCCTATACCAGGCTACCAGGAAGGTGGGCAGTTCAATGACTACTTAACAGACACCATCTCATTTGGGTTCCGACTTCAGAGACCAGACCATGCCACAACTCCCAAATGATTCACATCTAGTCAACTCCTACTCAAATAACTGGGTGCTATAAAATCTGGGTCGACGGCGGAAAGCCGCGACCCCAGTCTTGCCACGGATCCGTTTCACTACTCCGTCCTCTCCCCCCTTACCCGTCTCCTTGGCGCAACCAAGCCGGTTCGCACCTCACTTGGTTGTTGGGTGGTCTCTTCGTTTCCCGCCAAGAAGACCCGAAGTGCACAGTATTCACTGATTATATTTGGACACTGAATTTAAAACAAAGACTCTGAATTTGAAACAAAGATCCAAATTTTCATATTTATATCAATTTTACAAAATTTATAAATTTTCATATTTGTCAAAAAGTTTTCTTATTCAAACAAGGGGGATGTTACATACTAGTGCTGCCCTCTAGTGTATTGTACAGTCAACGTGACGTCATGAATGGTGACGTCACCACTATGATGTCATCCTTTTGTTTGTTTACTTTCATAATACATCTCAAACCAAACGCACGGTCGTTGTGTTACTAATATTTCACTTTTTGCTTGATTATATGTTTCTTTAACAAACCAACAAAGATGTAGGACAAAAATCCCAGAAACTTCAATGCAAGTGTGCCACCTATTAAACACTGTCCGATTTTGCATAATGACTTTTCATCATAATTCCAACATACAGTGGGGTAATGCAAATCAGTTACAAGGGATTCAAGCCATGCATGGTTACTTTATCTTAGTTCAATAAAGCATGCCTATGGGGTTTGTAGCACTCCTCGAGGGGCGGACTATAACAAAAAAAATAATATAATAATTTTACAGATTTTATTAATATTGAGAAATATGACAATTGATACATCAGACTTTAAAAAAAGAAAATGCAAACAAAGAAGACATGTAAGAAACTGCAAAACTGTACAGTCACTGCCAGCCAGTTCTAAAGTCATGAGGAGCACACAGGAGCCATGCAGGCCAAGCCAGACACAGTTTGAGTTCATTCTACCCCTTAAAAAACATAATTACAACTTAAATTAGAATATTATTATTTGTATATTATTAATTAGGCAAAGAGACTCCTCCAAGGATAAAGTTCCCCGGATTCAGCCCAGGCTACGGCCCTGTAGGAACATAATATAAGAACTTTGGCTGACTATTTTGTCCACAAACAGAATATCATCGAGATAATTACAGGGTGTCGGCAGGTTTTTTTAAACCAAATTCCAGGCTTTTCCAGGCCAAGTTTTCCTAAATTCCAGGCCAATTTATCGATGAACAGACCAATTAACGACACAATACACACACTTTTTAACACGACGTATCTAGCTTTGTCCGATCATCACTAGAAATTGCCAAACATTTAGCAGTGGACCATTTTCATTTCCATACAAACCAATTTCCAGGCTTTTCCGGGCCTTTTTGATCAAAATACTGTTTTTTCCAGGCTCTTCAAGACCTGGAAATTAAGAAACAAATTTCCAGGCTTTTCCAGGATTGGCAGACACTCGTGTGATTATGGCTTTTCTGCCATGTGTTTTTTTCTCATGTGTGCAGCAACATGTACCTTCTCAAGGAACCTTTCATTACAAATGGAACATCCATATGGCTTGTTTCCAGTGTGTGTTCTCATGTGTGTATCAACATGACCCTTTAGAGTGAATCTTCTACCACAAATAGAACATCTATATGGTTTCTCTCCAGTGTGTGTTCTTGCATGGAGTGCAATATACCCCTGTGACCTGAACTTTTTCCCACAAATAGAGCATTCATATGGCTTTTCTCCAGTGTGTGTTCTCATATGTGATATCAAAGTAGACTTGTGCCGGAAACTTTTATCGCACTCAGAACATCCATGTGGCTTTTCTTCTGTGTGAATTCTCAAGTGTGACCTGACACATGCTCTATCACCAAACTTTTTCCCACAAATAGAACATCCGTACGGCTTCTCTCCACTGTGTTTTCGCATGTGTGTTTCAAGACCTTGCTTTTCCGTGTAAGTTTTACCACAAACAGAACACCCGTAAGGCCTATCCCGGACTGCTGCGTGTGTTTCCATGTGTTTAGCGAGTGAACATTTCTCACGGAACGTTCTGCCACACTGTGAACATGCGTGTGGTTTCTCTCCACTGTGTGTTCTCATGTGTGCCTGCAAGCCATCACTTCGCGCACATTTTTTACCACAAATTGAACATTCAAACGGCTTCTCTCCACTGTGGGTTCTCATATGTCTGGAGAGTTTTCCAAACAGCCTTTTACCACAAATTGGACACTTACAGCGCTTCTCTCCAGTGTGTGTTCTCCCATGTTCACGAAGACTTGACTGGCAGGTGAACGTTTTCCCACAAACAGAACATTCAAACGGCTTCTCTCCAGTGTGTATTCTGACATGTTGGTCACGACTCCCTTTCGTACTGAACTTTTTTCCACAGATTGAACATTCATACGGCTGCTCTCCAGTGTGTGTTCTTATATGTATACGAAGACCAGAGTTCAACCTGAACCTGCGACAACAAATAGAACACTCATATGGCTTCTCCCCACTGTGTGTTCTCATGTGTCCAACCAGACCTAATTTTAGCCTGAACTTAGCCCCACAAACAGAACATCCATACGGTTTTTCTCCTGTGTGTATTCTCAAGTGGTCATCATGACTTCGCTTATCCCTCAACTTTCTACCACAAACAGAACATTCGTATGGCTTCTCTTCACTGTGGGTTCTCACATGTCTATCAAGACTCGCTTTTGTCCTGAACCTCTTCGCACAAATAGAACATCCATGTGGCTCCCCTCCAGTGTGTGATCTCATATGCTTGTTAAGCCCTGCTTTGTTGATGCACCTGTACCTACACACCGAACATCCAAATGGCTTCTCTCCACTGTGTGTCTTCAAGTGTGATTTTAGACCACTTTTTACCTGGAACCTACGACCACAAATGGAACATTCATGTGGCTTATCCTCATAGTGGCTTTTCATGTGCTCAGTGACGTAGCCTTTGGTGACGAACATTTTACCACAAATAGAACAACCGTATGGTTTCTCGCCATTGTGTCTCCTGATGTGGATTTGTAAAGTTCCTTTCTGGCGAAACGCTTTCCCACAAATGGAACACCCGAATGGCTTCTCTCCACTGTGTGTCCGCAAGTGTCTCTTAAGGGTTTCCGTTTGCCAGAACTTTTTCCCACAAACAGAACATTCGCGTGACTTCCGACCACCATGTGTTTTTAAGTGCAAAGTGAGGCTCGTTGAAACGGTGAATCTCTTCCCACACACAGAACACGCGTACGGCTTCTCTCCGCGGTGTGTGCGCATGTGATATTTAAGGCTCGCATTTGTGGTGGAACATTTGCCACAAATTGAACATTCATACGGTTTCTCCCCATTATGTGTTCTTAGGTGTGAATCGAGACTTCGTTTGTCAATGAACCTTTTGCTGCACACGAAACATCTGTATGGCTTCTCTCCGGTGTGTGATCTCATGTGGATAGCAGGCACCCTTCCAGCAAACTTCTTTCCACAAATGGAACAACCATAAGGCGTCTCTCCGCTGTGGACTATTCGGGTATGTCTGTCAAGCGTGCCTTGCAAAGTAAAATGCTTCCCACAAATTGAACATCCGTATGGTTTATCCTCACTATGCAACCTTTTAAAGTGCATATTCAGCTCTGCTTTTGTAGTGAACCTCCTGCCACAAACGGAACATCCATACGGCTTCTCTCCGCTGTGTCTTTTCATGTGGGAATCGCACCATTGCTTGGTCGTGAACTTTTTACCGCAAATAGAGCATCCATATGGCCTCTCTCCTTCATGCACAGATCTCTCGTGTTTGACCAGATTATCTTTGGACATAAACTTCTTATCACAGACAGAACATCCAAACGGTCGGTCTCCACTGTGTGTTCTCATGTGTATTGTCAACTTCGATCTGTCAGCATATTTTTTGGAGCACACTGTACATTCATGTGGTTTATACCCAGCGATTAACTTAGGATTTCTATGCTTCGATTTGCTCCTGTCACCTTGATTGTTCAGACCAGTTTTCTCATTTGGTTCTGCATGAGCTATTCTGCAAGTAGAACCATCGTCACAATCATCTCCGATGTTGTCTTCTGATCTAGTTTGCAAATCGATTCCATTAGTTTGATCGTCAGGTTTTTCATAGGCTATAGAGCTTTTAGAGCATTCACTATCGTAATCAGTTGCAATAGTGTATTCTGATCCCCTTTCCAAATCCTCATCATCAGTTTGGTCATCACTTTGCTCTGCGTTAGGTATTACGTTTGTGGAACATTTACCATCATGAGTTCTGACATGATCTTCTGGGCCACTTTGCAAATCCATTTCCCCAATTTTATGCTCTTTCGAACCTGCTTCGGGCATTGACCTTGTAGAACATTCCCCATCGTAATGAGTCCTGACATGTTCTTTTAATCCACTTTGACTCTCCAACCTTCGACCGCAAATGTCACACTTGTGAGGTTTATTTCCATGCCAACCAGCTGAGGAATCAGTGTTAACATGTAATGAAATTTCAATTGAAGCCATCTTTTAAGAGAATGCTGTCCGAGTCTTATTTCAGGATGATGGATTCTTATCGTGAAAATTTCATTGTTTCATTCCATGTCATTAACAGTTACTCGATGTATTCCATTTGGTCCTAGCGGGCATAGTATTGTCATTGTCTAGAATACACCATCCACAGAAAGATGATATGGAAACTCGTAATCATTAAATCCATATCCGACAGCAAATATCAGATCGCCATCCATTCCTCCAGAGCTTGAAAATTCCCTGCAACAAAAATAATAATAATTTGTCACAAATGATGGAATAATATAGAGCAACATATTAAAGTTTAAATGGTTTCACCAAAGTGCATTTTTAACACACCAGGAAACCAATTTCTCAAAAATGTTCACTGCTTATTTCGTTATTCATGTTATTTGGTTGTCTTCACCTAACTTTATTATGAAACAGTGCATATTCAGGGTGCCCACCGAACATCGCACGCAATATTATAGGAATATCTATAGGATTTTTTTACAGTAAAATATAGGAGGTTTTCGCCTATTTTAATTAGACCATATAGGAAATATTCGACAGCGAACCATCGGCAAATCACGGGATCACTTCCACCATAAGCCGAAAACTTCATGTCGCTAACAAAAACGTGTCTAAAATTTCACATATCGGGAGAAAAGAAACTTAAACTTTGTATCGCAGACAAAATATGTGCATCTAAGCGCGAAATACCTCAAAAACTTGAAAAATATAGGAATTTATAGGAATTTCTAAAATGTAGGAAATTATAGGCGGCCTTAAAAATATAGGAATTATGGGAGGAGTGGGTAACCCTGCATATTTTCCAATTTCCAATAGTATGTCAAATTCATTATATATTCTTCACTCGAAATATTACCAAAAGAGGCCTGAAACTGCTGAAGGTTTGTAGTTTCAGGTATACCTGGCATGCCCAGTGGCATACAGCTTTTGACAAATCATTGATTTTATGGAACTACCAGGGCCAGAAAAAATTTGAATTTCCAGGCAATTTGATAAAGTATGACAAAATTTCCCACCAATTTCCGCGAATTGAGCAACTACTTTTGAGGAAAAAATTTGGACTATTCTTCAAAAATTTCCAGAGAGATTAAAAAATATCTGGGCAATGACATGCCCGAATTCTCTACTTTTTCCAGCCATGTGGAAATACTATTCATAATTTGAATGGACTGTGTTGCCATCATACGTCATGCAGTATTAATAATAGTATCATGTAGTTGTAGCTTCCACCAAGGGTGGCTCTGCAGTACTGGATATGTCTGTGTGTCTATAAATAGCTCACTCTCACCTTACGTGCACCCCCAGTAAGATCCCCAGGTGTTCAAGCATTACCCCAGCTCTAACTCTCTAGCTAGAGAGACCGTCTCTTTAGTACAGTGGGTTTGATGCTGGACTAGTAAGCTTGAGAACACAACAATAGTAGTAATATATCATCATCCCAAGTCATACCATGACAAAATGGCCCATAACCTTTGCTAATTCATGAATACTTAATTAACTTAATCACAGTTTGAAATTGTTGCTTCTGTTTCACACAGTTACAAATGGAGAAATTGCGTATTGTTGAAAGGTGCTATCACAGTTCCGAAAATTCCATTGAGGTTTATTCACGATTGACCATATGGCCAGACACCTTTTTGAGTTGTGTCACAGTTATTGCAATTTTATTATATTTGACCACTGTTTGAAAACTCACTTTTATTTTTGACCACTAGCAGTTTGGTGAACAGTCATGCCTGGTTACTTTAAAGGTATAACCAAGAGACAGCATGAATAACAGCCCAGATTTGTGTGATTGCCAAACCTCAAGGATTGGAACTTGCTTTTATGCAACGTTCAGGGAGCACATTTCATACCAAGGGTGGGGGGGGGGGGCTTTGGAGTTGTTTTTTTTTTTAAATAAATAATTTCTGTTCAGTTTTAGTGTCCTGTCTGGACAACCAATGATCGATCTATAAAAGTTCCATCGGTACCAAGAGTGGTACATAACATCTTGCTACTGTGTACTGCACCCTGCTGGTCCAATAAAATCAAGTAGTACCGGATGTCAAGGCCTATCAGTCTATCACCCATCCTACCCCAACCCCTCTCAACAGCCCTCCTGGCAGGATTCACCCTCGTGCCGACATAGTCTAACAGGGTAACCACTGTTATGATGGGGTAACCAATAGTCGTTGAGGGATGCAGAGGGTAAAGCTGGGGGTGAGCTGAGTTTAGTTGAGTGAGGGGCTAGTTGATGGTATTTGAGGCCAGGTGAGGGAATTTAAGGTAAGATGAGGGAATTTGAGGCTTTGTGAGGATAAGAGAGGTTTAGGTTAGGGAATTTGCGGATTGGTGAGTGTGTGGCAGTGTAGGCCTATCCTACCATGAGGTCTCTTAATTGTTTCTAACATACAGGGCATAATATGAGAAAATTTGATTTTGATCATTGCTCATTTTGCCTCACATGAACTATGAGTAATTTTTGGCAAGTCCCAGGATTCGTGCAGGTTGCTACTGAGTGAATGAAAATATATTATGATCTGTGATTATGAAAAGAGAGTTCATATGATTTTTTTTTGTCACAAGCCCTGGTTTGGATTTTTTTTAAAATAAAAAATGAATAAACTCTTTCTGTGCAGTCTTAAAAAAAATATTTCTGGTGGGGCTTTTATTAACGGGGTGTTGCTTGATTTAGAAATGAAAATTTTGGGATATGGGATGCTTGAAAAATAAATAATTAATGTCGCTGTTACCACAAAATAAAATATAATTTCCCATTGAGGAAAAATTCCAAGGCCCTCCCCCCTGAAAATCTGGATGTTCAGCTCAATTCCAATCAATGCACGCCATCCCATTGTAAGAAATTTGTAGTTTGTCATTGTTCTGTGACTGAAACAAAACTGAGCCACAAGTGGTCAAATACAAAAGAAGAATTGAAGCTGTGAAGTGAACTGGCAGTTGATAACACCTGAAGCTGTGAATCTGTGTCTTGACCATATGGTCAATCGTGAATAAACCTCATTGAATTATGTATTTTCACAGTTCTGATATGAAACTGTTAGAAAGTTTGCTTGTTTTACATTGTTTTTCTTAGTTGCCAGTAATCCTCTAAGTGTCCATAATCTGACTAAATCTGCCTGCAAAATGCTTATGACCTAAATAAGCAGCCAATCACAGAAGAGATTGGAAATAGCAAAAAGCCCTGTCCATTTTTAGCAGGGCTTGCCTGGGGAGGATGGTAATATATGTGACGTGTCTATTTCAACCGCTGTGCCTGATGATGAAGGATAACTACAGAATCATGAGTAGTGCGCTAAGAAAAGTCAGACGGCTGTTAAATACTTCAAGTGTAGAGAACTTGCAAACGTGTATTTTAGGTTTTCCAGTGCTTGGGCTGTGCAACCTGACAGCAGTTCAAGATCATATTGATGCGTTGATGAGGTGAATGGTTTCTCTGGTTTCTATCAACATTCATTCCTAATTTCAGCCCCTATAAGCTCTCAATCCACTTTTTTTCTAACATAGTATTTTTATTGGTTTTTTCTTAGTAAATGCGTACCCAAGTACAAAACCACAAAATCCATTCAATACAATACAGATATGTTAATTAGTGAGTAATTAGCCTTTAATTAAGTTATATATAAGTGGGCCGCGGCCAAGTTATTTTAAAATGCACGTTTTTAGGGATTCAAAGAGTTATGGTGAAGACTGTAGTCAAGAGAATGTCACTAATTGTGAAAACTACATCCTTACAATGACTGCTTATGGTTTCTAGAGGTAATAAATTACTGTCAAGATAATATGTCACACAATTGTGAAAACTTCATGACTGCTTATGGTTTCTTGGGATAACACATTACTGGAAGTTATCACTAATCACAGGGAAACTACAGACTATCATGTCATTATTATAGTCAGGGAGCCAATCTCAAAAAGTGGCTTAAAACTGGAGTTACTGGTCCGGAAAAAACAGTGGTCTAGGATTTTTTTTGGTGAAAGTAGACACTCTGGGCTTCAATTTTTTTGAAAAAAAAGTGCATGTTGTTCGTTTCAGTTTTTAGATAAATTGGTTTCTATGGTAACAAGTCTGATTTCTAGGAAAACTGGGATTAAATATGTTTTCAGCCATAGCTCAAAAACCATTTGTTATATCCATTTGATTTTTGGCAGGTATGTATATGGCAATGGATGCTTCGAAACATCATGATTATTTTTTGTAAATCTTAATTATGGTTGCCATGACAATATAAGTATATCCGAATTCGGCATTTTGTGAAAATTTTTATGTCTTTTTTATTTTTTAAGCAGCTCTCAGTTGTTGACAAAATGTAGCAGGTGCACAAAAATTTGACAGATTTTTCTTTGCAGACCATATTTTGCAGTGTTTATCAGTTTTAGGTGTTATTCCAAAAACGGTTGCTATGGGAACCGTATATATCTAAATTTATGCAAATCTGTTTGTTCTGAACGTAGCTCAAAAACAGGTAGTCATAACAACTTGATATTTGGCTGAGATGAGTATCATGGTTTATGCTTCAATATTTCAAGACTAAATTTTTTTTTATTTTCAGTTATGGTTACCATGACAATGTAAATATATCGAATTTTGGCATTTTTTTAAATGCAGTTTTTTTGGCAACTCTTAGCTCGTCATATGAAATGTAGTAGATAGATTGGTACCCAAAATTGACTTAAAGTCATGGGTAGAAGTGCTTCTCAATTTTATTATGTCATATACAGAAACTGTTGCTATGGTAACCATATTAAATAAATCAAAATAAACCAAAATCTGCAATTCTGGCTTATTTTCATTAAATGCTCGTGAGATAAATGGTTGATTTTAATTATAGATGCACAAGTGGTGGTCGGTAGCATAAGGTTTGTTATTGACAGTACTGTAGCCATGGAAATGTATAACTGTACTTATTCAAACATAGTGCTCAGTTCGTGTTAGAGTCTATTGTTAATGTTATTCCTTTGTGGAATATTCAATTGATCAAAAATCATGAAAGATTTCACTATCCAAGAATGTGTCAAGGCAGGTCTCTGTCATTCTACCTATGTGTTACTTAAAAGAAGGGGTTTTTAAGATAATTCCCTGACCATAGGGTTATTAATTGAGGACAGGAGAGCCTGATCATAGGGTGCACATCTCATTTGGAGACCAAAGAATGTTTTTTTGCCAAGGAAATTGCAATCATGCAATGTACATTACTACTGAACTTTCAAGTATAAAGTATTATTCTTAGTTGCAATTTGGTTTCACACCTTTTCTGATGACACTTGTCTTTTATGTTAATAACATAGTCTATAGGGACTATATGATTACCTGACCATAGGGTATGAAATTCCCTCTCTAAAAACCTGACCATAGGATAAGAATTTCAGAACGCGTGCCGCACATCCGTATCAAAATCCGGATGAATACCCCCACGGGTGTTGCTTTGTTGATAGGTGGGCTTAGCCATTTTTGACTTCACTTCGAGTTACAAACATGCTCTTTGGTACAGAAGCACCTTGGGGTCATTAAAAAAGATTTATCAATGAACAAACGTAACCCAAATTACACCCCTTTTTAAAAATGGCTGCCAAAAAACAAAGAAAAAAATTGGCATAGCTTCACTTCTATTGCAGATATTGAGACCAGATTAGTGTCAAAATACACATATTTGGGGTCAAGGAATATGTTAAGGCATGTTCCAGAGCAGAAAACTTACTATTTAAATTCTTTGAAGACCCCTTTTTTTCAAAATGGCCACCAAAATGTCATATCTTTGTCATATCTTTGCTTCTATTGCAGATATCAAGGCAAAATTAGTGTCCAGACATACATTTTTATGGTCAAGGAACATGATAAGATAGGTCCCAAGGCAGTCAGAACAGTAATAACGTGTGCTTAAAGAATCTTCTTCCAAAAATGGCAGCTGAAATCACTGAATATTGACAATCTGGACTTCTTTCATGATGTTAACACAATATTGGGAGTCAAAATATCCGTGTTTGGGATGAATGAAGCTATGCAGAAAGGGCAGGTAACACAGATTTATGTATATGAGTAGGGCCACAAATGATTAGTGGTTGATGTAGGCTCCCCCACAAGAAATGGCTTTAAAATTGCGCTTATGATTGACAGACTTGACTCTTTCACACTGCTTACATAACACAGCAGTCATGAATGATTTGGCATTCCAATTACAATTCCAAACGCCGATGTTCGTCAGGACCACACATTTTATCAATTTTTAACAGAATTCAAGGGGCATGATTCATTGGGAAGATATTCCTAAATACTTCAAAAACTTATAGAGATCAAGTTTTTATGAAAAGGTTAACGTTATCAATTCCTCAAATGAATTATGAACAGCAATTTAAAGTACTTAACTTGTGGAATTAATTGAATCTATCTCTTATATATTGTCAAAATATGCCAAGGTGCTTATTTGCTTCATAGTCCAGTCATTCTACTGATGGACCCACCACAAATTGCAATAGTAATGATTCTGGCGCCAAATTGATTGTTATAATCTAGAGCAACTTTTCTGAAGTTTACCCATAAATTTATGCATTGGAACATGACCTAATATGCATAAATCCAAGATGGCGGCAGCGAAAATCATGTTTTCTGCAAATAACATGGAAACTATTAGGTTTAGGCCTCATATCTGTATGAAACATGAATATAAACTTGGGTATTATGGACATTTTGACACCATTCCCATGTCTCTATCTCTATTAGTTTTCGAGATATGACATATTCATATATCATATTTCAGGAAATATCTGTAAAACGGCGAAAAAAACTTGATTATTGGTCTCGATTCCAAATATTTAATTAATGATGTTGTTGTTTTAGCCATTGAGGATTCAGAGGGAAATATAGTGGGCCATTTTACACATTTACCATGTCTTTACCTCAATTCTATACCCCCACATCCCACATATTGCATGTTGAAGACATACCTTGAAAATACATCGTTCGATGAAAATAGTGTATTATTTTATCCGACAAAGACCCCAAACTGGGTCTGCGTGGTTATTATCAATGTTTGATCATGCCTCTAAGCAGCCTCTTAAGGATATGATACCTTATTTGCATGGAATGCAGCCTATTTTAAATAACTACAGTGATGTAGATGAGACTGCATGGGGTAATTGGATCCGCAGACTATAAGTAGATCTCCGGAATAAATTGATCGTCGAAAATTGAAGGACATACAGTGTCATACACTTATTTCAATAAAGGTTACACCTTCGATTCTAGATTTGTGACGTTTTCATAAGGAAAGTTATCAATTTATGAAGCAAAAACATTTGTATTGAAAAGTGAAACTGTGCTTTATGTTCAGGTTGCTGCCAATATGGTTGCATATTTGACAAGTGCATGGATGAGACTCTCCAGATTGGTCAACAGACAAGAGTTGCATTGAGGTGCTGTTGTCTGGTGGATAGGGCGCTCACCTGCTAAATTAGCTTTTCCTCAGAGCACATGGAATCAACTTCAAAGTGAAACTAAACAGGATTCTATTCAGTCAATACGGCCATATAATTTGATCATTGCAACTGGCGCTTTTGGTAGTTGTGTCGGCCACAGCACCAGTGAGCTTCAAACCCAGTGACATAGCTCTTAGATCTGGAAAGAACCCTTCTCAAGGGACAAAGCTGATCCCTGTGATAAAGAAATGACTAAGGTTCAACTTAAGCTATATGAATGATCATCCGGAGATTTGATTCTTTTATTTTCAACACTTACCCTAACACTGACTTTATGCACGTCTGTAAGGTAACCGAGGAAAGTCTTCAATATTTTTCTCTCATTCTGAGTGACAATGTTCCCCCAGGAGTAACTAGTTTAGTCAGATTGGTATTCAGACTCACAGAATACACTCGGGACACCATATTTTATTGTATCTTTATTTTAGGGACTTTTGTCAAAAAGGTTCAGGTATTAACTTGCACCTTGCCAGAGATCGACTGGAGGTTGGTTAATACTTTTCAAGGTAGATTTTCAAAGTAAAAGTTACGCACATAAGAAAAATATTTTCATAATTAAGAGGAATTGGCAGTCATTGAGGAGAAGCAGAAATGTTTGGTTTAACTTGACATCCATAAAGTTGTTGAGACATTGAAACTCTCCAGGGTACAAAATATGAAACAAACATCTGTCTACTCCAGTCTCCCCTACACTGCAATAATTGCTCAATTAATGCTGTTAAAAATCAATGACTTGAAGAAATGTGAGATGCTTGCTCCGAAATTGGTATGCTTAATTCACCAATTGTAACATGACTGACTTGTGTTGTGCATGTATACCCTGCTTGATCAGCTGGGGCAGCTCAACCTCCATCTTTGCGGAGGGAGCAGCACTTTCATTACTGGTGACCATCATATGATGAGATGAGAACTCTGGGAATCTGGCAAATGCCCTATTGATTCAGGGACGCCCACGGTCTTTCAGTTGCCCCAGCATAGAATACTGGATACAACCTGCCTCCATGTACAACGTAATTTCAATGGGCTCGGACTAAAATGAGATCCCAGGATTAGATTAGAAACCATCAGAGCCAGTGGACAAGAGTGCTTAACCCTAAGGCCACAGGGGCACATTAAAGGGGAGGGCAATTATAATGTATTATTATGATCTAGTATAATTAGAAAAGGCACCAGAGTTGGTTCAGATTTTACCCTGATAAATTTCAACAATATAAAGTACCATGCTACTTATATGAACCCCACTGTCATTGGCAGGATAACACTTAACACAGATCTTCAGTGACATCCAACCATGATCAAGCAAAAAGTTGATTGAGATCATCCAGGTTGATGAACACAATTAATTACAACCATCTTTTGAAATGCACTGTTCAACTGCATGGTGGTTGCCTTTCAGAGGCTCCAATAATGTCAAATTTCTTCTTCCCAGTTCTGAGACACTATAAGATTTCCCCGATGGCAGTCCTGTTTTGTGATTGTGGGCCGGGCACAAGAAAATTAAACCTCCATTGTGGTGGCCAATGGCAGGAATTGGAGCAGCAGTAGTGGAATCCAGGCCAGTGTTGCAGTTGCATAATTATAATGCCCTCAACACTGCATATTTACCATATTTAATTGATAGATACCAACAGAATCTATTCCACTGTTAACTTTCTATTATAGTTACTAACCATGCTTGCAGTACTTCAAAATAGGCTGAATTCAATGCACTTGACTACTTATGTAAATGCTCTAGACAGCTGTTAAGAGGCATAACCATGTAAATTGGACAATCTTCAACAAATAATGCATTTTCATGGCATGACTTCAACATGCAAAAAATGGGATAATAGGGCATTGAACTGAGGTAAAGACATGATTGATTTGTGAAAAGGCCCACAAGGAGTCCCTTTTGCATCCTCAATGGATAAAACAAAAATCATATATCAAGTATTTGGAATAAAGACCAATAACCCAATGCAGTCTCATCTACATCACTGTAGTTATCTGTTAAGATAGGCTGCATTCCATGCAAATAAGGTATCATATCCTTAAGAGGCATGATCAAACATTGATAATAACCACGCAGACCCAGTTTGGGGTCTTTGTCGGATAAAATAATACACTATTTTCATCGAACGATGTATTTTCAAGGTGTGTCTTCAACATGCAATATTTGGGATGTGGGGGTATAGAATTGAGGTAAAGACATGGTAAATGTGCAAAATGGCCCACTATATTTCCCTATGAATCCTCAATGGCTAAAACAACAAAATCATTAATTAAATATTTGGAATCAAGACCAATAATCAAGTTTTTTTCGCCGTTTTACAGATATTTCCTGAAATATGAGATATATGAATATGTCATATCTCGAAAACTAATAGAGATAGAGACATGGGAATGGTGTCAAAATGTCCATAATACCCAAGTTTATATTCATGTTTCATACAGATATGAGGCCTAAACCTAATAGTTTCCATGTTATTTGCAGAAAACATGATTTTCACTGCCGCCATCTTGGATTTATGCTAATTAGGTCATGTTCCAATGCATAAATTTATGGGTAAACTTCAGGAAAGTTGCTCTAGATTATAACAATCAATTTGGTACCAGAATCATTACTATTGCAATTTGTGGTGGGTTGACCCCCCTATTCTCCTAGAATGACTGGACTATCAGCGCAGGCAGCATACTCACACGAAACTTCATCCGACATGACACACTTCATTGGCTTCTGGTGGCTTGAGCAAAGACAAGATTTGCCGTCTTAGTTTTTAATCATTGCATGTCATTCTACAGGAGTGTAGCTATTCAGGAATGTCATTTACATGTCCATAGCATAATTTTCCAAGGAGATAGCCGTGTCTGAAGTTGACATACTTACTTTTGCATTTTGTTTTCCATTGAAATTAATTTGACAGTTAAGGAGAAAAAGGTAATAGGCCTAATATTGTTCTGATGAATTGAAGCCAGTTCTAAGAGTAAAAGAAATGATTCCCATGCATTGGAGAAGTGCATGAAATTCGAAAGCTATGTTTTCAAAATATGTAAGGTCCAATGTCACAAGTTGGTAAAATTTGTGATTTTTGGTGATTCAGGACAAAAAATGGATAATCACAGATATGTTCCCTATGTATTAGTAGATTCCAAAATGCAAAAGTTATAGGTGGTAAATGCATTTTTAAGCAAACGAGGCTAGATAATGCCATTATTTTTAAACATAAATATAAAGGATTTACAAACTTAAAATGCAGTTTTTGCGAAACTGTTCTGATTTCATTCAAATGGACTTGTAGGGTAAAGTTTTAAAGATATCAGCATGTAATTAACACAAAATCTAGAAAATTATATCCTTTATGAAATTACATTATCATTTAAGATATTTTCGTCATTTAACCTTTCTTATGGCAGTTGGCAGTTATTGTAGAACAAGAATGCACCATATTTCTATCAGTCTCAAAGACAGGGCTCTAATACCAAGATAGGTTCATCAAACAACAATATTGTGTATAGAAATCGAAAGCCATGGTCATGAGCAACGAAATGGTATGAAGATAATGGCCATTCTAGCATCAGTCGTTTTCCAGAAGCATCGGAACAAGAGCAGTCCAGACACAAAATTTTACTATCAGCAAGAATGTTGATTTTGTTGTCAGGTTCAAATACAGGGCTCTAATACCTAATATGTCAGACTTATAATCACATATTATACCTGAATCAATAGCCAGACACAAAAGCAACAAGAAAATATCAAAATAATGAGCATTCCATCAGAAGCCATCATCACGAAGCATCCATACAAGAGAGGTGTGACATAAATTTTACAAAAGTTTAGAGTGTCAATTTTTCGTCAGTCTCAGAAACAGGGCTGTAATACCATGAAAGATTAGAGTTACAACCACTTTCTCTACACCAATGGAAAGCCAGGCTCATGAGCATCTCGGAACCATCCAGAAAAGTAAAATAGCCATAATCAGACAGCATCTGAACAATAGAGTACCCACATAATTCTCATTAAAAAAGAGGGTGTCAATTTTTCGTCAGTCTCACTTAGGCCCTCACAGCTTCCAAAATAAGAGCCTCTACAAGGCTTTGTTACTATTTCCTGACATACCAGGTCATGAGCAAAACATTGATGCAAAAATATTTTAAAAATCAAATCAGTGAATGGTGTATTTGATGCATCAAAAATTAAATTGTCCATTTTGGCTTTGCGTGCATGTGACATGTCAACCTTATACTGCAAAACATGTCATTCTGAAATACAGAAACATATTATGGCCTTTTTTCGGTATTCATAATATATAATATGCTCAGCTAACCAGAGCATCACACCAAATTTCAAATTTTATTTCAACTGCATTTACTTGCTTGTATTTCAAAGTTTTACCAGATTTTTTTACATGCAGTGTCCAGCGTGACGCCAAAAATTGATCGCATATGCAATCATTTACTATTTAATATATCAAAAGCTATGAGAAGTGGATACATTTCCTGCTATTTACATCAAAGGGGAAATCACTGCCATAGGCTTATTTTGTGGGGGGTCAGGGGGGGCTGCAGCCCCCCCCCCTGGCATCAGGGCAAATGGCATATATCAGGGCAAATCCTGAGAAATCAGGGCAGATCCACTGCCCCGTCACATCTGTGCCATGTTAAAATTTCGGGGCAAAGTAGCCACAGCCCCCCGCTAAAACGCCTGTCCCGTACGCCTATGATCACTGCCTTTCACATGATCCATAATACATGCATAAATTCTATACGAAAGCTGAGATATGATCCAAAATGCATGTCCATGTTGGGCCAAAATCTAAATTTTATCAACTCACGACATTGGACCGTAAATTACACATTTAGAGCATATATTTGGAATTATGTGTCACCATGGTAATATATGTTTATATGTATCAGTTATGCACACCAGAATTGATTAAGTTATCAATGCAGTCTGTGAATCTTTCTTTCAGCCACTGTCCTGATGTTAGTAACGTTAGGCCTATACATATACATCAATGGTGGATCCAGACACGATTGTCTAGGGGGGGCCCAGACGTGTTTCGGCATTCGCGGGCCCGCGCAATCGCAATTTTTCTTTAAAATGCTATTATTAATCTTGGTGGTCTAGGGGGCGCCCGTGCCCCCTAGCCCCCCCCCCCTGTATCTGCCACTGTACATTATTCATAACTGTAATGATGGAACCTTCTCATTAGAAAATCTTCCTTATCAAAACAATTAAATATAGGCCTACCAATTGAAAGGTTCCTGGTATTGTCATTTTATGTTCTATTGATACCTTTATCTTGGCAACAGTATTCGCCAAGCAGCTTTCGTGATCTCCAGGAGTGTAGCTTTTCAAAGAAGTACTTTCTCTTCAGATTGGAGACCAAATCCTACATATATCTGGAGAATAGAATTCTGATGACTTCCCAATTCTCAACAATGACTCAGCTGTTCTTTTTTATCGCTCTTCTCACAAAGAGAGAGCAGTTACTTTACTGTTAAGGCACACTGGAATAATTCCTACCATGGTAATGGACACGATGGTGCTGTAACAACCTGCCTTGGTATTTAGTGCACTTGCAATGCTGTAGCGGGATATCTGACAGCGCTGGATGTTCTGTGATGCTGTTGCAGACATGTGTTGCTAAAATGCGTTTTCAGAACGGTTTTCTTCATTTTGTACATTTACTTGTGAGGGCACTACAGGCAAGAAAAGGGGTAAAATAGGTTGAATGGTTTGACTTTTCCCATTTTTAATGCAACCTTCCTGCTGCATGATTGCAGGTCAAGCATAAACACAACTCTAACAGTAATTTTGTAGCAGTAGTTGACACAGTATCGATGAGATGAGATCGTATGAAACCTGTAGTGTACACCGAGCACAAAAAGTACTGGTTACCATGGCAACCACTATGTATTTACAAACTATTTGATTTGAATATCTGATAGGTATCACGTTTAGATATCTCATCTCCAGTAATAGAAACATCCATCTCTTGTTAATTTTCCCAGCTAAGTCAATCGTAAACCTATGACATCTGTTGAAATGCTTATTCTTGAAAAATTTCAATTGCCATGGCAACAGTTTTTCCAAAATCTAAGCTATAATGCTAAGTTATGAAAATGCTTTCACAGAACCATCAACCCATGAATTCCCACATGTCTAACACAATTTGTTCTATGACAATGACCAAAAAAGTGAATATTTGTCCTGATCACAAAAAAATGTTTATTTTCAAATATCAGTATACCTGCTATCCCCAACGATGAAATGCTGTCAGATTTCTTATGCAAATGAACATTAGTACTATAAGGTATATTTCCACAAAATGTCCACTTTCTGGATTGGAAAGTTTTCCTGATTTTATTATCATTATGAAGTAATATTGCTAAAAAGTGATGATTTTGATAGAATTGACAGTTGCCATGGCAACAGTTTCAAACATTTATTAAGTCTTCATGAATTTTCTTGAAGCCATTGCAAAGATTGATATTCCCACAAAATTCTAGGTTGCTACCTCTTGTAGTGTAGAAATCATAGCAACAAAGTGAATATTTGTCCTCACCACAAAAAACTGTTTATTTTCAAATATCAGTATACCTGCCATCCCCAACGATGAAATGCTGTCAGATTTCTTATGCAGATGAACATTAGTACTCTTAGGTATATTTCCACAAAATTTCCACTTACTGGATTGGAAAATTTTCCTGATTTTATTATCGTTATGAAGTAATATTGCTAAAAAGTGACAATTTTGATAGAATTGACCGTTGTCATGGCAACCGTTTCAAACATTTATTAAGTCTTCATGAAATTTCTTGAAGCCAGTGCAAAGATTAATATTCCCACAAAATTCTAGGTTGCTATCTCTTGTAGTGTAGAAATAAGAGCAAAAAAAAACAAATTTTTCTGATTCAAAAAAATATTGTACTTGTTGCCATAGAAACCAATTTTAACTAAAAACTGAAACGAACAACATGCCCTTTTTTTGTCAAAAAGAGAAAGCTCAGGGTGTCTACTTTCACTGAGAAAAGTCTCAGACCACTGTTTTTTCCGGACCAGTGAAATCAAAATTTTGACCCTTGGCTCCCTGACTATTAGTGATTTAGCAGGTTGTCTGCCATTTTCTTATGAAAAAAGTGCCGTACCCTTGAACTACCAGGGCAAATTAACCAAAAATCAAGTGATATCGTTTAGGTCTCCTTATTTGTTGAGGAGAGACATTTTATGGCAAATTTCTAAATTTGAGTTTTTGGGCTTATATTATGCCCCTTTTTAAAGTATTATGCAGAAATCACGAGATTTTTCTATGTTTCGTGGTGGCAACCTTGAACCAGAACCGCAAACGGTGTCAACGCTCAGGACTGTTTTAAAATGTGAAAAGTTTCAATGTGAGCCAGATTATCGCCCACAGGGCAATACTTGTGCCAAATTTTATAACTGTAAGTGAAAGACTAAGCTACAAATGGACAATTCAACAGTGGTGGGTATTTTGTTGTGTCCAATTTGGCCGTCATCTTGGATTTCTCAACATGTTCCCGATCCATTCGCACAGGCAAATAGCTGCGACAAAATTGAAACTCTAAGCGAAACTAGCCGGTCCCCCATACAATCTGCCAGCAGTGTGCAATCCGCTGCAGCTGAGTGCAGCTCTCCTCTCCTCCTTTAATCACAATGTCTCTTTTTCATTACTTTGTAGGCTACTCTATACTGTGTTTTTATCTGCCTTTTTGAAATACATTTTTATTATGTTTCATTAATTTTTTTTGATAGTGCCCCCCTGATTCACCAAAAATGTATTTTTTTTTGGAGGTGCCCCCTCCAGTTATATCTGCAAGATGCAATGGTTCGCGAAGGGCCAAGAGGGGACGTGCCAAAAGGAGGGGGGTAGAATTAGGAGCATGGAGCCATGGACCTTTATGACAGTGGACAAATACAGTGAAAACATGACAGTTTTTACTCATTTATGGAAAAGTGGGGGCTCTGATATTACATTTTAAGGTTTTACACATTGGAGAATGGTGTCATGGGAAACATATTGAAAGGGGAACATTGGAAGTGAAGGCAGTATGAAGCAGCACTGTCTGGAAATTTTACACAGTTTGTAATTTCTGTCATGTACAAACAACACTATATCCAGCTTAGCAGCGGATAATAATAAGGTCACAGTAGGCAGTTGATGAATGAAGGAAGATGGCTACCACAATGGCCGCTATCTTGGATTTCTTGACAATGTTCCCAATCCATACCTGTAGGCCAATACCTGTTGCAAATTTCATAACTCTAAGCGAATTATTAAATAAAAAAATTGAAACCTAATTTTTCACTACATTAACTACATTTTCTTTTGTACACCCCCCTGCTTCACATGTGCATCTCAGGGTTCAGGTGGAAAAGGCCTAAAAGCCCGTTTATAAAGATAACCAGAACCATTGCATAGTGGGGCTTGGCAATATATCGCAAAACTATCGAAAATCAAAATATCACAACTTGCAATATCCATATCACAGTAATCGTTCATTGATGCATTATTTAAAATTATTAAAATAATTTTTTTAAGGGATAGATGTACTTGAAAATCAAGAAAATTATATTCTCTCCAGTTACTTTGTCCCCAGTGAGTACAAAGGTCCCACATTTTTAAAAAGGAAATCATGAACTAAGGTCAGTTATTCATGCGATGAATTTTTGTCCTACAGCCCTTGAAGGTTTCTTATGAATTCACATATTAAAATTTTTCTCAATATCACTTCATACTTCAGGGCCACCCACAGTGGCGGATCCAGGGGGCTAGGGGGGTTCAGGCCCCCCTAGTCCACTGGAATGGAAATAACATTTTGAAGAAAATATAAAGCAACATAGGCCCGCAAACGCCGAAATGAGGTCCACACAGCCCGAGAATGTCGAAACGACATCTGCAGGGTCGAGGGAAAAACAGGGTCGAGGGTGAAAATATCAGAGAAAAACATGTCCAACCCATGTCATAACCTATTCATTCCATGTCTAAATACCATGATCATCTTTTCTGACAAATGAAAGAATTTACAAGCATACCCTTTCAGCCCTTTCACTTTTTCAGCAGATTTTTACCTTCAGCGAACAAAGATCGAAGAAGGTATTGTAATCACTTTGGTCAAATGCTTAGGTAAAGGTAAAGGTGTTCTTATTTTACGTGGGTAGCCACCCAAAGTCCTTACCTGGAGTGTATGGAACAACTTATTTCCAGTTGAGCCCACGGCACGTGTCAATAACCTTCCCGACATTCAGACTAGGCTAGTAGCCTAGTACTGCTGGCAACAGTACCCAATTAAGCAATCACTCAGCACTGAACTGTCAGTCGGGAACTCAGCAGCGGCCGGGAGTCGAACCCGGGCCGCCGGCACAGCAGTCCAGCGTGCTGACCACTACATCACTGAGCAGCTGAGCAAAAATTAAAAATGCCAGGCAAGCATGTAAACACTGGTGGCTTCAGGCTCATTGTTTGTTGTATGCATATAGACTGTTAAAACTGTCCTACACTTCGGTACCAGGAGGAGGACAGTGGGTATCTCTGCCCTGCTCCAGCCTAATTGGTGGGCGATTTTCAGGGCTCTTTCCCGCTAGAGCCCGGAGTCACTGAGTTTAGGCAGCATGACTTGACTTGAGTACTTGGTGACTTGACTTGAGTACTTGGTGACTTGACTTTACCAACTTTCATGACTTGGTAATTTGCCATGACTTGAGCGTTTCATGACTTGACTTAACTAACTTCGGTGACTTAGACCTAAAATCATGTTTCACTTTCAAAGGGCTCTTTCCCGCCCTTGCAGCTGATTGGCTGATGCATAATGAGATTCAGAAATAGCCCACAATCATCTTTAGTACACAAACACGTGATTCCAATCACCCAGCCTCCATAAATTATCGAACAACGGGCAAACTTTGCCCATAACACAGCAACAGTTCAAAGTACGCCTGGCATATCCCAACCTTCAAGTTACACAGTCAAGTCTGTATAATTCAAGATGCAGTGAAATTCCAGCTTGTAAACAATGGACGACGCCATTTTGTTTCTGAAAACACGTGCATTGAATCAAGTGGCTGCCTATCAGTATTTAACGGCCAGAAACAGCTAATCTATCAATAGCACTGAAATGTTCTGAAACACTTGCCTGCAAAATTCGTGTATTTTCATTAGTTATGCCAAGCTGATATTATCCACAGGGCAACAATAATCTGAGGAGCTGCTCAGTTGTTTACATGGCAGCCGATTCACAGCCAAACTCAGATTTTGGTCATCCCCTTGACATTTAAGTTAGCAAAGATTTTGTGGTTAGAAGTTGACTTAAATCATCGTTTTTGGACTCCACAAAATGGCATTGCACTGCTCTTGAGCAGACCTTTTATTATACCAAAGTTTGCACTGAAGACTGCAGGAACTATTTCACAGCCTTGGTGTAGCAATCTCTAAATGATCGCCGATGACGCGTTTCCCCGGACGGGTTCGGGTACCCTCGCCACAATGTTTTTGCGTTTTGAATTCCGTTTTTGCTCAGTGTATTCAGTGGCGTATTTAGGGGGGGGCATTGGTCCATGGCCCCCCCCAGGCCAAAAAAGTAACATGGAAGAGAAGGGAAAACCGTAGAGCGCCCCGTATTCACCGTGACCCATATAGGCCTATTGCCTCCCCCCCTCAGGGCATTTCTAGATATGCCCCTGAATGTATTTCCACATTTTTCTTAAATTTTGGGCAATATATCTGCACAAATTTCCAAAATCTTTTCAGGGGAGGGGGCAACTTGCCCCCCCCCCTTCCTACGCCACTGCCCCCAGGCCATTTCTATAGATACGCCCCTGCATGTAACCTTGATGTAACACAAAGCACACTAGTCAATGATCTCTAGACTCTACGTTGACAGTTAGGCTATGTATGAAGGCAACATACTGCATTGATTATCATTGACATTGAGCATGTTGAGAGGCAGGTTGGCGGTTGGCGATGCAACATAGAGTTCTCTGATGCAGTGCATGCACTCACGTGATGTATACATGTGTGGGCCTACGCTGATATTATTCACTTGTGTGCATCAGAATCCATTCTGTCAGCACTACTCATTCCAGATCTGCTTACCTGTTATAAGATGGACACACACAGTACAAAAGCTTCTTCATTGTTCCAGCATGTTGTTGTGTACACGATTGGAGGCTCCAGGCACGTGTCCTGTCCCATATCAAGTGCATTGTGCTGCCACACGTGGAACATGGATGAACTAAATAGCCAGGGGCGGATCCAGAAAATATAAAGGGGGGGGCGGGTTCACAAATGAAAATATACTGAATTTATGAAAATATTTATCAAATCCACATTTCTTTGAGAATGCATTATGAATTTTTGGCTTACTTGGCTCAAAATCTATTAAAATAGAGTGTGGGCATGTCGATCCACTGGGGGCTGGGGGGGGGGGGAGGGTTGGTCTAATTGCCTCTCAGGGTATTGATGACACTTCAATGCTCAGTCATTGATCGTTTAGAATTTATGACGGAGGGAGGAGTTATGTCAGACCTTTCCATCAACAAAATTTTGATACCCTGCAAATCAAGACTGACCAAACAAGAATTAGGTAAACTGAATTTAACTGATTAATTCAACTAGTTGGCAGAATTCAACTCAAACTTTTTGAATAAGTTGCAACTGCCCAAATCCAACTTTTCAAAAGATAACCTTTAAAACTTTAATAAGACTCTGAACTTTCCTTTTGAGGTATGAATCTATTGGTTGTGACTTGTGAACTTTACTTATTTATTTTGGCAAAGACCTAAGTTAATTGTTTAAGGTATGTTAATTGATAATCACTTTTAAAAAAGTCAGTTGAAATCAGTAAATGACTTCAGTCAGTTGCAGTTGAAAAGTTATCAACTAGTCGACTTAGTCAGTTGAAATGAAGGAAGTACAACTCAGTGGCGTAGCTAGTTGGGGGGGGGGGGCAAGTTGCCCCCCTCCCAGACAACTTTTTGGGGAAAAATGGGGAAATGGACAAAAAAATGGGGAAACTGACAAAAAAATGAAATGGGCCAAAATGGGGAAATTGGGAAAAAATTGTGAAATGTGGGGCAAATAGATGTGAAAATAGGACAGAAAGGGGAAAACAGTGAGGGAAAAAGAATAGAAAGGGCAAAAGACGTTTTTGGGGAAATCCTGTTGAAATTCTTGCGGACACTTTATTTGAAACTTCGAAGTATGACTACTTGACAAAGAAACAGGAACCGGTATAGGAGAGACCTGTATAGTGCATATTAGTGAGAAAATTTAGGTATTTATTATCTATCTAAATAGTAGACCTGTACTAGTAATCTGTATCCAGTTGGTCTTTATGGTCCGCATGATTTCACACCTAACATACAAGCTTAAAAGTCTTAATAATATTTTGGCCAACAGCAACAAAAGCAAACAAGAATGAAGATTTTAGTAAAACTTTTGAAATCAACATTCCAAAAGACAGATCAATTTGAAGAATAACTGGAGAAATGCTGATGATGAACTTGAACATGTATGTAAAATTCTGTAGAATTAGAATCCAAAAACCAAATTCACTGAGCACTGCTTAATGGAATCAAACAGGAATTTTCAGACCGATTTTCTGATCTTAATGGCTGTCAATTAATTGAACTTTTTGAAGTTTTTTCCCTGCTGATTTCTCATGCTCACAATACCTTGGCAAAACTTTTTCTTCTTAAATGGCCAATGGCTTTTTCAAGGATGTATGATTTCGTAAAGTTTGTCAAAAGTTCTGGACCGTGTCGAATGAACCGCATGTTGTCGATAACATTTTGGGGAAATCAAGGGTCATTTGCCCCCCCAGAGAAAAATCCTAGCTATGCCACTGGTACAACTGACTCCTGGGTCTAACCCACAGGCACTGAAGTTAGCATTATCAACAATGACAGTTGAACAATGCGACCACGACCCTTGTCCCGGTGACACAGTTTTAAACAGCCACAGTGGCAGGCTGGTAGCACTACACATGCACAGGGCCACTGGCTGAAGCACCTGCTGCATGGCTTCAGTCTTGCAAAATCTGATCAATATTCGTGGTGGCTACACAAAATGAAGGTGAGCTGGCATATCAAGACATCAGCTAAATTAGTGAGCTAATATACAATATATATGTTGCTGTGCAGTGCTATCAGTGCAAATACAAGCATATAAATCTGACATGGCACTGTCTTGATGAACTTACTGATGCATGGCAAGTAGGACACTGGTTTGTACACAATGGCACCTCCATGCATCCAGGGGCGTATATTTAGCTTCGCTGAGAAGCTATTGTGGTTCCTGGCACTTCAGCATGTGCGTTAGTGTGTATCCCTCCTGAGCACCAACGTAAATCAAACCTTTCACTACGTAATTATTTAGGTTAGAATCAAACGTTGGGCCAAACAACGTATCACAAAGGTAGGGCAAATGTAATTTCCAAACGTTGCACTCAGATGGAAAACCAAACGTAGGTCGCGACGTTAGTAAGAGGTTGGCAGATAGTTTGTTTTATAGTTTGGCCTAACGTTAGAGTCACACGGAAGTCATACCTTTGGTTGAGAGGCTGGAAGAACGTTTGGTTGTAACGTTTGGCTAAACGTGTCAGTCATACGTAAGTCATACCTTTGGTTGACAGGTTTGAAGAACATATGACTATTACGTATGACCATACCTATGATTCAAAGGTTTGTCGAACATTGATTTGAGAGGTTTATAAAACCTTAGACTATTACGTAAGTCATACCTTTGGTTGAGAGGTTTGAAGAACGTTTGACTGTTACGTATGACCATACCTTTGATTCATAGGTTTGTCGAATATTCATCTGAGAGGTTTTAGCAACCTTGGACTATTACGTATGACCATACCTTTGATTCATAGGTTTATCAAAGGTATGGTCACACGTTTGGTCATACGTAAGTTCCAAGGTTTCTCCAACGTGTTTTTGAGATGTATGGACAACGTTTGAAAGTAATGTTCAGGTCAAACGTCTGATCATACGTATCTGCCAAAGGTTTGTTGAAGGTTTGCACAAAGTTGCAGAACCTAGGATCCTGATTCTCAGAGAGCTTGTAGCGCCATCTATTCCATACCTATTCCAATCTATCTGGTAACTTTGTAATATATAAAAACTCCAACAGGTTGGTTACTGTTGTCGATAAGATGAAGCCATGAAGAAAAAGTTGACAAACCAGTAAAAATTAAATCCACATATGTACTTTTAAAAATAAGAAAGCTTATCCTGGTTTAAAAATAATTTAATTTTTTTCCACACCCACAAAGATGCATATGAAAATTTAATGAGACCCAGTTTAATGGTGCGTCAATGCAACTGTCCTAGATGCCGAGAATGTTCCAATTTTATCAAGGTAAAATTGCAGTAACATTTTCAGTTTCACCATGCAAGGTAAGTGTTTTTTATATAATCTTATCTTATAGTCCCTAAGTGGACTTGTAGACTGCTCAGTAAAATGAGGAAGAAAAGTCTATTAATTTTGGGAGCCATCCTTTTTGGATAGCTCTGTTTGTACTGCTTTAATTTTTTGTTTTATATTTGCAGATCTCAATCAAAATAATTAAATCCTCCGAACCAGTCGCTGGGATGCTCTCCCCCCCCCCCCCGACCCCACCCTACCTGGACAATGATCCCGAACACGCTATATATATAAATCAACCTGAAAACATGATGAACTGAACCAAAAGACCTTAATATCTAATAAACAGAATTAAACTGAACAGAATTGAAACCCCCCCCCCCTCCCATCAGACGATCCGCCCCTGGAAAAAATCTACATCTTGAAGAGACTTACTTGTGAGTCCAGCGCTGGTGTCCAACGACGAATTCCGGCCGTATCCACGTCCATGAGTCCTCCCCGTTTGGTAACGGGGTATATCCATCCAGAACGGGGTATATATGTCCATGTTCAGTCCATAATTGAATCACAAATACTAAAACAGCTGATCGAGTCATTCCTGGGCCGGGGCGCTCCGACCATGCCGTTCGATTTTTCACATTGCCGGGCCTCAATCTTTCGCAATAAAGATTTGCGACCGTCCAAAACATGCTCAAGTGGTAGCCAAGTAGTTAATCTAGGAAGCAAACCACATTATGAGGCTTGTCAATGCGTTAAATCCTTCGTTATTAGCAAAATCACCATCCGAGATTTCACAGGTTCGAGTCAGCCCGCCATTTTGCCTTCTTGTACGCAAGTGCGCATGCGCAAGAGGGGGCCGCTCGTCTGAAACGCTGGATCCTAGAAGGCGGGAAGACGGCCAGTGGCCGTCAGACCAACGTTAAAATACTTCGTGGAGACAGATACGGCTTGTATTACTCGTATCAACGTCTAAAATTACGTATTAACGTCTGAAAAATGTGTCGACAGATTACGTAGTTTCGTAACGTTGGGTCCGATGTGGATTGGAGGTTTAATGCTTCGTTAGACCAACATTAGATCTACCTCAATGTCCGGGAGGGATGTGAGTTGCCTCCTGCAAAAACTACTGGATAGATTTAGATTTCCTTCAGCATGATGTGTTCATTTGTACTACAAAAGACCTGATTAAATTTTGGTGACAATTGGAGCTTTTTTGGGCCCACAGTTAAAGAAATCTGAAAAATGCCTCTACAGTGCAGCATGCACTATCGTTTTTTGCTGCAGCACTACCAGCCAAGAGGGTGCCAAAGCACTAAATTAGCAACATTTCAATGTTTATTTGATGAAAATCTGACCAGAATTGCCGAAATTAGCATACAATTGTAGATAATCCAATGAATGATGCTGCAATAACATTCAAGCCTTCAGATATAAGTTGAAGTCTTGATCAACTTTTTAGGGGCCGACCAGATGATCTTTGAGGGGGGGGGGGCTATTGCTTTTTGGTGAAAAGGAAAAAAAGTTTCTCACTTAACACTGAAAACAAAAAAAAATTGTTCAGCACAAGGAAAACAAAAGTTTGTTTCCACCTGTAGCTACCTATCGAATGGTCTGCCCCTTATGTGCGGCATCTTGCAGTAGTCAAAGTTCAATTTTAAATGGACAGCGAAGCTATGTGCTCTCCGAGTGCCCGTTCTAGTTTCATTTGTGTAGCGGGGGGATGATATGATCAGGGGCAGTAGGGGCAGACTGGCCTATGTGGCAAGGTGGCTGCTGCCACGGGCCCATCTACTGAGAGGCCCATGCAAGATATAAAATAATAAAAATTTCAAGAAAAGAGCAATATTTTGCTCTCAGATTCATGGTTTTGTATTGCAATCATACCGTCCGGCAAGGACATCACCCTCTTTTTAGAGACCCCCAACCTAATATTAATAGTTTGCCAATAAGGCCTATAGTATTATTCCTTTTTGTTTTGAAATAACGCCGACAGTAGAGATGTAGGGGCCCATTGACTTATTTTGCCAAAGGGCCCGAAATGCCGCCAGTCCGCCCCTGGATATGATAATATGTAAATGGCACAGCCATGAAATTTGCGCAGCAGTTTTTGTAGGACTTCTAGTGTTACCCTAACTTTCATATTTATTTCAAATTCAATGTATGAAAAGCAGTTAGGGACGGTTCAGAATTTATGACTGGGGGGGGGGTAGGAGTTTTGCCCGAGGTGGTACTAACTTTTCACATGTGTTTCAAGGGGGGTATCAATTTTTGACAACACTTCCAAGGGGGGGTAAATCATTTTAACAAAGAAAAAATGTTTAAAAACACACATTTACTCAGTTTATTTGGACTTTTTTACGCGCAAAGTCCGCGAAATAATGCGAATCTGTACGCTTGGCCCTGTATAACAGTATATGTGTGTATTGCTTTGTAACCACAAGAAAGTAAATCAAAATTGTACAATGTTAACATTTATTTTGTCTGTATTCTGTAGAGAAGGACATAGAGGGGGGACCAGTAAGGGGGGACAATTACACTAAAGTGTAAGGGGGGACAAAAATTGAAAGACAGACATAATTATATAGAACAGAGAGAAATGTCAACTATAGAAAGATAAAATATATCACAAATATAATAGATAGATAAATAGATAGATATATAAATAGATAGATAGATAGATTATAGATATATAGATAGATAGACAGATAGATAGGCTAAATATTAAATAGACAAATATAATTTTCGAAAAATAGGATTGATAGATAATCAGCTTAGTAGTAAAAAGGCAGACTACACCCACAGCTCCAAATTCCGTCTATGTTGGATTGTTGATATTACTTATTAGAAAAAACAATAACATGACATTTAGATTAATTGATCATTGTTACATTGGGTACATTCGTTTCGCTGCTCCAAAGTGCTCTTGGAGTAGAGTATAGTTCACTCCAGATCATTCGTTTTGCATTCCGGTAGTAGATCAGAGCAGTTTGGAGTAGATCGGAAGTACTCCAAGAAATTGGATATCCCATGACGTATGATTGTTTTTCATAAATAAATGGCACTTCAGAAGCTTTGATTTGGTAGCTGATTGTTTTCTTTTGATATGGATTGCTGCAATACAATTGACTCAATTACGGCAATCAATTGAAAATGCTACCTGACGTCTTTAATTGTCATTAGCCAGGGAATCCTCACAGGAAGGGAACCCCAAAATAATGACGTTCCTAAGTACTCCTTTTCATTCGATTTGGACCCAGTTTGGAGTAGTTTACTCCCGGAGTAGAACAGTCACTTCCTGGAGTAGATAAGTCACTTTCGGAGTAGTTAAAGTAGAGCGAATCGAATGTACCCATGATCATCACTATCAGTGGCGGATACAGGGGGGCCTAGGGGGCACGCCCCCCCCCCAGACCACTGAGATTAATAATAGTATTTTGAAGTAGCCCCAGACCTGTGACCCTTTGTTGTGGCCTGTTGGCACAACAGGGTCACAGTTCGCTACATGCAAAAAACATGTAAAAAATGTTCATCACATGTTTATGTCCCATTTCTTACCTATAATTCAATTGTTTTTAACTATAAGGGGCCGACCAGACGATAGTTGGGGGGGGGCTATGGATTTTACCCCCGGGACAAACTTTTTTTTTTGTTCGCGGCGCGTCGACGAACGATTTTTTTCGCATATGTAGTCTCGACAAACTTTTTTATCGGAATTTTAACATTAAGGTACCCTAGCTACAGGTGGAAACATGTTCATTCGAAACTAAATCATTGAAAAGAAACTGGACTACTTGACCTTATTTCCTGCTACGGACTGTTGATGTTGAGACCATCAGTGCACAGATTTTGAGTCCTCTCTTGTGCGAATATTATTGGATGACACAATGCGCTGAAGGCCACAAGACAGGTTCCAGGGCTTCAAAGGGGGAGACGGTTTTATTTCCTGGGGGGCTGTGGGGACCTTGGTGTTTTCCTGGGCAGGAAATTATTTATTTTATGGTTACAGCAATAGACAACGAGAACGAGCACTCAGAGAGTGCATACATAGGTCTGCCAGTCTGCCATAATACATACATCTGTGTTGATACCGTGCAGCGTGGTAGAGGTTTGTATAAATTTAGAACACCAAATACTCAACATAGAAGTTAAAGAGATCTGTCATAATTGGAAATACCTTTTAGTGAGTCACAAGGAAGCATACTCAGCATACTGCAAAGAAACAGATCCATACAGTGCATAGGTTTAACAGGATTTTTTGCACAGTCTCACACAGGATAATCTGGTGCATCACAATAGCAGAGCCTGCAGACCTAATTACATTTATGGAGCAGGAATTATCCCCAAAAAATTGTTTATAAATGGAGCACACCCTGTTAGGGGGACACAATTTAATATGCCTGGGGGGCAGTGGGAGCTTAGAGTTTTTTTAATCAATGATTTCTAGCTCAGGTTTGGTGAAAAAGTTACATGTAAAAGATAAAATATTAAAGAGATACAATTAAGAAAACTAGGCTAAACATAAAAATTCTAAAATAGATAAAATTTCGTGTTTATCTAAAAACACTTCATCACAGTTGTCTCTCATATCACAGAGTTCCCGAACCTGTTTACCTATTCTTATATCACAGTCAGACACCTCTTTCTTCCAAGCACTTTCTATTAATCTACCAGCATCATTAGCACCAATTTTGATTTGAGTCCACACACTGACATTGCAATAATCGGCGACATACTTGAGGTTTTTATAAAGTCTTGAATTTTCGTATAAGCAGGATTTGAAAGTCTCTTTCACTCCTACATTTGAGTGATTATACCCATTTAAAAAGTGTTTGATTAACCTTTTGTACAGAACTACATTACATGGCATGCAGTCACTAATTGAGGCAAAAGTAAGCTGTGAGTCCTGTATGGCAATGACCAAACTCTTCTTATGGCCTTACGCCATGCAACATTAAGGTCATTGAATGACTTATCATACATCATACATGAATTACTGCCATATATACTCATACAGTATTGATTAAATAATTTACTTTTCACATTAGCAGAAACACCTGCGAAATTTGAGAGATACGTATTTACCTTACTAATGAAATGTATTTTTACATGTTTTATTAGATGGTCATTAACATTATTAGTCAGGGACCTCAGGGTATGACCAAGATATTTAATTTCGTTTACAAGTGGCACCTTTAAGATGCGGATCGCAAAATTGTGAATGAAACCAGGACTGAAACCATGGTTCTAGGGTCGGAAATTACCGACAACCGAATTGAATCAAATTTTACAGAAGTGCCCAACACCATTTGTTGAAAGGTGGAGTCCTCACTGTCCTAGATCAAACTGAGCTCTGCATGTTGCTGCCACCTGGCACAAAATTATTTTGTAATTTCAACAATAATTTTGCATACATTCTCACTAATTTTGCATATATTTTTACTAATTTGTGCCTGAAATAAGGCCAAATGAAACGGAGAATGCAAAAGTGAAACCCAAAACACTGAAGATAAGCTTGATGATGAGATATAAGATATATTGGGGGTGATAAAACGACCCAATTAAAGATGATGAAAGGTCTTTTTCATGTATGATGAAAAAAACAAATGAAGTGATGATGAATGGACCGAAAATATTTGATGATGAAAGGACATGATGATGAAAAAAAAACAGTTACCGGCCAAATGATGTTTTTGTCTTCAAGCTCAAATAGGCAGACCTTGCCTCCCCCCCTACTCAAGGGCAGGAGGGGCAATTGCCCCCCCCCCTCCCTGTTCTGGAACCCTTGGTGTGGGCAGTTTTGGTCGACTGCCTGCAGTTGCAAGCGAAATTGCTCCCCATGTAACAACTATGTTCATTAAGTATTAGGGGGCGACCATTTAATAATTAGGAGAGGCTTGGAGTTTTCCTCAGGGGGAAATTATTTATTTCACGGTAACGGCAGCCGTAATTATTTATTTTAAGCGCACAAAGTCCCGAATATTCATTCTAAAATCAAGCATTGCGTTGTTAAGAGAAACTCCCTCCAGAAATTATTTATTTCAGGACTGCCAGAAAGAATTTATTTATTTCACCAAAACTGAGCAGGAAATTATTTATTTAAAAAAAAACTCCAAGTTGGTCCCCTACTTTGAGCATCAACTGTACTGATATTTCTGGGAAAAAAAGGAAAATTCTTTTTCAACGCGTCAGCTTTCATTCCTAAAATTTGTATGTAAGGTGGGGTAATTCCGGCCCAGGGGCAAATCCGGCCCCTTCAGGATAAAACGTTTTCTCAAGGCCCTAAATTTGTTTGACAATGAATATTTTCCTAATAATTCATTGCTACTCTACTTGGAGCTTACAGAATAACAGAGGTTTTGATGCAAAATACTTTTATTTGAACAAGAACTGGGAAAGAAGACAGGCATCTCATGACTGAGCAATTTTGAATTGCAATTGAAACTTTCAAAACTGAGGTGTTCCACAACTGCGTTTTTCAGGAACACAGTGACTGTCATAAAGTATAATGATCTTTTAAAATTTAAGTACGTCATTAAGTTTGTAAACTTTCTTTCAAATTTCATTTACTCATCTGTATGTAGTTCATCTTGTTTTGTTATTGCACATTGTCGGTTAAAAGCTTATAGCTTGTGTTATCTGCTTTTATGTCATCACAGACTTGAAATAAAGTTTTATCTTATCTTATCTTATCTTATAAAAAGTAACATTTAGTCAATAGCTTAACTTGTGCAAGAGATTTCAGCTATTAACATAATAGCTATCTAGAAAATTACATATTCATTCTTTGCTGATGGTTGGGGCAATTCCGGCCCTTGTTGGCGGGGCAAATCTGGCCCCTCTGATTCTAATGTTAAAAGCATGTGAAGTTGTGAACATAAATTATTCTTTGTAAGGTGCTCCTTTATACCATTGAAACATTAGATGATGGTGATTATGATTCAAATGAGTTGAATTTGGGAATTTTCTCAGGTTTCATGGAATATTGTGTATGTCACATAAATTATATGACATTTTTCAGTCTCTCAAATAAAGTGGTCAAATGATTCTTTCAAAATGTATATCATTCATAATGTGTGCTAGACTGACAATTAAAATATCCTTCTGAAGCGATATTTTTTTGGTTTATCTCATTGAGCTTCAAAGGGGCCGGATTTGGAGTTGGAACATCGATTAAGTTTTAATTGTTTCAAAGGTGTCAAAGTAAAACATGAGAGTTTCCAGATATGTCTAGAAGCATGCAATCCATCATCCCAAACATTAAAATGTATGTTTTTCACAAATATGAGAGCTGGGGAGACGAATATATGTCAAAAGGGGGCCGGATTTCCCCCACCTTACCCCAGTTGTCTCACTTACTTCCGACTCATTCACCGGCCTGTTGCCTTTCATTTCATTCTGTTCTTTGTGTTCCCTGCAATCTACTGGCAACTTGTTTTTTTTAGTATATCAGTGCCTATGAATAATAAATATACTATAGTACAAATGTATTTTTCAGTTATTGATGTCATATATGTGGCAATAATTATAACACGAACGTTCAATTGTCCTGTACTTTAAATTTATTAATGGAACTTTTTGTTTTCAGGTATCGCTTCAGTTTTGACGGGACAGAGATCCATGTGAATGGATTTGAATCACTAAGCGGGCTACTTGGAAGAACTAAATTTGACTGTTACACATGCACTCTCTGATTTGATCAGAGCTCATACAACTGCTGATGTGGAATTACTTTCAAACGCTCTTGATTTGATAAATGCATTAGCTTTCCAATATTTCGGAGGAAAACATTACTTCAGTGCTTGCAAATTACTTGTAGAAGAAAGTGTTCCAGAGGAAAAATTTGATGATGGTGATGAAATAATTGACTCACACAGAAGGACAAGAGATTGGGGTAGATAATACTCTTTTCAAAGATGGCTGCAAGCGGAGTCCAGCAACGTTCAGAATCATCTCCAAGTGTTAGTTATGGAAGTAAACCACACAAATGTGACATTTGTGGCCGAAGGTGCAGCAGCAAAAGTGAATTAAAAAACCATGAGAAAACTCACTATGAAAGTGAATGCTCCGCTGATGAAATGATAAAAGCAGAACTACCTAAGCAAACTAATGAAGTGGATGTAGTACAGGAATCATACCGGGACAACGAAACAGATGAGGCCAAATCGAGAGAGAACAATCCCACTGACTCAATACAATGTATTGTGTGTAATAAAAGATTTGCAGACGAACAAAAACTACGATCTCACTTGAGATCCCATAGAGGAGAGAAGAGATTTGGATGTTCTATTTGTGGTAAAAAGTTCGTTTGGAAGCACCAAGTTGATAGCCATTTGAGAACACACAGTGGAGAGAAGCCATACGGATGTTCTGTTTGTGGTAAAAAGTTTGCTGATAAAAAATATGTCTATAGCCACATGAGAACACACAGTGGAGAGAAGCCATATGGATGTTCTATTTGTGGCAAAAAGTTCGCTCATAAAAACAGCGTTGATAGCCACTTGAGAACACACAGTGGAGAGAAGCCGTTTGGATGTTCTGTCTGTGGCAAAATGTTCAGCAGTAAAAGCGGTCTTGTCATACATAATAGAATACACAGTGGAGAGAAACCTCATGGATGTTCTATTTGTGAAAAAAAATTCAGGGACAAACGCGATCTTAATAAACACATGAGAACACACAGTTTGGAGAAACCATATGAATGTTCTATTTGTGGTAAAAGGTTCAGTCTGAAGCAGTATGTTAACAGGCATTTGAGGACACACACTGGAGAAAAACCATTCAGATGTTCCGTATGTGGTAAAAGGTTCACTTGGAAGAGTAATTTTGATTGCCATATTAGAGCACACAGTGGAGAAAGGCCTTATGGATGTTCTGCTTGTGGAAAAATGTTCATTCACAAAAGGGGTCTTGATATACACAAGAGAACACACAGTGGAGAGAAGCCATATGCTTGTTCTATTTGTGGTAAAAGGTTCGCCCAAACCGGAAGTCTACATCAACATGTTAGATTACACAATGGAGCCAAGCCGTACGCATGTTCTGTATGTGGTAAGAGGTTCAGTCAAAAAGGAACTCTTGATAATCACTTACGATCACACACAGGAGAGAAGCTTTATGGATGTTCTATTTGTGGTAAAAAAGTCAGCAGCCAAGGAAGCCTTGATAAACATGTAATGATACACAGTGGAGAGAAGCCATACGAATGTTCTATTTGTGGTAAGAGGTTCATTGAAAAAGGAACTTTAAAAAAACATTTGAGAATACACACTGGTGAACAGCCTTATGGATGCTCTATTTGTGGAAAGAAGTTCAGTGAATCTGGCAGTCTTGGAAGACACAAGAGAATACACAGTGGCGAGAGGCCGTATGGATGTTCAGTTTGTACGAAGAAGTTCAAAGTAAAAAGAGACTTGGACGTCCACACGAGAACACACACTGGTGAGAGGCCATACGGATGTTCAATTTGTGCTAAGAGGTTCACCCAAGAGCCTGCACTTATTGTTCACATGAGAACACACAGTGGAGAGAAGCCATTTGGATGTTCTGTTTGCGGTGCAAAGTTCAGTGTGAAACACGCTGTACATAGACACATGCAAACGCACAGTGGAGAGAAGCCGTACGAATGTTCTATTTGTGGGAAGAGGTTGGGTGATAAAAAAGCCCTCACCTACCATTTGACCACACACACAGGAGATAAGCCATATGGATGTTCTGTTTGTGGGAAAGTGTTCAGTTGCAAAGGAAGCGTTCGAACACATATGACCACACATTCCGGAGAGAGACCGTATGGATGTCGGATTTGTGGTGGGATGTTTCGCCATAAATCAAATCTTGACGTTCATATGAGGTTACACACAGGAGAAAGGCCGTACGGATGTTCTGTTTGTGGCAAAAGGTTTGGTCGACTGCATCACCGTGACAGCCACTTGAAAGCGCATCAATCCTGAATTTTAGCAACTCAGGCCACACATAATTGATCTTTAGCTTCTTGGATCCTCTCAAGGCACTTTTTCTAGGGTCGGTCGGTATGACAAAAAAAAAAAGGTAAAAAAAAAATTTTTTTTTTTCCATCGGCAGCAAATCTATTGTGTCGGCGGGTCCGCGAAGCTAAGAATCAATTATGTATGGCCTCATGTTTGGTGGCATGTCAGAAGGTTGCATCAAAATGGAAAGTTATAAATGTAACACATGACAACAAACTGACAAATTTTGGAGAGACGTTGCATGATATTTCGGTGGGTGGTAAAATTTTGTCCTTCGATGAGCACAGATGTAGGCCTACACATCATTTGAAAAGTTTGAAAAGACTCTTTTTATGTACCGTAATTGAGGGTATTATCAGCAGGGGGGTATTATCAGCACCCCTGGAAGTTTTTGCTTGTTTACAACTTAGTCAAGCACACATGTCTTGGTGCCGAAACTCATAAATTTTCATGAAGCAATTCTTAAAGGATTTTGGTAGTCATCACAACTTAACTAAGGGCCTAACTGGCCTCAGATCACATGTTTCTGCACAAGAAATAACACCTCATTGTTTAAAACGTCATTTTTAACTCCCGAGATAAAAGGACGTTTTGTTGTGTTGACCGTCCCAATCAGCTGCAACAGGAAGTAGGGCTCTGGAAATGGGTCCCAAACATTAGCTCCTATCCCTGTCTAGGCATTGGGCCAATTTTTGAGTTATTACACATTTCACCGTCCAAATGGGGGAGGGGTGTTGAAAATGTAACCTGTAAAAGTAGAATGGAGGGTATTATCAGCACCTACCTAGGGCCTCTATTTGAGGGGGGCCTCTATTCGAGGGGGGTCCTTTATTTGAGTATATATGGCAAATGCATTGGAACGGTATTAGCATTTTGGTATCTTACCCCTTACAATTGCATTAAATTCTCACAAGTATGTTACACCATATATTTAGTTTTACTTGAATAAATTCCACATTTCTGTCTTATTAGCAGCACAATCAGACCTATGGCCTGAGTTGTGCCCTGACAAGGTGTGGGTAACAGGGCACCTCGCGTGGTGAGAGAATGATTCAGCTCACAGCGGGTCCATTGGCTGCACTATCTAGCACTTTTAACAATGCTACTAAGCACCAAACTGTATAACATATCATCCATGTGCTGATAATACCCTCACTATGCTGATAATACCCTCCAATGACTGCATCTACATTTAGGTCCCCACCGATACCGGAACTAGATTGACTGGGGTTGTTGTCTGATGGGATTTTGCAAAATGGTTATGCTGGTTCCCAGAATACTTGTATGGTGGCATTTGACCTAATTTTGGTACTTCCGAGACCTCCTTTTGCTTAAGGTGCTGATAATACCCTCAAGTACGGTATTACTAAACTTAGGCAGGATCTTGGAGACTGTCCCAGGCCTGAGATTGACATTGTATGAAAAGTTGAAAACGTGTTTCTAAAGTTAATGAAAACTTGTGTTGAGTGAGAAAATCCTTAATTGATAACACTCTGTACTTGGTTGAATTGTTTGTTGTTTTGATGTTTAGTATTGTATATATTAAAACCAGTTCCAAAAAGTCTGTCCTGATGACACGTAACAGAAAAACTATTTTTAAACTTCAGATAAAGTATGAAACTTAGTCCTTAATGTTAAGCTGATAATGGCCGAACTGCTAAAGGAGCATAATGTATGTTCATAATCTTTGTATTTCATGTATTCAGCCATTCATGATTATAATAAAATTGGTTCTATTTCCTGATTCCGACATATTTTGTTTTTTCAATTGTTTTTAAAATCTCTTAATCTAACAGACTTTAATTAGGCCTAAAAGGTGTCTGACAATTGCTTAATTCTTCATTGCCCTCCCATTTGTGTTCAATAATATGATTAAAGCAAACCTATTCAAAGGCAGACTTGCCTATGTGGCAGATTGGTAGTTAAATCAAGCAACCCTGATGACAACTCAAAGAGATCACCCCCAGAAAAGGGATGACCAGACAAGAGAAGACAAGGAGTACAAGGGATGACCTCACAAGTGATGACCAGACAAGAGGAGACAGACAAGAGATGACAAGACAAGGGATGACCAGACAAGGGACCAGAGGACCAGACAAGACAACAAATGTCCAGACAAGAGGTGAAGACAAGAGAAGAGAGACAAGAGATAACCAGACAAGAGATGACAAGACAAGGATGACCAGACAACACAACAAACAACCAGACAAGAGATGATGACCAGACAAGAGATGACCAGACAAGAGATGACCAGACAAGAGATGACCAGACAAGAGATGACAAGACAAGAGAAGACCAGACAAGAGATGACAAGACAAGAGAATATAAGGTATGAGAATATCAGGTATGAGAAGACCAGATAAGAGATGATCAGACAAGAGATGACAGGACAAAAGATGGCAAGGCAAGAGATGACAAGAAAAGAGAGGATCAAACAAGAAATGGCAAAACAAGAGAAGACCAGACAAGAGATGACAAGAGAAGACCAGACAAGAGATGACTTGACAAGAGATGACCAGACATGAGATGACCAGACAGCCATGACCACACTAGATGACCAGACAAGACAACAAACAACCAGACGAGAGACGACCAGACAAGAGATGACCAGACAAGAGGTGACCCGACAAGACAACAAACAACCAGACAAGAGATGACCAGATAAGAGAAGACCACACAAGAGATGACCAAACAAGAGATGATCAGACAAGAGATGACTAGACAAGGGATGAACAGACAAGAGATGACCAGACAAGGGATGACCAGACAAGGGATGACCAGGAAAGGATGACCAGACCAGATATGACTAGACAAGACAACAAACAACCAGACAAGAGATGACCAGACAAGAGATGACCAGACAAGGGAAGCTCAAACAAGCAATGACCAGACAAGAGATGACACAACAAGGATGATCAGACAAGAGAAGACAGACAAGAGGAGACAGACAGGGGATGACCAGACAAGAAAAGACCAGACAAGGGATGACACAACAAGGATGACCAGACAAGAGAAGACAGAAAAGAGATGACCAGACAAGGGATGACCAGACAAGAGATGACCAGACAAGGGATGACCAGACAAGAGAAGACCAGACAAGAGAAGACTAGACAAGGGATGACCAGACAAGAGAAGACAAGACAAGGATGACAAGAGAAGACAGACAAGGGATGACCAAACAAGAGATAATAGATAAGGGATGACCAGACAAGGGATGACTAGAGATGACCAGACAAAAGAAGACAGACAAGAGAAGACAGACAAGGAATGACCAGACAAGAGATGGTCAGACAAGGGATGACCAGACAAGGGATAACCAGACAAGAGATGACTAGACAAGATATAACCAGACAAGATACAACTAGAAAAGAGATGACAAGACATCAATGATGAGACAAGAGACAACCAGACAAGAGATGACCAGACAAGGGATGACCAGACAAGAGATGATCAGACGAGATAAGAGCAGACAAGGGATGAATAGACAAGAGATGACCAGAAAAGGGATGACAAGACAACCATGCCCAGACAAGATATGACCAGACAAGAGATGTTCAGACAATAGATGACCAGACAGGGTACGACTAGAAAAGAGATGACAAGACAAAAATGATCAGACAAGAGACGACCAGACAAGAGATGAACCGACAAGAGATGACCAGACAAGGGATGACTAGACAAGAGATGACCAGACAAGGGATGACCAGACAACCATGACCAGACTACAGGACCCGACAAGAGAAGATCAAACAAGAGATGACCAGACAAGAGATGACACAACAAGGATGACAGACAAGAGGAGACAGACAAGAGATGACAAGACAAGGATGATCAGACCAAATACATCTTAAGAGATGGCCAGACAAGAGAAGACAGATAAGGGATGACCAGACAAGGGATGACAAGAGATGACCAGACAAAAGAAGACAGACAAGAGAAGACAGACAAGGAATGACCAGACAAGAGATGATGAGACAAGGGATGACCAGACAAGAGATGACCGACAAGATACAACTATAAAAGAGATGACAAGACATCAATGATGAGACAATAGACAACCAGACAAGAAATGACCAGACAAGAGAAGACAAGACAAAGATGACCAGACAAGAGATGACTAGACAAGAGATGACCAGACAAGAGATGACCAGACAAGAGATGACCAGACAAGAGAAGACAGACAAGGGATGACCAGACAAGAGATGACCAGACAAGAGATGACCAGACAAGAGATGACCAGATAGATAGATAGATAGATAGACAGATAGATAGATAGATAGATATGTATGGTAAGTGCAGCCAGTTCTTGGCGCTGAAGAGGGTTGATTGATGAGATGAGACAGAGAGCGGGAGTCATCAATATGTTACACATTTACCCCATGTGAGGGATCTTTTACTTGCCCAGAATAGACACTGATACAAGGGGCCGAATGACATCCAGCTGGGATTTTGCTCATAAAGGTCAACTGAAAATTTTGGGTTCCCCAACCGGGGTTCGAACCCATGCAGGCAAAGACCTTCAGCGGAGCAGGCGGGAACCTTAACCACTACACCACCCAGCTGCCCAGACAAAAGATGACCAGACAAGAGATGACCAGACAAGGGATGACTAGACAAGAGATGTTCAGACCAGAAAAGGGATGACAAGACAGCCATGACCAGACTAGATGACCCGACAAGAGAAGATCAAACAAGAGATGACCAGACAAGAGATGACACAACAAGGATGATCAGACAAGAGAAGACAGACATCAGATGACAAGACAAGGATGACCAGACCAGATATGACTAAACAACACAACAAACAACCAGACAAGAGATGACCAGACAAGAGATGACCTGACAAGAGATGACCAGACAAGAGGTGACCCGACAAGACAACAAACAACCAGACAAGAGATGACCAGATATGAGAAGACCACACAAGAGATGACAAGACAAAAGATTTCTTGACAAGAGATTCCGCGCTATGCTGGTTTAAGTCATACATTTCTGAAAGGTCCCAGTCAGTGATAATTAATAACAAAGCATCAACCAAACTGCCGCTCAAATTTGGAGTTCCTCAAGGCTCAAAATTAGGACCAATCCTATTTAATTCATACATCGCTCCCTTAAGCGAGGTGGCTGCAAAAAATCAAGTCAAAGACCAAAAGTATGCCGATGATGAGCAACTTATTCTCTCCTTTAAACCAACTTTCTTAGATCAGAGAAATGCAGTAGCTAAAATGGAAAAGTGCATTGCTGAAATCAGGAAATTTCTCCATGAAAACAAGCTTTGTAACAATGGAGAAAAAACAGAACTACTGCTCATTGGCAGTCCACACCAACTAAAAAAACTCCAAGTATCATCAATCCATGTTGACAATGTCGAAATTAATGCAGCCGATTATGTAAGAAATCTAGGTGTAATCTTTGACAAAAACATGACCATGGAAAAACAAGTCAACAAAATGTGCCGGAATGCCTATTTCAATCTAAGAAATATCTCAAAAATTAGGAAGTCATTGGACAAGGAAACTTGCAAAACAGTAGTCAATGCTCTTGTGACTCCTCACCTTGACTATGGAAATGGTCTTCTATATGGATCATCAAGTCGTTTTATAAACAAACTTCAAGTGGCCCAAAACTCAGCAGTTCGACTCATTCAAAAATTAAAAAAGCATGACAGTGTAAGTCAGCATAGGAAACTGCTACACTGGCTACCAATTCCAGCTAGAATACAATTCAAACTCATGTTAACAACTTGGAAAGCAGTCAATGGACAAGCTCCTTTGTATATTCAAAATCTGATTCAGCCGAAATCTGAACGAAACTTCAATCTGAGAAGCAATAACAAAATGCTCTTATATGAACCAACTTCCTACAATAAAAACAAATATGAAGACAGAGCCTTTTCGCATAGTGCTCCAAAACTGTGGAACCAACTGCCGGAGATCATCAAGGCCTCAAAAACTTGTGAAGGCTTCAAGAGAAATCTTAAAACTCATCTGTTTAAGAGTTTCTACAAATAAATCCATCATGCACAAGCGCTACTGAGCAGTTTTAAACTGGAATTGGCGCTATATAAATGTCTATTATTATTATTATTATTATAAGACAAGGATGATCAGACAAGAGATGACCAGACAAGAGATGACCAGACAAGAGATGACCAGACAAGAGATGACCAGACAAGAGATGACCAGACAAGAGATGACCAGACAAGAGATGACCAGACAAGAGATGACCAGACAAGAGATGACCTGACAAGAGATGACCAGACAAGAGAAGACAGACAAGGGATGACCAGACAAGAGATGACCAGACAAGAGATGACCAGACAAGAGATGACCAGACAAGAGAAGACCAGACAAGAGATGACCAGACAAGAGATGACCAGACAAGAGATGACCAGACAAGAGATGACCAGACAAGAGATGACCAGACAAAAGATAACCAGACAAGAGATGACCTGACAAGAGATGACCAGACAAGAGAAGACAGACAAGGGATGACCAGACAAGAGATGACCAGACAAAAGATGACCAGACAAGAGATGACCAGACAAGAGAAGACAGACAAGGGATGACCAGTCAAGAGATGACCAGACAAAAGATAACCAGACAAGAGTTGACCTGACATGAGATGACCAAGAGATGACCAGATAGATAGATAGATAGATGGATAGATAGATATGGTAAGTGCAGCCCTCTATGCCCAGTTCTGGGCGCTCACGAGGGTTGATTGATGAGATGGGGAGTCATCAACATGTTACACATTTACCCCATGTGAGGGATCTTTTACTTGCCCAGCACAGACACTGATACAAGGGGCCGAACAACATCCAGCTGGGATTTTGCTCATAAAGGACAACTGAAAATTTCGGGTTCCCCAACCGGGGTTCGAACCCATGCAGGCAAAGACCTTCAGCGGAGCAGGCGGGAACCTTAACCACTACACTAGGGCGTACCAAAAAACAACAATGTTCTTTGATTTTTGCACCTGTCGGGGGAATTGTGCCTTTTGGTGAGTGAATCAGTTGGAAATTTTTTTGAAATCAGTCAACTCCTTACGCCGGTTTACCCCCTTTGAACAATAAGGGGTCCGAAAACACCAAAAATCGCCGTTTTTATGCAGTTTTTGTCAGTAAAGAGAGTCACAGATAAAATATTTCACCCAAAACGCTGTCCATACCCATCAGGCAAAGTTATGACATCTATACAAAACAAAATTGACAATTTTGGTGATGAAATTTATGTTTTGCCCTTTTTTTGGGCAACAATCACAATTTTTCACTTCGTTTTAGCATGTTTTTCTTAGATACAGCACCACTGCTCATACTTTTCTTGTCAAATGAATAGATGTTTTATTGATGAAGCCATTTAATCCCTTTGGTGACATCCTTGTCAATCCTGAAGTCTTTAAAATTAAGCCATCTATTACTCAAGTTGATATTGTGAAATTATTAATCTTGTCGTTTGTGTTGTTACTTATGGCTAACGTAGATATATAAAATGTACAGTTTTACACTGCAGTTTGTGCTTCAATTCCATAATGGTTTTTTAGTGTTATGTATAATTTTGTAGGTAGTATTATTGATTACTTTATTTGTTTACAGTTGAGAAGCCTATATTCTCAATTGCAATGATCCTACAATGAAAAATGGATTTAAAAAACTGATTTATGTGTACTTTGCTAATTGTTATGATATTGGAACCCTAAATATAATCAATGCTACAAAATTGATAAAATATAGTTTTACTGGTCAACCTCTCACAGCAAATATTTATCAACCATCAGTCATTAGAAACAATTCTGCTTATCATTGTCTCAGTTTGGTAAAGTAATTGATACTGACTCTATGCCAGCTTGAGTTGCAGATCAGGTTTTAGACTCTTCACAATAAGTCAATTTTGTGCAGACTTGTTACTATACCTAGATAACAATGATTTCTGAATGAGTTTGACATCATGAAATTAGATTGTTCCCAAAATGCAAACACAACATTGATTCAGTAAAAGTATAAAAGATGGAAAGGGCTATCACAATTCAAATCAAATAAGAAAAATAGATAAATTTACAACTTGGAATATTCATTCAAGCCTCAAATGTAGGCATTCCAAGTGAGGGCAAATAATTCCTGCTGCATGTAATTTCCTGTTTCCAACTTCTTGCCCAGTACTACAGCATTAAGGCGGGATGGTGTAAAAGTTCTCAATTTCATAAATGACATAACTGATCTAAGAAATGCACAATAGGAACTTATGGTTTTTTCTCTGTGGTGACAGTGTGGTGTCTTCTATCTGGACCCAGTGGCACCATCGCATAATGTGGTCTGCATATCTACCCCGTGTTCAGTGAATGTTCTACAGCAGTTTTCGAGGGAGCGTGGTTAGTTCAGTGACAAGATCCCTGAGACTGAAAGTGTGCTGATGTCCACCCTGACATCTGGGTAGACCCATAAACTGCTGTGCTGACCTTACAAGTTGACCATTTGCTACCTAAAAACAAAGACATTTCTCCAAGGTCAACTAGCTGCAGTATCTTGACTGATATTTTAATGTGATTGTAATATGTTTGTCAATTGCTTGATAGCTTTAGTCTGGGCTATCTGAGTTTATGGTCTGTGGGGTCTTTTCAGCGAACCGACCAAGCTCGTTTGAAAACTGCTGTAAGTTCCAACCCTACTACTAGTCTGGCTATGAAAAAAAAACCTGATCTGCATCTCAAAACTGTATATTTTATATCCACGTTAGTCATAAGTAACAAGACAAACAACTTCATTTTCAATAGATGGCTTAATTTTAACTTTAGGGTTGACAAGGATGTCAACAATGGGATAAAATGGCTTCATAAGGAAAACATCCATTCATTTGACAAGAAAAGTATGTGCAGTGGTGCTGTATCTAAGAAAAACATGCTAAACGAAGTGAAAAATTGTGATTTTTGGCATTTTTGTCTAAAAAAAAGGGCAAAACAGATAAATTTCATCACCAAGATTGTCAAGTTTGTTTTATATAGATGTCATAATCTTGCCAGATGGATATGGACAGCATTTTGAGTGAAATATTTCATCTGTGCATAAAAACGGCGATTTTTGGTGTTTTCGAACCCCTTATTGTTCAAAGGGGGTAAACCAGCGTAAGGAGTTGACCGATTTCAAACATTTCTTTTCCAACTGATTCACTCAAAAAAAGGCACAATTCCCCCGACAGGTGCAAAAATCAAAGAACATTGTTGTTTTTTGGTACGCCCTACACTACACCACCCAGCTGCCCAGACAAGAGATGACCAGACAAGAGATGACCAGACAAGAGATGACCAGACAAGAGATGACCAGACAAGAGATAACCAGACAAGAAATGACCAGACAAGAGATGACAAGACAAGAGATGACCAGACAAGAGATGACCAGTCAAGAGATGACCAGACAAAAGATAACCAGACAAGAGTTGACCAGACAAGAGATGACCAAGAGATGACCAGATAGATAGATAGATAGATAGATAGATATGGTAAGTGCAGCCCTCTATGCCCAGTTCTGGGCGCTCACGAGGGTTGATTGATGAGATGGGGAGTCATCAACTTGTTACACATTTACCCCATGTTAGGGATCTTTTACTTGCCCAGCACAGACACTGATACAAGGGGCCGAACGACATCCAGCTGGGATTTTGCTCATAAAGGACAACTGAAAATTTCGGGTTCCCCAACCGGGGTTCGAACCCATGCAGGCAAAGACCTTCAGCGGAGCAGGCGGGAACCTTAACCACTACACCACCCAGCTGCCCAGACAATAGATGACCAGACAAGAGATGACCAGACAAGAGATGACCAGACAAGAGATAACCAGACGAGAGATGACAAGGGATGACAAGGCAAAGGTGACCAGACAAAAGATTACCAGAAAAGGGAGGACCAGAAAAGAGATGGCCAGAAAAGAGAAGACCAGACAAGAGATGACAAGACAAGGGAAGACAATACAAATGTGACCAATCAAGGGATCATGACCAGACAAGGGATAATGAGACAAGAAATTACCACACAAGTACAACAAGGTCCTTTTGAAAATATTGATTTTTCAACCTGGTTGATCCGGATGATTTGAAGTGGACGAAACCTGGTGTGCATGTAGCTTAGATATATATGTACCTCCTGACCGAACTACTTTGGAGACTGCTCCGTACTCCTGGATTCAAGTATAAACCTCCTAAATGTGAATGAAGACTAGAAAATCATGAATAGAAGCTATCACAATGGTGATGTCACATCTTCACACCAGCAACAATTTTGACCAATCTGAAGAGGCCATTCTCCCAATGTATAAGGAAATAAATCACTCATGGCAGTTCAACCAAAGATTTAGGATAATTCACAAGGACTTAGGAGAAAATATATTGAAAAATATGTCTACTTCCAGCTTGTGTTCTTGTTTTAGCTATATATAATTATACTGACGGAAAAAAGCCTAGTATTCAATTCTCCAAAACAATGTCTTTCAAATCTCATCATTTTTCAATGGGAAGGTCCATGACTCCTGCCCCAGGGGTGCACGGCTCCCACACAAGTGATGAACAACAAATGACGACAACAAGCTAGTAGTGTTCCTCTGGGGGGGGGGAACGCGCCCCCATATTTGATCTGTGTTTCCCAAGGTGCCCCCCCCCCCCAACATGAACTTCTCAACCTTGGCAAAAACATACAATTAGTATTGAGGTTGCCCCTCCAGAAAATCGTGTGCCCCCCCCCCCCCGCTCGGGACAACCTAGTTATGCCAATGGCAGAAATTTATGCCAACTATCCTCGTTGACATAGATTTCTTTGGGAAAGATGCCAACTGTATCAGTGAGGAAAGTTGGAATTTCTGCCATTAAATTGGTTAAAAAATGTGACCATACTTCCCCTGGGCCCCGGCTCGCCAACTTTACCCAAAAGGGTGTTCCAGAGTCTCTCTAAAAAAATAAAATAAAGTAAATTAGGAAATCAAGGCATTCATGGTCTTTTCTGACCCGCATGTAATTAACTAGGAGCAGGTATCAAGGGCTGCACAAAGTCATCAACAGATATCATGTACAGAAACCGATTCTAGAAGACACGTGCGCCGATGCAAGGAGCGATCCGGAAGTACAGTCCATGCCGAGAGAAAATCCGAAAGGAGAAATCCAAAAAGTGATAGGACAACAACCGCAAGGTTTCATCCTCAACTCATCTACATCTACTTAGGGACCGTTCAGAATTTATGACTGGGGGGGTTGGAGTTTTGGCCAAGGGGGTACTAACTTTTCACACATGTTTCAAGGGGGGGTATTAATTTTTGACAACACTTCCAAGGGGGTAAGAAATTTTAACAAAGAAAAAATGTTAAGAAACGTGCATAAACTCATTTTATTAGGACTTTTTTACGCGCAAAAGTCCACGAAATGTACGCGTGGCAGGGTATAACAGTATATATGTTTGTATTGCTTTGTATGTCGAGGGGGGGGTACAAGAAATACGCATGAAACCTAAGGGTGGGGTACAAAAAATACGCATTAAACTTAAGGGGGGGTATCAATTTTTGATGGGAAGTTCCAGCAAAACTCCAACCCCTCCAGTCATAAATTCTGAATGGTCCCCTATGGCTTGCCCTGTGTGCACTTCGTAATCAATTATTGAAATTACATTTTATAATTATAATTATTATAATAGGCCTTTACAATATTGAATTTAGAAAATTAAGGGCCGACCAGATGATCTTGGGGGGGGGGGGTCCATGGATTTTTGGTGATAAAAGAAGTTTGTTTCCCACTTGACACTGAGAAAGAAAGTTTGTTTAATGTTAAAGTTTGTTTCTCCTCTGTATGCAAAAAAAATAGTTCGTCGACACTTCGCGAATGAAAAAAAAAAGGTTCGTCCCGAGGGTACAATCCATAGCCCACCCCTCAAATTATTGTCTTGGTGGCCCCTTAGTCTACATCTCTGCGCCATTTTTCATTTTCAACGTTTTAGCATTTATTGATAAATAACTTATAAAATTATAAATTAGTTATATCATATATATATAACAGGTCTGCACCAGTATATTTAAACTGAAATTCAACATAGTCACTTTAAACGAATCTCTCAAATTTATTTAGGACAGCACATAACATGACATATATTTATATAATTCATAATACTGGAGTGAGAATTTGATTATCGCCATTTTCACAATGTCATAAAGCGGAGTGATATAATTTAAAGTCCACAATTCAAGAATATTTCAGATTTACCATGCCACATAATGTACCTCTTCAATACACAGAGAAAATTAATCAACTTGGGCTACCAGGCTCATGAAAAGTCATTTTCAACTGATTAAAAAAAAAAGAAAAAACAGAAGCAGACCCCTCAGTGACGGGGATCATCAAATCAATGATTATGATACCATCTGATGAATGTTCACGAATCTCAGTGGAATCATGATCTATAGTCATTATCTGCAGTAGTTTCACTTACATATATATGCCACTATGTTTGTTTAATGTTTTTTTTTGGAGGGTTCTTTGGGTAAGTCAAGGTTGTTTACTTGCTTTGGGGGGCAGGGGGGTAGGCGTTTTGGTTGGGATAGATGTTAGGGTTGTTTTTTTTTTGTGGGTATTTTTTCTTTTGTGGGGAGGTAAGCGTCGGACTGTATTAGACTTTTGTGTCCTTTTTCTTGGAGCGATGGACGTTTTGGTAGGGATAGATGTTGGTGTTGTTTTCCCTTTTGTCCGGGGGGTAGGCGTTTTGGTTGGGGTAGCCTTGACGGTTGTTTTTCCTTTTTTTGCGGTGGTAGGCGTTTTGGTTGGGGTAGCCTTGACGGTTGTTTTTCCTTTTTTTGCGGTGGTAGGCGTTTTGGTTGGTGTAGCCTTGACAGTTGTTTTTCCTTTTTTTGTGGTGGTAGTCGTCTTGGTAGGGATAGAATTGACGGTTGTTTTCTTTTTTATGGAGGTAGGTGCTGGGGTAGGACGCTTACTTAGCGACAGCAATGAGGTAGTAGTGGCCTTTTTTGTAGGTGCAGTCACTGCCCCTTCTCCATATTCGAATTTAAGCTGATCTGAAGTTATATTCGGAGGTTTGCTATCTATGTTAGAAAGAAAGGCTAGTTTGGAGCTTGCCTTAACAGATAGGTCAGTGTAGATCGTGGCTTGGGATTTCTCCGCACACCCGGGACGTGAAGCGATGCCGAACTGAACCCAGTGATCTTCAACCTGGCAGACCAGCGGAGCTCCTGTGTCACCCCTGCAGGCATCAAGCAGCCCTCCGGCATACCCTGCACAAAATTCATAATCCTTTATGCTTCGGCAATCCGTAGGGTCCAAGAGAGGCACAGTTGCAGAGTTGAGCGATCCTGTCGAACCTTTTCTGACTCTACGCGTGTCGCCCCAGCCAGCCACTTGACACTTCAGCCCCACCTGACCTTCATGGCGCGTTATGCAAATCGGCAAAACTCTCTTGTTGAAGACAAGTGGACGTTTCAATTCAACCAAGGCCATGTCATTGGCAGTCCCGTTCCCTGTATACTTGGAATTCGTTCTTATCGCATGCACATCTCTGTACTGCCTGTATTGTTCTTGGGTATCATCCAACTTGTGCAGTCCGGCAACAACAACGATATTATCATGAATATACTTGGGATCCTGCATTTGATCAGTCCCACCTTGACCAATCCGGAAACAACTGGCAGCAGTGATGATGGAGTCGTTTTGAACGATGCTTCCTGAGCAGATATGAGTCCATGTTCCACTATCGCCACTTGATGTTTTTTTCTGGATGGAAACAAGCCACGGAAACGCATGCGGCTTGGCCGGTTTACCACCAACTACCCGCTTTGTCCTGTTAAACTGCTTTGCTTCAGGGCAGTATCCGTAGCCTATATTGTTGTGTGAATACACCAGTCCAAAAAAGATGACCACAACAGCCAAAACTTGACATAAACATGCCCATGACATTGCAGACGTTTGAAGTGTTTACAACGTGACGTCAGTTGAAGTGTTGACCTACTTAAGAGGTCGTTGACCTCGTGACGTCATGAACTGAACTATTTATAGCAGCAGTCTCAGAACAGATGACGATGTCAGGTGTCTGAAATGACTTGAAGCTTTAGCCCTGGACCCCTGTACGCATGGGTTCTAGGCTAACTTGAGCCAGTGACAAGAATTTAAATACCAGAAAGAATTAGGAAGAAAACCGAGCCTATCCATTATTATACTCCACCAAGACAGTTTTCTATTGTCTTTTGCTGTGGTATTACCAATGGATTTGTTACCATAGACGACAGTTGATTTCGACACGACAGTTGAATTCGACACTTGATAAACTGGCATAACAACTGTTTCAATCTCGGCAAAAAGTTGTTGACAATTGGCCAAAACTACGAAAAATTGATATTAGTTTGGATCAAATATTGACAGTCAAACTTTCAAGCCAGGTAATATTGCAATCGTGATTCTGTAGTTACAAAGAAATATTTTTAAAACATTGAAAAAACCACAAATAGCCGTTTTGGTCAATCAAATCAAATCAAATTATTTTATTTTAAGTCAGTTTTGTCAAAATACAACACTAGCTGCATAGCTAATATCACCGACTAGTAACAAAAGGTGACAAACATAACACTTCTTCTTCTTCTTTGTTGTGCTCACGTCCGTGAGGACTCTGCACTCTCCAATTTAGTCACTCCCCTCCAGGTGTCTCTGTTCCTTGCCAATTCTCTTGCCTCTTCTATATCTGTAATATTAAATTCTTTCAGTTCTTTCATGATGTTTCCCACCCATGTATTTGCTGGTCTTCCTTGAGGTCTTTTAACTGGTCGAAGAAACTCATCAAAGGCTTTTTGGGCAGGTGTTTCAGATGGTAGTCTTAAAAGATGGCCAAGCCAATTTAGTCTTCTCTTTTTGATGGTGATACTCCATTTTTCTTTGATTCCTGTTCTTTTGTATAAATCTTCATTTGATATTCTGTCTGGATAGTGGATTTTCAATAGTTGTCGCAGTAATAATCTTTGGAAAACGTCTATTTTGTGTTCTAAATTTGATGTTAATGTCCAGATTTCACTGTTGTAGAGAAATATACTTCCTACGAATGCATTCAAAGCTCTTATCTTCATCTTCATACTTGCTTTGCTGTTGAACAGATGATTTAATTTATTCTTTGCATTTATTGCCAGTCCTTTTCTTCTTTTGATGTCTTCTTCCGTATCCAGTCTGCTCCCTAGGTATTTACAGTTTTTCCATTTTTCATTTCCGTTTCTTTCTATAACATACTTTTCCGTCTTTCCCTTGTTTAAGGGGCCATTCAAAAATTACATAACGCAAAAATAGCCTATTTTTGACACCCCCCCTCCCCCCTGTAACAGCCTGTAACACAAGTCCAACGCCCCCTCCCTGTTACATAACAAGGCCTGTAGCCCCCCCCCCCTAAATTCTCGGAAGTCACGCACGCGCACTTGTGTTCCGCGACCGGAGGGCTCACAATATTTTACTGAATTCAAAGATCCAGATTTCACACCAGTTCAAATTTCATGTCTTTTAACCAGGGCTGAAACGATTACTCGGTTAACCGACCACGGTTAGGTTACAGCACTATTCGAATAGAAATTTTAATAACCGATTAATCGTCACCCATATGTTTTCTACTAAAAGGGGTGTTTTAAGCATGACCCAAGCTGTCATCATATGTCACCAGACATAAATTGTGAGACTTGGTCCTTCTTGATGTAGACCAACAGCTGGCATTTATCACAAAATCCTGTTCTTTTTTTACTTTTCTGTACTTTCACTTTATAAATCTGGAGAGTGGAAAGGGAGGGGGGGGGGGTACCATGTGAAGCAATGGGAATATGAGGGGGAGTGGTATGTAGGCTGCTGGAGGGTCTGTGATAGCTCTGTACCCCAAACTGGATAAGGCATTATATACTCAACGATTAACCGGTTACGGTTCGGTTAAAGGGAGTCGAGTAATCGGTTACAAAAATCTGTAACCCTTTCAGCCCTACTTTTGACAACTCATGCTCCAAAAAATATAACAAACAACAAGAATGCAATTTTTGTACGCTGGCCGTCATTGCAATGATTAAATTTTTTCATGTTTCAAAAAATTTAATTGTGTTATGTAACATCTAGTCTTACACCCCCCTCCCCCCTGTAACACAGCATAACACTATCTCATACCCCCTCCCCCCCCTTCCGGCGTTACGTAATTTTTGAATAGCCCCTAACATTTAAATTTCTTTCTTGCACTTTTGATGGTACTTGATCTTCTATATTTTCAATGATGTGTTTTCCGTTTGATGCCCATCCAATGTCGTCTGCGTATTGCTGGTCAATCGTAATATTGATGTCTTTGAAGATGGCGTAATTATGATCATTTTCTTTCTTTTCTCTTTCTAGTCTTTCATTTTCTGATTTTGCATATGAATGTTCAATTTCTGTTCTACTTCTGTTGAAATTAAGGGCTTGAGCTAGGTATAGTGTGAAAAGTACTGGGGACATACAATCGCCTTGTGGCACTCCAATGTTTGTCTTGATATTTTCACTTGTGTCTGTCTTGACTCTGACACTGTATTTGACTTCTTTGATCATGAGATGAAGCATGTGTAATTCTCCGTCATTAAGTACATTTCTTAGATCTTCTAGTAGTGTTTTTCTTTTCACGGTGTCAAAAGCTTTGGACAAACATAACACATGTAGGGGTAAAATATAGGGTAAAATATAAAATCAAGTTTTTGAAATATAAAATCGGAAATAGCCGTTTTTGTAGAGTGCAGTTGCCGTTTTTGTAATGGCCAATAGCCGTTCTTGTACTGTCATGCAAAAGAAAAATAAGCTGTAGGCGTTTTTGACAATGCTCAAAAAACCGTAGGCGTTATTGTCTGTTGCCGTTTTTGTTTGTTGCCGTTTTGACTGATCACCGAAGAATTATACGGGAGAACCTAAAAGGCGTGACGAGGGCACGGGACGGGAGGTGACGGGCGGAACGAACTGAATGGCGTGACTACATGACGTGACAGCTTCTAGTGACTATAAATGAATACAGATAGACAAGTATTCGATATACATCAATGGCAGACCACTTTTTGGAAAGCTTAATTGATTTTCTATCGATTTAGATGTTTAAAATTACAAAAGACTGTCTTTTTTCCATGAAAATATGACACTTTTTCACAAAGTTACATTAAATCATGTTACAAAAAGTTAAAAAGTCATGACATCTTGGACATCAGATTTGACTAAGTTCCCCTCATTTGACATTGATGAATTTGGGTATATTATCTTGTCTGAAAGTCATCTTCAGCATCCTTTAAATTTTATTTTGTTCAAAACTATTCCAATGACCTAAAAATGCAGTTAAAATTACGTATTTTGGCGCAAATTTCGTTTTGCACCAATTTGTGATTATTATTATAAGTCATCCAATAACTAAAGACCCATATCATCTTTGGCCAAAAATATGAACATTTGAATTGTAAATAGTTAGAAGCGTTTCACTAAAATTCAGCTTTTTAGAAATTTACTGTGAAAGTTGATTCCGGTAATTTCTCAGAGTCAAGGTTACTAAAAATGTATGCAAAATGACCAACATGCACAATGAACATTCACTTATACCTATCTCTGCATATTGTTTATATCAGTACCTATAGTACCTGATTCAAAGGTGACTAAGAAGTTTATCCAAAATATTTCATGAGCATTGAAGGAAAAGTTTTGATAGCCCATATCAATGGATGATCGTCTCAGCTTTTTAAAAAGGGGTCTGCCGTTTCTGTACCGCAAATAGGTGTCTTTCTATGCTCATTTTAACTTATCAGAAGCTGTCCCGCAATGCTTGTCACGCCATTTAGTTCGTCCCGCCCGTCACGTGTCGTCCCGTGGGTCCGTCACGCCTTTTAGGTAGTCCCGAATTATACTCCAGGTGGATCACTTGTCAAAGGCACTTGAAGCCCCCCAGTGTACATGTCAATAGCATCATTCTGTTAAGTGGAAAATGGGTGAAAGGAACATGCTTCTTTTTAATTGAAATGCCATTGCTTTCCTAACTGTAACACATAGGTCATGTTTTTCAGATAAAGTGAACAGCGGACATCTTACTCTTTCATTTAAATGCAAAACCAAGCTTCTAGCTTAAATATTAGTGAAGATATGGAAGCTAGAAAATTCATGTTTCAGCTCGCAAAATTCACAAATTTAGCTTATTTGAGGTAGTCTATCAGGTGGTTTGTGAAAAATTTGCCATTACACCCCTTTTCTTCCAGATATATCCACTTAAACATCTTGCTAAGGGTTTTTTGGGGATGCTTAATCCTTTTTCTATGCCTTCAAATCATTTAAAGGTCAGGATTATGTGAAATTATGCTCAATTTACCTTCTAGAACTTAAAAAATGTGCCGCTTCTTCATTAAAATGTTATGGAAATTGGTCTGTATGTTTCTGTCAAGGACATCTTACTTCAAGTGAATCCCGAGGTTGTCTAAGTAGTTCATTTGGTATTCACAACATCATTTAGGATCCACAAAAGTTTTGACTAGAGACTGCAAGCAGTTGAAGATCAAAAGTCTTGGCCTGATTGCAGTTTTTGGTGAAAAGAATCAGGCAGAGGCAAAGTTGTTTCCAATTTATGTCACTGAATGGCACATATATACTGGGTTCATTAATACTTCTTGTTGCCTCTAAAGCTTGTAAAGGGTCTATTTGTGGCCTCTGAGACATCTCTAGGGCTCATTTTATTAGATATCTGAATCGTCCACGTGTACAAGTGTTCTGTTTTGGGTCAACCGAGTCATCTGCTGTAAAGGCTAATTTTTTTGGGATATCCGGATTGTCTGCAGGCAACAGATACATCAGTGCTACAGACTTCCATCTTGATTCTAAATAACTATTTTCTGGGTTCCACAGATGTCTGCATGTAATAATAATTTCCAGTGATTTGTCTGACTTTGGTGGGTTTTCATTATTTGGAGATGTCTATAAAGTTTCTAATAAAGCTTACAGTCATCCTCATATTTATGTGGAATCTCAAGTTCTTCTCTATGCTGTGGAACTGTGATTTCAGAGATGACTCCATTCCAGCATTGCAATATATGTAAATTAACTACAAGCTGTGATTTCATTGTAATACTGGGTCAGATTCCCTGGCTTCTAGCCAATGTGAATCCGCCTGAACTGAGTGTCATAGTTTCAACTGAATGTCAGAGTGAAAATTGGGTCTGGGAAAACCCATGAAAGTTCGACATCATAGCCAGAACAAATATACTGCCAGAACAAATATACATCACATAACCCATGTGTTGACAAACAAATTGTCAAAGCTTTTTGTTTGTAAATAGCTAGTTCCATCAAAGTTTAAAGTTGTAAAAAATTAGCAAGTTATAAATTTAGTAGACTAATCGATTACAACAGTTGTCTACTGTGAATGCTCACAAAGCTACCATTAGGATAAGACTGGTTATTGCTTGTGATAGATCAAACATTCATATATTGAAGGAAGATTAACATTTGTGATCCCAATGAACTGTGATGGTTGGTTTACTGTCAGGCCACTGGCTATCAGGCTGTGATGATGTGGTGGCAGGGACGACTCCTGATAAAGTGCCGACTCTGACATCGTGTTGAAATTATGATGCTCAGTTCAGGTGGATCTCATTGGCTAGAAGTTGGGGAATCGACCCAGTTCAAAATGACATCACAACTTGCAGTTAATTTACATATTGCAGTGCTAGAATAGAGTCATCTCTGACATCACAGTTCAACAGCATAGAAAAGAACCTGAGATTCCACGTAACTATGACGAGGACTGTAACATTGACTCTCCATTATACAAAGAATTTTTACTATTCCAGACATCTGTAATAGCTTTGAAAAGAACCTCTAATGACATTTGACCACATCTGGAAAAAATACAGAAATTAATGATTTATAGATTGTCTAGATTGGCCAAATATTGACCACCAACAGATGTCTCAAGCGGTCACAAAAGTGATGACTGGAGACACTTTAATCTGTATACCCCTGTTTTGGGTCCTGTTTATAAAGCTCAAGGAGAATATCCATGAAGTGGTTTTGTGCCATTCACTTATGTGACATTTTGATACCATTCTGGATTATTACATCAATAATGTTCCACTTGACATCACAACCTTATATCCAACTTTAGAATTGGTCCCATTATAATTCCAACCAGGGTTAAATTCCAGTACAGTACTTTCAAAAACCTCAATTACCCGGTAGTGTTTCCAGAACCTTTTTGGTCAAGGTTCTTATGTCCAGTATCTAGTAATTTCTATGTTCATCTCATACCCATCAAAGAAAAGGCAGGATAACTCTCATTCAAGATTTGAAATCTATCGAAAAAGTAATGCATCATTGGCAAGAGTTCATGATGCTATGACATATTAATCTTGGACAATATTCCTATATCCTCTGCTAATTGGAGCTGCTCTGTGGCCGGACAACGAAGATATAAAAATCTCCAAACAAACTCAGCAAATGTATATAATTAATACTGATTAAAAATAAGTAATTCATTATTGAAATTAATTTTAAGATGCTGTTTAACAGTCTGTGTCATATTAATTGGTGAGGTTCAAGCTTGTCTTTCATAAGACAGATAGGTGAAACATATTGCAATTTCATGTACAGGCACAGTTTATATGGCCCCAGGTAAGTGAGTATCCCTGTGCCACACTGACTAATTTGCCAATAATAATTCAGCATGCGAGTAAAGTAATCCAGGAAAGTCAGGACACGGATTCTTCAGACTTAAAGAGAGTGTCCATATGACATTAAAAACCTAACCTAGCCTATACTTTGAGATATGCACTCCCTGGTTAATGGAAAAGTATAAAGAAAAGTGTTGCAAAATAATGATTACACCCAATACAATACATGCATTTCATTGCATTGGAGTGATCTGAGTAATTTAAGTGTTACATATATTAATGGCATGAAAATTAAAGTTTATTAGTATTAATTTAGTATCTTGTCAAATCTTAATTTGCCATTTCTAAAGAGCAACAAATTTGTGAAGCCACAGTAAAAGTTGTGGTTAAGCACAACCCAGATTTTTTCCTAAATGCTCATGCAATGCTTCCATGCCCTTTGGTTCTTAATCTCACCCCCTTCCATTCCTTGATTTCCCAGCTCATTTCAAAAGCGACTCCCAGCAAATCCTAACATCAGCTTGTAGACAAAATAAAAAATAAAAAACACTCTATTGCTATTTGGTACATATAATTCAAATTAAAATTCTTTGGTACTAGATGTTGATGAGATTGATGAAGGGTACATCGGTGGGTAAGAGACTTTCTAACCCACATTATGCTACGTATGGTGCCATAACTATAGAGACATAAGTGTACAGTTGCCTCAAAGGTAATGATGTCAGGGAGAATTTCAGTCTCTAGGCAAAACTGTTGTGGATCCTTAATGATATTGAGAATACTAGAATGAGCTATTTAGGCATCCTAGGGATTCCCTTGAAGTGAGATAATCAGATATGCTTGACAGAAACATGCAGACCAATTTCCATAACATTTAAATGAAGAAGCGGCACATTTACTAAGTTCTAGAAGGTAAATTGAGCATAATTTCACATAATCTTGACCTTTAAATGATTTGAAGGCATAGAAAAAGGATTCAGCATCCCCAAAAACCCTTATCAAGATGTTTGGTGGATATATCTGGAAGAAAGGGGTTGTAATGGCAAATTTTTCACAAACCACCTGATTGACTACCTCAAATAAGCTAAATTTGTGAATTTCGCAAGCTCAAACATGCATTTTCTAGCTTCCATATCTTCACTAATATTTAAGCTAGAAACTTGGTTTTGCATTTAAATGAAAGAGTAAGATGTCTGCTGTTCACTTTATCTGAAAAACATGACCTATGTGTTATAGTTAGGAAAGCAATGGCATTTCAATTAAAAAGAAGCATGTTCCTTTCACACATTTTCCGCTTAACAGAATGATGCTATTTGAAATGGCATTACTCCTCAACCATTCAAGATACAAAGATGCAATGCATACCATATGACAGATAATAATCTCAGCTTTCATATGGTATATGATAAATTATTATATGCAAAGTAGAATTCATACACCACCACTTTCAATTTTTAATGCCTATTTCGATTATTTTTGACGTTTTTATACATTGCTTCACATATACTGTACTGGTGAGTTAGCAAACCACTTTTGGACTTAGCAACATTTAGATTCTAAAACTAGACATTCTTAGCTTTAATTTGGTACCCTGCAACCTTGGTTCGGTTGCCGATGCTGCCAACTTCTAAAATAAGGCCCTTTTTGGATTTCAGCTCATGGACTAAGTCGTCAGTGGTAGTTATACCACTGTTGGGGATTAAGTTAGGCTGTTGTAATACTTTTTTTGTAAACAACGCACCTAAAAATGACAACAAAATAACAAAATTTAGTTACAAATCATATATGGAGTATAAAGCCCTCGGTAAATAACCACCTTAAATGTTGGTTATACACCTCAAATTCGCTGTATAACCTATAGGTACTTATTTGCGAGTTCACCTCGCATATGGGATCGGTATGGGAGTGTTAGAATTTTTGGATCGTTTGTGAGAGACAAGGGAGCACTTTTTAGAGTTGCTTTTTCGTGAAATGAATGAAGAATTGGCTAACTTGAGGCGCCCTCAAACCTTTGGTGCCTCTTGTGCATAGTTTATTCACAGTTTGAGGTTTTAGTTTCAACAAAATCACGGCAAAACAGGAAATAGAAATATTTGTTATTGTTTTCCTGCCCTCTGATTGGCCGAAACAGGTTCTGATAGCATATGGGATTGGTATTTGACTGTCAGAAATTTTGGATCGTTTGTGAGAGATAAGGAAGCACCCTTCTAAGTTCTTTTTTCATGAAATTAATGAAGAATCAGCCAACTTAAAGTAACTTACTGACCTTTTATGTGTTTTGTGCCTTGTTTATTTACAGTTTGAGGTTTTAGTTTCAACCAAATCACAGCCAGACAGGAAATAGAAATATTGTTGATGTTGTCCTTCTGCCCTCTGATTGGCCGAAACAGTTGTGATAGTTTTTCGGACACTTCTAATGGGGCTAAAATTATAATTTTAGGCTCCTTTTGATCCCAAATCCTTAAACCATATGAATTCGTTTTTTCATAGAGATATCTTTATTCATTGCCGAGAATTCGTTGAAAAAAAAAGAAAAAAGTTTTGTACAGTGTTGATGCTGGTCTATTTTTCGGAAAAGGTGTGAATCTTGCAGGATCATTTCAGCCACTTAGAATCATCAGATCTTCACCAAATTATCACACAACGCAGTTTAGAACCTCCCTGAAGTAATAAAACCATCATTTCCGCTCCGACTATTCATTAAGACCCTTTATTTTTGCTCGTTCGGTAACGTCTATATACAGCAAATCAGTTCTTCATTTCAACTTTTCGATCATCACCTTCAACTTTGCTGTCAATTTAAACCACTTCTAATCATCGTAGAAACCTCTAAGTAGGCTCATTTTGTTCGCAATTTCATTCTCTACAACCTGGTAATTTTTATTTTCTCAAATTATTGACTTTAAGCCCTAAAAAAACGCCCGTTGCACATAGTGATTTCACCGCGACACTTTGTAGTATAGGCCTACTTCCCAACAGCCAATCACATCTCTCCATTTCAAATTTCCCTTTCCTCATCTACCTATCCCTCTTATAACCTCATCTATCCCCTCATCACATTCCACTATCCTTAATTTCTTCCCCTTCTCCCTTTCCTCTTCCTATTATTCATATTTACTTCAATTTTCCACATTCTCATCATACTGTCAGCTCACTGGCTGTCAATGTAAACATTGTATGTCATTTTCATCATCTAGCCTGTATAGTATGATTTTCACCATCTGGACTTCCCAACCACCACATCTCTCATTGTAAACATTGTATTTGATTTTCACCATCCACCATCCAACTCCTATTTTTAAACATTGCATCCCATATTCACCTACTAGGAATCAAAAGTAAACATTGTATATGATTTTCACCATCTAGGACCTGAACTAATATTTGTCAACAGTGTATAGAGTTTTCACCATCTAGATCATAACTCCTTTCATCACATTAATCCCCTACATCTACTTCACTCTCATCACTCCATCTCCCTTCACTTACCCCCACCCTACTTCTACTTTACCCCACCCTACTTATACTTTACCCCCACTTACCCTATCACCACTTTTACCCAAAACTTCACTTTTTCCACTTCCCTCATCCCTATACTTAAATTATTTCACTTACCCTCACTTACCCCCACCAGTGGCGGATACAGGGGGGGCCTAGGGGGCACGGGCCCCCCCTAGACCACTGAGATTAATAATTGTAATTTGAAGGAAATACGCTGTGACGCGAGCCTGCGAATGCCCGAAACACGCACGGCCCCCCCTAGATGACCTTGTCTGGATCCGCCACTGCCCACTTACCAGGGCTTTGGAGTCGGAGTCGGAGTCGGGAGTCGGAGTCGTGGAGTCGGAGGTTTTTGGGTGGAGTCGGAGTCGGAGTCGGAGTCGAACTTTGATTTTCAGGTGGAGTCGGAGTCGGAGTCGAAAATTAAAGTGGTGACTCCTGACTCCTAAAAATAATTGATATAATTTACAAAAACACAGTTACAAATGTAAAATGAACCCCAAACTTTACATAAAACTTCCTAAGCAAGTATTCATGTGCAAGATCATCTGAAAACTTTGTAGAATGACTTTTTCTTCTCTGTTAATCATGTAATATTAATGTGCAAAAGTGCCGGTAAGCGGAGTCGGGAGTCGGAGTCGGAGTCGTAATTTAGGAGACCCAAGGAGTCGGAGTCGGAGTCGCTTTTCAGAAAGTCAAAGGAGTCGGGAGTCGGAGTCGGTTCAATTATCACCTGACTCCAAAGCCCTGCGGCACTTACCCTCGCATACCCCCATCACCTCTTCTCCACTTCAAACCTCTTTCTCTCCCTCCCCTCACATCCTACATTTCAATTACCTCATTGACCCTCACCTACCCCCACTTACCCCCCATCACTTTTTCCACCAAAAATCTCTTTTTTCTCCTCCCTTCACTTCCTACACTTAAATTACCCCACTTACCCTCACTTACCCCCATTTACCCACACCACCTTTTCCACTTAAAACCTATCTTTTCTCTCCTATCCTCCTTCATCATCTCTCCCATCATCACTATCATTCCATACCATGAGTCCCGATCCCAAAAAGGATAAAGCCGCTGGACAAGGGCGCAGCCGCTCTGAAAGCTGCAAACCCCACCAGTCCCAGACTCTCAGGTAAAAAACAAACACTTCATCTAATGGATGCAGATGTAGCTGCACAGGTGTTACTGGATTTAACCTTTCTGTGTGTGTACATTATCCTATTGCGACCGGTGAGCTTGTTTATCTCCAACTGTCCTGTCTCAATGTTAAGCAGTTCCCATGGGGTAAATCAGGGTGTGCAGATGACTCTTTTTATGACGCTGTCAATGGTCCTTTTTAGGTTTTTGTGTTCCTTCTTCGTAGCGGTTACTGCTTCCCATGCATGTGGCAATTGGTATTATGCAGGCCTTTATCACCTGCCACATCGTTCTCATCTTAATATCTTTTAGATCTGGGCTTCCTGCTATAGCCATAATTGTGTTGTAAGCCGCTTGTACTTTCTTTTTTACTTCATTAAGCTGTTTATTCCATTTTTCCACTTTTTGCAACCATCAGTATCTGAAGTTCGGGGGGAAGGGGCACTACCCCCCCCCCCCTGGCACCTCCTGGTCGTACCACTGCTAAGCTTATCGTCTGTTATATTTCTCCGATCATGTATGAAAATCTAGGCCCTAAATTCGACACCATTTTCCCAAGAATCAACACATCAAAGCAAAACAACATAAGCATGGTGAACTCGCATGTGTTCCGCTTGCGACACAAATTCTAGTTATGATCTCATTGCTCAATTAAGAACAGAGTCACTCTGAGTTAGCAATTAGCAAGAAATGAGGGGCCATCAAAGATCACATAACGAAGTTATTATGGGGCCTACTAAAAAAATAGCAAAGTCCTTTTGATAAAATGACATTGTTTTGTAAAGAGCAGCGTAAATTTCGAAGACGATTTAGACAATAAATGTTAACAATTGGGAAATTGAACACTGAGCTTACTAATTAAGGTCAATCCTTTTGGATTTCTTTTCCCTGATAAACTAGTAATCAAAATATTTATGCTTAATAATAATAGTGCTATAACTTAAATTTTTTCGTCATCGGTGGCCAAAATTTTGAAAAGGCTCAATTCTGAGGACCCAAACGTTACTGTAAACTTGATTCGCAAAAATGAGTGTTACTTCACGCGGATTTTGGCAGTCTGCATCTGAGTCTAGGATTATGAGTCATAATAGCAGATGAAGTGTCATATTCTCTATATTCAACATGGGAAACATTGAGGCTGTTTGATAAGTCATGATCAATTGAAAACCATTTGATTTGTCATAAACCGATTTTAGAGCAAACATTAGATGCATAATATTTTCGTTTGCCAGTCACCGAAAAGGGGGACAAGGCCTGGTCTCCTTGAATCAAATTAACATTGAAAGTATTCGGTATCATCATGACAAATCATCAGTATGATGATTCACAAAGTGCCATTTTCACAGTCCATTCTTTTTGCATATCAAATATCCTGGCTGTACATAACGAGTTTGTTCACGAGCCTTGCGATCATTCAATTGATAGACATGAACACTTCAGAGTAAGCAATTCCAGTCATGGTCTAGTGGTCACAGTGTACTCAGCATGTTGGAAATTCATATTTATAAGCATTTCTGGACTCCTTCAATCACCTCATTCATAAGAATATCATAAAAAACTTACTTGGAAAGAGCCTTGTGTTTGTAAGACATTGGGAAGTAATCCAATTTTCATGTTAAAATCCAAGCTTCAATGCAACTGACTAGAGCCTATGACGGGGTTTAGTTATAAGGGCCACGGCCACACTGGTTTTGCAAAAAAGGCCACACAGAACGGCCACCCAAAACGGCCATACTAGTTTTTTAGTGGTATTTTTGTTGCTAATTGTATTTTATCACATGACAATATACTAAGGGCAGTCAGCATATTGTTAATATATACACTGACTGTCCTGAGTATATGGTCATGTAATAATGCACAATTAGCAACAAAAATACCACTAAAAAACTAGTATGGCCGTTCTGAGTGACAGTTCTGTGTGGCAATATAGAACTTTATTACACACTTACCTTTAAGAAATTAAGACAATATATGGACACTGACTATTTCAGAGATGTCTTATGTATCATGTGTGCTATCATAGGCTGAAGTATTAGTTAGCTTATTTCCTCCAAATTAAGGTATTAAATAAAATTTAAGTCGAATCTGATGATATTAGATAGGATATTGGACAATCAGTCAGAAAATTAATTTAAGCAAGGTTAAATATGTGTCTTAATTTTAATACACATATATATATATATTATATCTTAATTTATCTTATCTTTATCCAGTTTGATACAAATAATTATGTACCCAACCCAAGCTGACAAGTCCCAATTTCTCAGAGCTCTGCTAATAACTCAATTATCCACCTTGTACCATTCTACTATTCCAGATACATGTTTTACCATCTTAATGAAAGACAGCTATTACAAAAATGTTTTTTATAAATATCTCTAAGTGTATGCTAGAATTCCAATTTCCAGAATTACTATCATGTATAGTAGTTTAATAACTTCTATGAAATTTTGAAATATATATATGCAAAAAATATAACATTTCTTCCACATAATTCTAGTAACAGTGTTTTGTACATGCAGAATTATGTGGAGAGGTCTTTCCATGTAGCTAGTCCACATGGAAATGACATCTATGTCCAGTCTCACAATTTGACATTAACTACTTTGTTTGTTTGCTTAGCTGTGTGTTCTATTGTACCCAGCTGTACCCGAATGCATGCTTAAATAGCACTTAACCCAAGTATGCATTTATAAACAAGCAGGTAAACCCTCTTTAAACAAACAACAACACTTTAGAACATTGCTTAAACAAACAGAAACAAACACAATTGTCATTTAAAATGTAATCATGGTTAATATTTTGTTAAATAAAGCTGTCCACGACCAGAATTTAAGTGAATTTACAATTTTAATTTATTAATCCATTACAACATAAAATGGGCCACAGTTACATCGAAATCCATAGATGCAATTTCAATTTAATTTAAATCTGGGCAAAAGCCCCAAACACCATCAAATTATAACAATATCTATACAGAGTGTTGATTATAAGAAATTATACAAATACACGAAAAAGAACTCACAAGAGCTCTTGACTCAAAATCTGATTGAGCATTTTTAAACAAATAGTGAACGAATTAGTGATCAATTTAACCGTAGTGATCAAGTACATCGAACCTTTTTAAAAAAATGGAACGAGACATCGGTGCAATTTTGGTAAACTAGTTATTCATTTAAGAACTACATAATTCAATATAAATCAAATGTTAGTAAGTTAGAGCAGCCAGGGTGGGAGGGAGGTTGAAAATCAGATTCCGAATGGCGGAAAAGTACCGGTCACGTGACTGCAGGGAGCAGCCAGTGATTGATATGTCGGGAGCAGCCATTTAACCAAGATTAATTATTTATAATTAATCTCCAATTAAATAAAGCTGTCCACGACCAGAATTTAAGTGAATTTACAATTTTAATTTATCAATCCATTACAACATAAAATGGGCCACAGTTACATCGAAATCCATAGATGCAATTTCAATTTAATTTAAATCTGGGCAAAAGCCCAATGAAAGTAGCCCAGATTAATATGTAATAGATTTATTTGAAGCTAATCTTTGAGAGAATTTGATCGTATGATTCTGAATGTTTCTAATGTAATTTTTGTAGGCATCTGATTTCCAATTACCCAGAGCTTTAAGCTCCCACTCCTGAAAAGGTGCATCCAGACATGCCGCAGTTGTGGAAGCCCCGGCACGAAGTGAGTGGGCCGAGTATCTAAGAGGATCTAGTCTCAATTGCGAGACAAGAAATTTAATATATTTGTTGAGAAGAGTTTTGGTTAACGGAGACCTGTCTGAATGCACAAACAAGGGCTGATCAAGATCACAGGCAGTGGTAGAATAACGGAATTTAAGGTAGTCTTTCATTGAACAGACCGAACAGACATCAGTTAAAGAACAACCAACTGCCACGCTGAAGCCATGAGACGTAGTCTTTGATTTAGGGATATAAAGTGTGAAGCACTTCAAATTTTGTGAAGTGTAAAAGGAAATGTTTGAAATCGATAAAATTTTGAAGGTCTCCCGGAAACCAAGGGTGTCCGGGGCGACATACTCATGACTTCGGAGTGCAGCGAAGAAACCCAATGTGATTGCAGCCTTATACATACGACCATCAAATGTGTTTGGTATCAATTGAAACATACTCTTCTTGGAAGGCAACTGATTTGACTCATAAATAGTTTTAAGCGACAATTTAATCTTAGAAGTGGTTACATCTGGCACCGGAGAATTTTGCATTAAATGTAAAGACTTGACAGCAGATAAATACACCAAAATAGTATTATGAGCTAGTTTCTTATTTGACAGATAAGCAATGTACCACAAAATTATCTGTTCAGTTGCTGGGAGTGGATCAAGGTTATACATATCACAGAAATTCAGGTACGACTACTGCCCCGAGGTGTAAGTGGTCCTGGTCGACTCCCTTATCCCGTGGGTCACGAGATACTTGGAATGCTGGTCCTAGGCTGAAATTCAAGCAATCAAAAGTCACAGATAATTGGAGGGACCTCCACGGAGCAATGGTCCATTTCATAATAACGGAGGACATCAAAGTTCAACCTACTGATTGCATCGGCTATCACATTTACTTTAGTATTTATATAGAATGCTTTATAGTCAATTTTGTACAAGGTAGTATAATAATACAGAGCACGAATAAGACACATAAGATCCGAATTTGTTGACTTGCCATTGTTAACACACCAATAAACAACTTGATTGTCTGTATACATGGCCACTCTCTTGTCCCTCAACCGATCTCCGAAGGATGCGATACACAGGACCACAGCGAATAGCTCTCTCCATGCAATGTCCATACTTGTCATCCACTGGTTGTGGCCGGTAAAGGGGATCACACACCACGATCTACCGTGAACTCCTGCAGCAGCAGCATCCGATGCGTCTGTATATATCACCTCGACCCCCGAGTCCCCGGGGTTCCATTCGTCGCGGATCATTGTCATCCCGTTGTGGGCCTCTATGCATCTGAGCCACCATTTGATATCTGCCCTGGCCTGGGTATTTAACTTCACTCTGTGATGTAAATGTTTGACTTTCTTTGACAAGTCAATTAGTCTGCCGACAAACTTCCTGCCGTCCCGAATCACATTCGAACAGAACATAAGCTTTCCTATGAGAGAAAGGAGTTGACGTTTAGTACAGGCATTCCTAGAGCTCCACGATTTAAGATCACCCTTGATTTCAGTAAGTCTCTCCTCAGATATTCTTAATTGCCAGGCACTGGTGTCTATTATTATTCCAAAGTACTCAATAATCCTGGTAGGACACACTGTCTTAGCGGCCTGAATTTCCATTCCGGACTTAGCGACCATGTCTATCATGACATTCAAATTACTAGTTGCAGCTTCCTTACTATCACTCACCGACCAGAAGTCATCCAAGTAATGCAGAGTATCTGATGATGCGCCATTCCGGATCATGATGTACTTCAGAGCTTCAGCGTACTCATTGAAGAGTCTTGGGGAGGATGAAAGGCCAAAAGGTAACACTGCATACTGCCAGAATTCCGTTGTACCATTTTCCTCCCACGAGAATCCGAGCAAGTGCCTCTGGTCAGGATGAATAACACAGTGCATATAGGCATCAGTAATATCAAGTTTCACCATGTAGGGGTTGGCATATTTACGACATCTTTGGACTGCATCGTCGATGGTTGAGAAACTGAAAGTATAGTCATGTTTATTAATAAATTCATTGATGCTCCCACCCGGAGGCCACGACAGGTCGTGTATAACACGAATCTTGTTTGAACGTTTCTTCTGGAAAGCACCCAATGGGGAAACACGGAAGAATTATTTTTTTTTTCCTAATTAATGTTCACATAGTATGCACATTACCGTGCTATTTTTTGTAAACGAGTGATGTACAGATCTGCATCAGATGCACAGGCGGAGGTATCAAGAATTAGACAAAGAGGTATGACCGTATGAAGGCTCGTGATCAGATGGTAATTTCTGGATTTGGTTATGAGGACATTCAACTAAAGTAAAGCAAGGATGGCCGAGGCAGAATACTATAGCAAGGAAACCTCCTGGTGAGTACTGAGAGTATAATTTTTTAGTTTAAGTTGGTGGCACATTTTTAGTTCATGATCATCAATGTCTGTAAAACAAACTTTTGCCAATTATATGCTGATGGATGAGCCACTTCAAATTTGGCCTCCACAGGTCGGCCCATTTCACTTCAGATAGCTGGTACAACCATAAATGCGACAAAGAAAAAATAAGTCACTCACAGGAAATATAACTTTATTGGCGTTGCAATCACTATTGGAATTTATTATGAGCCAGTTTTTCTAAGATTCAGGCAGGGTGTGCTACTCACCCGACTCAGATTTTATTCATAATTTTTTTCTTGGTGAACAATTACTGAAAAGTGGGAAAAATGGCCAAAATTTGGATTGTGTCAAAGTCCAGATTTCAAATGCAATTATCTCAGTACAATCTTGGTGTACCTCTGTTATATTTTTATGGCAAAATATATTCACCCTACGGTATCATGTGTTATCACATTTTTGATGATGGACTCAGGGCACAGGCAACTTAGGACACTCAAAGTTACTGTTTCAGTCAGTTTTAAGCTGAATTGATGAGGCAAATGTGGCTTGCGCCCTTGGTGTACCTCAATGTTTTGTGCATGTATATGAAGGAGGGGACCTATATTACAAGTTTAAATACAAATTAGAATGGTACACTAAGGGCACATCTCCACAGGGGGCGCTCTTCCCTATAAAAAAGTGAAATAGACCCTTTTTCAGGGCTCTGTACCTCATTGCGCCCAGGGTCAACAGCACGGTGAGCATGTCTGTCATGTGCTATAACACCTCTAGTTTACTGGGGTGTAAGCATCTCTGAGGTACTCTTAACCATTCTATTTCCAGAATTTTTTTAAGGTACCACATATGACGATTTTTCAAATTTTCAAAGATCAACAGGACGCCCGCAATATGAATGGAGACAGTCTTGCACGTCATTTCTCAAACAAATTTTGGTTGTTAGGATATATTTTGCTCCAAATAGTGTGTACACACAAGTAGGGGGCGCCACAAGTACCCCAAAATTTAATTTCTTGCAGCTTTCATGCTTGCTGTTGCTGCATTCATCTCAGTTGTGTGACCTCAATCTCAAAACAGGCAATTTAGCATGCCACTTCAATTTTCTATATACAGTGTCACCTGTAAGTAAATAAATGGGTAATGTTTTGCCATTGGGTCAATACTTTGCATCCTCAACCTTAATTGCTCAAGGAAACAAGCATGCTCTTCTGAAGAAATGAAAACATACAGGGTTATAAAAAGTGATATTTGAGGCATCTGGGATACGAATGTTTGCAATTTGTCTTTGCCCCTGCTCTGGCATCAGTTCCATATGGCATATGGGTCAAAATAATTTAAGTGAGTGAACCCCCCCCCTCAAATTGGAATTTGCCTTGGCCATACGTAATTCTGAGTACATCAAAGAAAATTGGTTGCCATTGTTATCCCACACACCTTAAAATATTGGCCTTTATGACCCAGTTTGTTTTATCCCATTGAATGACAATTCAGATTTACACAATCAGGATGATAGAATTGATCCAATACCATTGGCTCAATGCTATCGTCCTGCCTGTGGAAGTGGCAACTGCAAAACATCACCCGTTTCACTTACTTACAAGTTCTACTCTAGCGATATGCAAAAATAGTATTTTATGATTGACCATTTTTAGCTTTAAGTTATGAAAGTTCGGCTATTCATTTTCAATGCTGAATTCCTTAAATTTAGGCTCATTGCATCCAAGACTGCACTAACTTGATGTATAGACAAAGAGGAAAGTAAAATTTCAAAACTTTGGGTGAAAAACAGTTCACATGTTGGTAGAAATGTTAAAGATGCATCATCATAACGAATAATAGGAAATACATTATTTGTATATATATTAGTTTTAAAACTCAATTACAAAGTATGAATTGAAGCATAAGAGGTCCAGATAACATACCAAAACAAAGACATGGAAATGTATACAGTAATGACCCATACACTGAAAAAGTTAGTGAAGTCTAAGATGTAATGAACACAGATTTTGTGGAATTCGACCTTAAAAATGTGTTACCAAACTATTATAGCTGGGAGCTTAAAATGATCAATTATAAATGTGCTTTCTGTTGATCACTAAAACAAACTGACTGTCAGAAGGTTAGTGTCCCATAAATTACATCAATGCAGCACCAGCAAGCACGAAAAACAGGAGAATAATCTATTTTTGGGGTACTTGTGGCGCCCCCTACTTGAGTGTACACACTATTTGGAGCAAAATATATCCTAACAACCAAAATTTATTAGATAAATGACTTGCAAGACTGTCTCCATTCATATTGCGGGCGTCCTGGTGATTTTTTGAAAATTTGAAAAATCGTCATATGTGGTACCTTAAAAAAAATTCTGGAAAGAGAATGGTTAAGAGTACCTCAGAGATGCTTACACCCCAGTAAACTAGAGGTGTTATAGCACATGACAGGCATGCTCACCATGCTGTTTACCCTTGGCGCAATGAGCTACAGAGCCCTGAAAAAGAGTCTATTTCACTTTTTTATAGAGAAGAGCGCCCCCTGTGGAGATGTGCCCTTAGTGTACCATTCTAATTTGTATGTAAACTTGTAATATAGGTCCCCTCCTTCATATGCATGCACAAAACATTGAGGTACACCAAGGGTGCAAGCCACATAGGCCCCATCAATTCAGCTTAAAATTGACTGAAACAGCAACTTTGAGTGCCCCCTGTTGCCTGCGCCCTGAGTCAATCATCATAAATGCGATACCAAATGATACCATTGGGTCAATATATTTTGCCATTAAAATATAACAGAGGTACACCTAGAAGTTACTGAGATAATGGGATTTGAAATCTGGACTTTGACACAATCCAAATGTTGGCCCTATATTTCAAAGGGCCCTCAAAAATTACCTGAAAGGTATGGAGGTCTAAAAATGCATTTTTTCCTACTTTTTAGTAATCAGTTAGCAGGAAAAAAATTAAGAACAACATCCGAGTCGGGTGAGTATCACCCCCAATGGTGAAGTGCCTGAATCTTAGAAAAACTGCCTCTTATATATTACCACGAAACAGAAAAAATGTTGTCCCGTAACAAGATATATTCACAAGTAGGCCAAAAGAAATTTTCAGCATAAATCTAAATATTTGAATTAGCAACATTCCAGCTAATTGTTGTGACATATATATTTCTATTTTAATTTAATCACAATTATTGATTCTTACTATACATATTATACTAATTAAAATTATGTATATACGTTACTTTAAAAATACTGTTTTGATGTCAAAAAAGCTGAAATAAATGCGGATTGCTGATAATGGAAAAATTTGCAAAAAATAAGATGCCATAAAACAATAGGCTGAGCAAGATACAATTTGAGCATTATTGACAGACCCATAATAATACTTTTTTGGATGTTTCCAATCATACAAATATATAGTCTTGGAATTAATAACTTATGTATTGTTGCACCCAATATGTAGAGTTCATCAGTATATCAGACTGTTTATATCAGGTTGAATGATGAATATCAATATCAAAAGGGCACTGTTGTCTAATGCTGCGATGTCACATCCCACTGTGTAGGGCTTTAGATTCTAGTCAAGAGTCGGAGTCGGAGTCAAGATTTCCAGGTGGAGTCATGGTCGGATTTGAAAATTTAATAGGGGATTCATGACTCCTAATGTAATTAATATAATTTACAAAAACAATTTTACAAAAACATGAAAAATATACCATTTTTTACACAAAACTATTTCAACAAGTGTTCATGTGCCAAATCCCGTGAAAACTTTGTAGAATTAATTTCTCTCCCCTGTTAACCACATAATATTTGTGCGCAATAATGCCGATAAGCGGAGTTGGGAGTCGGAGTCGTAATTCAGGAGACCTAAGGAGTCGGAGTCGCTTTTCTAATTTTACGCCAAAGGAGTCGGGAGTCGCTCCACTTATTACACATCTCCAAAGCCCTATCACTGTGTCCACTTTAAGATCCATGGCGACATCATCCTGGAAATAATAATTATAAATATTTACTAATTTTGTACATGACACATCATCAGATTAAATTGCATGAATAATAAAAATTCACTTCTTGAATTGTAAACCAAGTTGTTTCAGTTAACAGAGTGTGTATATCTTTTTAAAAAACTTTGTGTGTGTATTGTTATTAGTATAATCATATTTGACAGAAAAAAGTGTATATAAACATTTTAAATGTACCTGGTATCTATTTAAATCATTGGCAATGGTGTTTTAAATCTATTTCAAGTGTAAACCTTCACATACAAGTACTTCAGATTGAAGATCTATACAGGATCTGCTGATATAATGGAATTCATGTATTCAGACAAAATTCTGAAGTTGGTCTTCTTTTATCTACAATCTAATGAATCTGTATACAATTTACATCATTCCGTAATATGAAATACACATGTGTGAAAATATGCTTATGGAACAATTTAGGCATGACTGACACAGTTAACATATTTGGCTTCCCTTGGGAAATTTTTATGCATAAAAATTATTCAGTTAAGTTGTAATGGTGTACTTGATCACATGGCGCCCCAAAGCCCTCTATAAAATCAGTTTAACATTACGATGATACAGATTTTCTAAACCTGAAATATATCTCCTCCTAAACCGGTTGAGGTATATTAAAAAAAATTATAGATGTGCAGCTGATACTACTATAATTACACAGTATGACAGTTTAGGAATTAAAATAGACTAGATTTCCTTAGTATTGCAATAATTTCATTTGTAGGAAATAATGGTGAACATGAAAGAATCTGAAGTTGGTTGTTATATTGCAGTGTATGAAAATAACAAAGTTCAGAAGAAACTCTAATTTTGAGGCACATTTCAAGGCATTTCCACCAGATGGCAGCATCAGATTGATTCAGATGATTTCTGCTGGTGTTGGGAAAGAAGTTTTAAGATTGTTTTGTCTAAAACAGAATGACAAAAACTTTTCACGACACAATGAACAGTAGATATATCTTCTGGGGCTCTTTGCTGCAGCGGTAGCAGCCCGAGATTCCAAATCTTTAAAGCTGAAATTGGCGGCTACTGGAGCATAATTTTGGCCAAAAAGAGCTGGAGGACTGAAAGAGGGAACATGATCACTAATTTCACCACTGATCATTCGGTCAGCTGTAGCAGGGCAGAGCTTCCCCAGTTTGTTTTTAAGGGAGCTCAGCTCCGCCATTTCCATCACTGAGTGTCACCCAGGAAATGATGACATAGGTTCTGAAGTTTTGTACAAAATATATATATATCAGATGGTCTAAATTTATAAAAATTCAAAGAAAGAACTAATGGAGAAAATTGCCACATTGGTAAAAAGGCAGATGTCACCTGTTTTTTAGGCATGTAAGCTGACTTGTGTGCTTCAAAGCATAAATTCGATCTGCCTTTGAGGGCGTTAATTTTACCTTGCCCCATATCAGCCCGACTTTGAATTAATTAATTTAAATTGAGCTAAATTTGCCTGGTAATGGAATAAAGTACTGGTTTCAAATCTGTGGGAGATGCACATATCTGTTGGCAGAAAAATGTCTATCTACGGAGTTTTGCTTTGAATTTTATTAATATTTTAGTCATGAAAATTCATAAGGCTCAATAATATTTTTATATTGTGCACCTTTCTTGACCAAATTCTGGGATGGGCCAGCTAGGGGGCAGTGGCCTACCTCCTGCCCCTGCAGGCTGTCACCCTGATTTCAGCAGCACCAGTTATATTCCTTGTTTTGGAAGTGGACTTGCCTATATACCCAATTGAGTGTTTTCTCAAAATTTCCCAAAAAGTATTTTTATTATCAGGTCGATTTTCACACATGTTTTCCAATATTTCTTGATTTTAACCTTGTCCGACCTATCAAAGGCTTTGAGCAAACTTTTATACAAATAACCAAATGTTTACATGTGACTGTTGTAATAATGTGGTAATTGGTTTGGTCCTTCAAATCAGGTATTTAGGGTAGTAAAATAATATTTTACTTGCAGTTGCAGTTTTGGACCACTCTACAGTTTGAATACATCACACAGGTTTCATGCCGTTTAACTTTACAACTTTATAAGACTTGAGAGTACTTTCTTTTCTGATTTTGAAGCATGCAGTAGTCATGTTATCGAATTGTAGCCATAATTGGCAATATACTCACATGTTTTTTTATCCCTTACCTATGTCAACTTGATGAGCATGAAGTCCATTGTGGTTGCTGCGAATATCTCCAGGCTTTATCAATGACGTGCAGCCAAACCAAATTATGTATGTTGCATGGTCACATCTGCAAAAGCAATTTTAAAACTACACCACCAACAAAAACAAACAATATAGAAACAAATTTGGTTGTGATACTTTGAATGCTTCATAACAGCTCATTGAAATTTATCAGTCATTCGAAAGAATGAATCATTCTGTATGACAGGTTTACAATTTGCTATCTTTTGTTCTTATGTTTTAATGATAGATACTTTTAAAAAATGTGTTGCTTTTTTTTTTTACATAAAATGGGAACTTGTTTTATTTATGAGACTTAAAAAAATAGAATGATCCATTTAAGGAACAACAGAAACCATACCGCAGTATCCATCATTATATTTGATGGTGTCAAGAAGGTGTGCGCTTGTCAGAAAATGCCCCTTTCACAATAGCCCTAATTTGCATTGCGCGTCTCTTCTCACAGAAAATCATGTTGTTGATAAATCCGGCTGAAATTAAAAGCATCACTTAATCACTTGCAAAACATGAATAATATTCAATATATGCTAGGGTTAATTTTCTACCAAACTTTACTAACAAAATGCCTGTCACATACGTGCTGTGATAAAAACATGAAAAACATAAACTTCGGACATTAAAAAATATTTGGGATATAAACCGTTGGATGGAATCACTGTGATAAAACAGTTTTGTTCGTGGGTTTTCTGATTTAAAGACCATTATTAAAATTATGAAACCTCCATGGGTACTATTTGTGTTTTCTGTACTTTATGAATGAACTTGGCATTGTCCAATATAATTTTTTGTATAATTATATCGTATTGACAGTTGATCATGTTGATATACTCACTGAAATTGATCCATCATGGCATTGTGCAGGCTAAATGTACAAATCATTCTCAAAATGTGGAGACTCAACTTGTTCTGTCTTTCAGCCAGTGCTATTGTTGCACCTGTTTGTAAATAAAATAGAAGAAATGTGAAATAAATCTTAACAGTTTATCAATTAGAAGACAAATCCTGTGCTCTTAATGCCAGGTTAGACTGTTAAATGTTGTTTGTCACAGCTACTGGTTAGTTGGATAGATCAACAAAACAGTTTGAAGCAGCTTACACAAGAGCAGAAATGTCAGCTGATTAGCAATAACTGTAAATTAAATATGCTCAATCATCCTAGGAAATAAAATTGAAAATTCAAGCATTTTTCATAGAAATTTAGGCAGTTATATACATATACCTATGACAACAGGTTCACAAAGAAATAAAAGCATGTTTAAATTACAGCTGGCTTAAGGAATTTACTGTCCATTAAAATCTTTAAGAAAAACAAAAAAACAACCACTTACTGGCACATTTTTTTTCCATAATTTCCCATAGCCTCTTCACCTTTCTCAACAATGTGGTTTATTTCCAGTGCTGGTTTGACATTATATACAATAGGAATGCTGTGTCCACTGGTACTCTTGCATTTGACCAGCATGTTCTCAGTGCCTGACATGCTGGGATCAAATGATCCTCAATCATGCTTGACGGGTGTGGCAGCACTGTAGCCAGTATGCAAATGTTGAAAGTGAAGCTTTTGTACAATTTTCAATAGTTGCTTAAAATTATCCTATGGCAATTTATAATTTGTAAATCTATATTCAATATATGAAAAGGTAAAAATATGGAGCTTTAAAAAAAAGTTAATAAATAATTTGACTCTTCCTGACCCACTTCCTGACCTGCTCACTGACTCCTGTTTTACAGGAAATGCCATTGGTCATAGGCTCCACCAAGTTGACGAAAATCACAAGAATAGTAAAATATTATGCAAAAGTGGGAGACTTTGAAGTATTTATGAAAGGCCCAGGTGTTCAAGGTAAGTTTTGTGAACAGAATGCACTATTGCACATATTTGAAAACCATGCCACTACTGCAAGGGAAGTATTTTGTTGACTGAATCGGGCGACTCTCAGCAATGGAATCGCATGCCCTTAAGTGTTTTGTCTCATTCTTGATACCTCCGCCCGTGAGTTGGTTGCGTACATCTTGATTCTTGAATCTACGATTCTTAGGCAATTGGTTCCTCACATGAATGCATCCTTCATTTTTGGTGTTTGGGGGAGACCATCATTATTCTAATATCCGGGGAGTGGGAGGATCGAAGATTTTTAAAATGAATAATTTTTTGCCCAGTTTTGGTGAAATTAAATTCTTCATGGATGTCTTGTGAGAGTTTTTCTAAAGAAGGTGTTCTTGATCTAGGAATGAATATTCGGGGACTTTGAGCGCTTAAAATAAATAATTATGGCCGCTGTACCCGAGAAATACATTATTTCCTTCCAAGGAAATCTCCAGGCTCCCCTCCTCCCTTGTTTATTATCCTAACTTGTGGATAAGGTCTTATTTATTGCAAAAACTGAAGTCCGATAAAAGATACAAAAGATAGATAGATAGATAGATATGGTAAGTGCAGCCCTCTAAGCCCAGTTCTGGGCGCTCACAAGGGTTGATTGATGAGATGGGAGAGAGAGTGGGAGTCCTCAACATGTTACACATTTACACCATGTGAGGGATCTTTTACTTGCCTAGCATAGACACTAATACGAGGGAATATATACAAAAGGTAGACAGCAAATGGTCACAGCTTAATGATTTTCCGCAGAAGGATATGTGTTGACCCAATGATCAATACTATATATTTTTTGTTTTGTCCAATAAACAGGGATGTAGATTTTTCATTTTTATAGGGGGGGGGGTGATTTCGGCGATCGCAAACTTCTCACAAAAACCCAACGGGCCAAAAGTCGCATGGTGGTATATTTCGGGGGCCACTCTAAGACCCAAAAGCCAATATATTTTAGATTGACGAAGGTTAGTTCTGAGAATTGTATTTTTCACCTAACATGCCACTGGTGTCATGGAAAAAATTCTAAATGTAACAGATAATTGTCAATACAAAGGAAAAATAATTTGAAATTCTAGTGGGGGAGTTGATAATCATATGATCATTCCCCCACGTTCATCCTAGGGGGGATGCATCCCCCCTTCCCCCCCCCCCCCAGGATCTACGCCCCTGCTAATTATTTGCCAAAAATATGTGTTGCGTTCCTTTCGCTGGTGAGTGCACAGTAATGGGATTTTATTTTTGAAATTCATTTGACATACTACAATATAAGCTGATCTGACTCATGGTGGACTTTCACCAAATGGTGCATCAATTTTCTACAACATTCATATTCAGTCACAATAAAATAAATATTTGTCATATTATGTCAGCTGTCACAATGTAGCTTATTGTCTGATAAATGGCTTGAAAATGTTGTGGCAAAACAAAGTCCTGTTTTCAAATGGCGTTTCTGAAATAATACGAGTGATGTCTATTACAGTAATGAAAGCAGCTGACCAATTAATCTTCTCTATTGACAAGTATAACAAGTAAAAAAGCTCATATAATTCTACTTCTTTGTATTAAAGCTTTTAGCTTTCCTCAAACAGATCATCAGAGGTCAGCAACGCAACCACAAACATTCATTGAGAGAACAAAGATCCACACAGCCAGAGAGACAATCGGAGATCCACACAGACAAGAGAAATCAACAGACAACATAGATCCACAGTGAGTCAACAAGATGCTGATCAACCAGTTTCCTCAATTTGTCTTCTTGATGAAGCTGCTCATCTTTTTCAATGGTAAGAAGCCTGATTTTACAACACATGCATGAATACCATCAGTGGCGTCACTAGGGGGTGCTTTATCCCTTTATAATGTGTACATACTACATAGATCGGCAGACATCTAAAATCTTAGGATTGTGGGGCAGCTCGCACTACGAGTCGTCGAGCCTCTAACAACGCTTTTAACACTTACTGGACTAAAAGGACATTTATGTGCATTCCCAGCTTACTGCCTGTAGGGCCATTTATGTCCCAAAAATGTGCTGTTGCCCCTGGTGACGTCACAAGCACAGGATTGTTTTTTTTGGACTGCTCACTCCAGTAGGTTAAACTTTGGGGCTTCAGCCCCCCAAACTTGCATTTCTAGTGATGCCACTGAATACCATATTATCACCTGGTTGGCTGTGAATATCACTGTTTACAGTCAAAATATCAGGGCCTATGATATTGTAAAAAATAACACCATTAAGGGCGATATTTTTTAGCAATGGTTATGACATCACCAGCATTTCAACTGCCCGATGAAGTCACAAACCAAACAATGGCCAAAACAATGGTATTGTGACGTCATATCCATTGTTGCTCCATGGTAACGTCACATTTTTGTAATAGCAGAAAATAGTCTCTCTTTATAAATGAAAATTTGAGTTAAAACCAGGTGATAAAAACAAAACAACCACGCGTCACAGCACTTCGTAATCGTACAATATCACGAGCTGTTGTGTGAATTACTCTCGCCCTGCGGGCTCGAGTGATATTAATTCACACAACAGCTCGTGATATTGTTACTCAGTGACCCTGACTTGGGTTGTTTTGTTATAATACCAAGATCCTCTGTGGGCAATGGGCATTCTGACATGACCTAATGTCAGGATAACGTATGTGACGTCACACTATTGTCCCCTGACGTCAGGGTGAGGTCGCACAACCACTTTTTTTATTATTAGAGAGGTTTTGCTACACGTTCACGTGTGACATATACGTGTACAAGTGCTATCTAATTACATTGTTGTCATGGCAACCCCCACGTACACGTCACACAGAAACGTGTAGCAAAACCTCTCTATTAAATCAGACCACATTTAAAAAGCATGGCTGCTGGTGAAGATCCATGCAGTACTTGCTTCAAATGGAAAAGCTTGAAATCAGTAGACAAAAGAAAGTCTTAATGTAACTTTTGCCAAAGACAACCTTGGGGGTGAAAGCTCAGTAAAGGCCTCAATTGCGTTTTGATCAGATAAAAGTAAATTAAGTGTCCTAGAAATCAATTTCGGACATAAAGAAGGAACAGTGCAGTATTTAAGCTTGATCAACAAGTAAATCTGAGAAATTTAGGCATTTTTCATGAGCATACAATTAAAACCATGCTCCGGGCAGACCTTTAAAGTGGGTATAATTTGTCAATTTCAGCATGTAACCAGTGGCCCTTTTTCTGAGGGTATTTTTATATAATAATTAGCTGAATTTGGTGCTTTTGCCTAGATATGATATTGGTTTCATGGATTTCAGCAAAAAAGTTCCAATTGACATATTGTAAGATACAAGAAGCTTTAATGGCTAAAATTAATGTCCGTCCATTACGTCCACAACTGATTTTTGGTAATTTAAATGAATTAAAGACCAGCTAGCATGTCTACTGAGATGGAAAGGCATGTCTATCACTCTCTACCTATGTAATACGTATGCAACTGAAAAATATAAAAACACAATGAATTTAACTTATACACTGAACACAAGGCTAAAAAGTGTAAATGTCCGTCCATTACATCCACAAAAAATGTTCAAATTAGTCTGGGGACTGATGTTGGGAGGTCTGGTATGTCACAAATAAAGCAGGGATACCATGTTTAGTGACAAATTTAGATTATTTTAGTGAATGCTGACAAGGCTCAAAAGTTGAATTTGTCACAGTTCATGCAAACTCATATCACATCAGCGAAAACTGTCGAAAAGCCAATGGTCCATTTCAGCAGAAAAACCTAGATTTTCATTGAACTTTCATAATGTAGTTCGTAGCAGCCCAGCAAACCCTGTCTTGATTTATTACACCATCATAATTCTGTATTCTACGCGTTATTAGGTTCAAATTGATGTACACTTGCACTTCTGATGAAAAAAATTCTTAGGTCATAGGGGTCAAATATTGATGTGCTTACTGTGCTTTCACCAAAGGATGATTTTACTCAATCTACTTAAACCATTATATAAATTCTAGCAGGGCATATTTTGGAAGTGTTGGCCCGTTAGGCCATATAAATAAGATAAAAACATAAAATAAGAAGTATGTACAAAAGAGGCATAGTAACTAGCTACGACTAGGAAGAAGGAGCAATTATAAAATATACAATAGAAATAAATAAATGTTTATGTTTCTAATAACATAAAATATAGGTTAGCATAAAAAATCATGGAATAATGTTCAATACAATACCAATACTATAATTAGAAGAAGCACCAAAATAACAGAAATTACACTGCTATATAAATGACTGGCTTGACTTTTTTCACCCAATACGAGGCCCCTTCACCCTCAGTCTACACCTTTAACCTCTTCTACTCTCAAATAACTTCATTTGCCTTCACCTAGCCTCCAATTCCCTCAACTACCCCAAACTGCACATCCTTCACCTAATTGACGTGTCCTCCTCCTCAATAAATCAAATCAAATCAAATCCTGTCCTAATTAGCCTACCAAGTGCATAAATACAGGACGTAAAGCCTGTATCATCCATCCATCAACCCTGAACTGCACTTGTCTTCCTTCAAACCTCAACAACCCTTTGCTTCCCTAAACTAAACTTGGCTCCCTCAACTATACTCATCTCCCCTTAATTTTTAAAAACTCGCTGTCCCGCAACTACCCTCAATTACCCCTAAAACAGCAGTAACCACAGGGGGATGAGGGTGTATCCTGACATGAGACCTGCGAGAGTTAAGTATATTTTGTTTTCATTACAGGACAAGGTCAAATTAAATGCGATGTCAAAGTGATAGCTAAAGACACCTGCTCTTTAAAAGAACCAGATACAGTATCTTACCCACAAGGTACCCTAAGGGCTGTTGCTCCAGACTGCGCTGGAAGGGAAGGAATTAATATTCCAAAGGATGACGGTGCAACTTTTCGAATTGATGACAACTTATTCAAGAAGAAAGTCATCTATGGTCTCAAATTCTTCATGAAACTAGAACCCACTACCGAAAATATCAAAATTTTTCAATTTGCTGGCCTGAGTTTGATGCAAACAAAAAGCGGCTCTCTTAAACTGTTATTTTATAGCGCGGGTGCGGGTACAATCACTGTACCAGAAGAGCATTTTCTTAAAATCCCAACTGAAATCCCAACTGTTGACGAAGGAAATCATTGTAACTTGGCAGTGAGTGATGACCAGCCTGAAACAGAGGGCACTGACTGGACGCAACTGATCGGAATGAAGGTCCAGGTCTCAGAAAGGAAGAAACGGGAAATCCCCTCTGGAGACTGGGACTCCCCCTGGATGATGATTGGTATAGACTGTTACGGGAATTCAGTTCAGGGTCACTTAAAAGTCTACATAAATGGAAAAAATGCCTTCCACAGGACATCTAATGTTTTTGTACAGGTTGCTGCAACTGGTGCCAATGAGGAGAGGCTGAGAATAAGACATGCGCAATTCAGCTGCATGGAGTACACTAATGGCGAACGACGGTATGAAGATTACTTCGGAGACTTCGAACTCAAATCATGCAGTAAGTTTAAAATCATTATATTTTATATTATTACATGACCACTATGCTAGAGAGATGCTGATTGGCCAAAATAAGTCACATGACGACATCATAAAAACTCATATTACATCGTTAGAGTGAAATATGAGTTTTTATTAAGAAAACAAAATTTCGAAAACATTTTTTCAATTTTTGTTTTCCAAAAAATTTTTTCGGAATGGAAAATTATATTGGAAGCATAGTGGTCATGTAGGGGAGACCGGGGCTGGTTGTCACAGGGGCAGGTTGTCACAGTGTGTAAAACTTAAACATGCTACTATTTCTATTTAAAGCATGCAGAAGCACTGCCATTCTATATGAATGGCTAAAGGGGAGTGACTTAAACCTATTTGGTGAATATATACCTATATCATTCGAAATCTTGATGTCCTATTGGACATTTTTTTAAAGTCAGAATTCGGGGCAGGTTGTCACACTTTCGGGGCAGGTTGTCACACTCTCGGGGCAGGTTGTCACACTTTTGGTTGAGAACTCGGATGCAGGAAGTGGAACTCTGTAGGGCAGATCTTGACCAAGAAAAGTTATTTTGGACATATGAGGAATCATTTGCTTGCCCAGTGAAGACCTTAACAAACACGCTACTGTGAACAAGGGTGCTACAAATGAAGGCTTACCAATCAGCAGGAAAGCATTCTGATCTGGAGGAGGATTTTTACGATTTTTTTTGCAAATTTTACATATAAATTGGAAATCGATTTATTTAAACACAATGCAATATCTGCATACATCTTCAGTCATCAATAGCATGTATAAAGCACCCATTTATATTTGTGTTAGTTTTTTGGTTTAAAAGCCTTTTCCTAATAGGTAACAGCCAGCTCCAAAAAGTGTGACAACCTGCCCCGCCTTTTTGTGACAACCTGCCCCGATTGATGAAAATTCCAAAAACGGGTGACCAAGGCCGTTGCTATCAAAATTTTCACTATTTGTTGTTATCATGATTTAAAGAAATTTCTACATGGTAAGTGTATTAACTGCACCTTTTTCAACAACTATTTGATAAAGACTAGTATTGCACGCAAGCTGAAGGTAAAAAATTTCTTTTTGTGACAGGAAATTTTTAACAGACTGTGTGCCTACCAGACTTCCTTTCAGGGGTCAAGATTTTTCAGAAAGACACCAGTGGGTTATAAAAGCAGTAAACAATGATTGGTTGAGCTGTGCGACTCCATAGTTTAGTGCAATAAAAAGTGTGACAACCTGCCCCTGTGACAACCAGCCCCGGTCTCCCCTAATAAGTATGGCACTTATTATCGTGCAATTTGAAAATTTATTTGCACCCTCGTTTAATATGAATTTTCTTATGCAAATAAATTTTCATATTGCACTCATATCATGCCCTATTTATATAAATTAGGCCAGACATTATTGATTTTAGTTTCTCGGACCTTCTCGAAGACCTTTTATCTAAAATGTTGTAATCTCTAGGGATGGACACCGTTTGCCAAATTCGATACGATACGTACCGTCGATACGTTTTTTCGGTTTTCGGTTCGTATCGCGATCCGCAAATTCAGCCCGACCCGCAAATTAGTGCATTTTTCGGTAAAATCTGCAAGCGAATCCAATATTTTGGTCCGCATTTTCGGCAGAAAAGTCGTGGCTGCAACCTGGGCGAAGGTCCGTTAATGTTTTTTTCGCGATTTTACGCATTTCTTGGCGAAATAAAGTCGTTTTTGACATGTTTACATGGAAATTAAGCATGTAGAGGGTAGAATTGCATCGAACCGAAAGTGTTTAACGTCGGTTTCGGTTATCAAACCGCCAGAAAGAACCGGTACGATCGATATACCGTGAACCGGTGTCCATCCCTAGTAATCTCAATTTTTTATAACGTTAATATTGCATAAAAATTGCGGGTACACTCATTTTTTATATTTCCTTCCCAGAAAAACTGTTGGATCACTCAATCCAACAGCTTACATTAAGTATGTACATTACATAAATGTAGAACCAACACAAGGCATACCTATCGCTTATGTACACTCCAATGATGAACACTTGGTAGTGGACATCAATGACTTCACAACAAGCCTGATCTATTGCATTGAAATGATCTGCCAATTTGTCATTGAGTAACTTGTGACCTCATTCATACTGCATTGGTGACTTGTTTTGATGGCATTGAAAGTATTATATAAGCTATGACCTCATGCATTACTTATTAGTAATAAAGAATAACATGGCATGGATAGGGATATGACCTCACAAGGAACATGTCAGTGCAATTCTGTAAACACTTAACGTCCGTTTAACTTTAACAGAGGCACATATAAATTCAAATATAGATAAACTGTGGTTTTCTTACACTTTTCAGCGAAAAAGTATAAAGGTAAGTAAATCAAAAGGTTTTCCTAATTGTGAAATAACTTTTATTCTCAGCAACTTCATTCAAAACAAAAAAGATATGTAAATGAAAATAGATTGGAAATGGTTTAGGCCTACTTGGTAATGGATACATTTCATAAATTTGTTTCTTTTTCTTCTTAACTTTCTCTGTACATGTTTGAAGTTTCTGGTGTTTAGTGGTCCAAGTGAATACGTCATTGCATCAAGTTATGACCAATACTTCATCACACAATTACTGATAATTATATCGCAATATATACATGTTTGAGATATTAAGAGATAATAATTTTAAATGATCCTGAATCATTCAATTAAAATTGAATTATTTGTATTTTCAGGACAACCTGTCAAAAAGTTTAAGGAGTGTGAAAGAAAACTTTAATCAGTTTCGTCTTTCGATTTGAAATAAAAGGGAAACAACTTGGAAGAAGACAACGAAACTATGTCCGCAATGTCCGCAAAGAACCTTAATTTGCATACTCACCATGTACTGAGATTGTCTAAACCTGCTGTTACATTCCACATTTTTATTACATTTTGATTAAGTATTAAGTATCATATCTTTTCATGTTAATTTTTAAACAAAACACCTTGTTGTAAATTTTCAGATATTAATAAACTCTACTTTGCTCTCTTGCCTTTCATTTTGAGAATCTGTTCTATTTATGTATGAATAATCGAATGTCAGTGACATTTACGTACCATGTTTAGCCTCTCAGTGGGCCTAATGAAAGTGTACACCCTAACCCTATGGGGGTAACAGTGATATAGAATCTACTAGAAAAGCCAACTGGGCAAATGCACTGTTACATAAGCAACTCAATAGGTCTATAGATATCTCACCATGAACACAGAACTAGGGTAAAGGGTCAAAGGGAGGCTGGTTGGCTCATGGGTAGGTTGGCACACCCTCATAGAAGGCGTTACTATTTACTAATACAAGGGAGGATTTTCTGTTTCCAACGATATTTTTGTCACTGACAGCAACATTTATTTAGCTTTTGGAGGGTGGACAGTTGTAGTAACAAGGAAACCAAGGTGCCAACTGAAAACTGACATCAAGGGCTATCCAAACAAATCCATTTTGGTTGGTTAGAAATTAGTTATCCAGTGTTTAGGACAGGCTGAATTGAAAATGCACAGGAGGATTTTGTGTTTCTGAGGAGATTTTTGTCACTGACAGCAACATTTATTTAGCTTTTGGAGGGTGGACAGTTGTAGTAACAAGGAAACCAAGGTGCCAACTGAAAACTGACATCAAGGGCTATCCATCCTCATCCATTTTGGTTAGTTAGGAAGGATTTATCTAGTGATTAGGATAGGTAGAATTGAAAATGCTTGGGTGGATTTTGTGTTTCCGAGGAGATTTTTGATTATGACTGCAACATTAATTAGCTTTTTTGATGAGTGACAGTTGGAGTAACAAGCACGGTGCCAAATGACAGCTGACACCAAGGGCTATCCGTCCACATCAATTTTGGTTGGTTCGGATTAAGTTGCCAAGTGACTAGGATCGGGGGAATTGAAAATATGTGGGAGGATTTTCTGTTTCCAAGGAGATTTTTGACACTGACAGCAACATTTATTTAGCCTTTGAAGAGTTAACAATTGTACCAACAAGGAAACCAAAGTGCCAAGTAAAAGCTGACATCTAGGGCTATCCATCCACATCCATTTTGGTTGGTTAGAAATCAGTGTTTAGGACAGGCAGAATTGAAAATACATGGGAGGATTTTATGTTTCCGAGGAGATTTTTGACACTGACGGCAACATTTATTTAGCTTTTGGAGGGTTGACAGTTGGAGTAACAAGGAAACCAAGGTGCCAAGTGAAAGCTAACATCTAGGGCTATCTTCCCATCCATTATGGTTTAATAGGAAGGATTTATCCAGTGATTAGCATAGGTGGAATCGAAAATAGACGGGAGGATTTTGTGTTTCCGAGGAGAAGTTCGATAATGACTGCAACATTTATTTAGCTGTTTGGAAGGTTGACAGTTGGAGTAAGAAGAAAATCAAGGTTTAAATGAAAGCTACATCAAGGGCTATCCATCCCCATCCATTTTGGTTAATTATGAATGAGTTATCTATTGAATAGGATAGGTGGAATTGAAAATTCATGGGAGGATTTTGTGTTTATTTATTTAGCTTTTGGAAGGTTGACAGTTATAGTTACAAGGAAATCAAGGTGTCAAATGAAAGCTGACATCAAGGGCTATCCATCTATACACCAGAAAACAAATAGCATTCCTTTGTTAATTTGACATATTTTGGTGTCGATGGCTTGAAATTTAACAATCATTTATTCGGTTTCCGGAGCTTCATAAGGCCACACATAATTGATTCTTAGCATCGCGAACCCGCCGACACAATAGATTTCCTGCCGATGGAAAAAAAAAATTGAAAAAAAATAAAAACTTTTTTTTTTGACATTATAAAAAAAAAATTTTCACCTTTTTTTTTTTTAGTCCTACCGACCGACCCTAGAAAAAGTGCCTTGAGAGGATCCGCGAAGCTAAAGATCAATTATGTGTGGCCTAATTAGCATATATGACATGTTATTTCTTTTGATGCAATTGACATGTACCCACATATGACCCATAATTTGAAAGTACCTATCAAGTAGATTCAGGGGAAGCCACAGTAATAGATACTTTGCTTATTCTTTAAGCACATTTTGGTGGAACAGGTCATATATGCCTAATCTTGATTTTCAATGCTAATTTTACAATTTTAATGCATAATTTAGGCCATTTAAGCTAGAAATTGCGATCAAATGAGTTTGATTTATCTATTTCTGAAATCCTTGACCCTCAAAACCCCTATTTTGATGTTTTATTTATTATCCTAGCTGAATTAGGAGCCAATTTATGACCAATTTCTGGTCCGGTGGCCAATTTGGACGCCATCTTGGATTCTCGGAATGCTCAAGGGTGAGAATTTCACACCCCCCCTGAAAATGTTCCTTGGACCATATAGATACAGGATCAAGAGAGAAAAAAACTTTAAACGGAACTTTTGGGTCAGGCCCAAAAATGGCATTTTACTGCCAGACTGTTAACAAAAATCAATGTAGACCACGGTATAGAGCATCTGAATAAATTCGTGAAAAGTCATGGAGGTTTGGTGGGGATTAGCCTATGCTCAATGACAATGCTTGTGACAGATTTTTCCTAGCAGCTCCTGAGATGGCAAGACTATCTGAGGAAGCTCATGACATGTTTAGATTGCAGAGTGCTCAGAGCGGTAAGCATCATTCATGAACACCAGCTGTGAAAAGGCGCTTTTGATGAAAATGACAAAACTTTGCTTGAAGTTGTGGAATTCCACCAAGAAAGAAGTGAAAGTTTCGCTTGCAAATGAAGTCATCACACTTAAAGATGAAAGGTCACTTTTTTCATGTCTACTAATTGCAGCCATACCCCAATCTCTTTCTGCCAGATGGATCTTTTGCGGTGTGTACTGACAACAGCAAGCTAATGCCTTGTCTGGAACAAACACTGAATGAGGATAGAGTGTCTCAGTCCTTACCAGAATGTCCTGTTAAAGCTGCTGTACTAGATGGAATGAGGGTAGGCCTAGTTCAAACCCTTGGAAAGCCAAAAATGCCCTGACATGTGAGGATTTTTCCAGAAATTTCATTCAGGTCGTTGAGGCAAAATCCCGAGGGTACCAAGAAGGGCATCTTGTATTCGACAACTATGCTATCATTGAGCTCTCCTTGACAGATGCCACCCTGAAAGAAAAGAGTTGGGACAGTGCAGCAAATTTTCATGTCGATGACAGAACATCTATTGCCAATGTGGGATGAAACAATTCCTGTCAAGTTCCAAATCAAAGACACACTCATTTGTTACCAAGCAAAGAAGTGCTTCATTTACTATCAGAATAAGATAAATACATTCATAGTAAAATCAAGGGAAAAAGTAATGTCAACTGGTCGAAAATTTCCAACATCTTGAATGCACACATGAGGAGGCCGATGGTCGTTTAATCATGTATGACGTAGATGCAGCTAAAATTGGTACTGATGTTGTGGACATCTTTTCTCAAGACACAGATGTTATTGTTATGGCGGTTAGATTCATTCCACAGCTTGGTAGAGAAACAAATTTCGTAACAGATACTGGACCACAACAGAGAGCTATTTCTGTGAACCAGATACATGAAACGCTGGGGGAAGAAAAGGCTGGCAGTGCTACCAGGTTTTCATGCTTTCTCAGGTGCAGACATAACTGGACATTATGTAAAAAATGGCAAACTTGCATGTTGGAAGCTCTTCTGTAAGGCTGATGATGTGATACAATCTTACCAGGTTCTTCGTCAGCATGACGGAACTGAAGAATCCATCCAAGCAGGACTTGAAAAGTATGTTTGCAAATTTTATGATCCGAAAACAAACCTCAAAGAAGCTGCAAAGATGCGCTGGAAGTGCTTCAAGAAAAATCAATCCCAGGGCAAAAACTCTTCAACAAGCTATTCGCAGATCCCAGTACCGAAAAATAGTTTGGCAAAATGACGTTGTGCCAAAGCCAGCCGTATACTGGATCCCTGAGAATTTGGCTGGACATTTGAAAATGAAAAGTATCTTCCTGTTACAACTTTACTGCCTCCTGCTCCTGATGCTATTGGTCAGTTGGTTAAATGTGGATGCAAAAACAATAGTGACCTACTCCACCAAAATGAGCTCAAAGTAGGCATTCTATATTTCTCAGAAATGAGCAAAATGTGTCTGAAAGTCACATTTTGATGTTTTTGGCTGTTGGTACCACATTTTAGCCAAGGTAATTTTCTTTGAATATTTAAGACCATTTTACCAAAAAATTATTTTAGATTATCAAAATTGAGTGTCCCTCTTGATTTTCTTAGTTATTTTCTTGCAATGGCAGGAATTTCAAATGCTGTTTTCTCATAGTTTGATGTTTCGTATCAATAATAGGGGAGACCGGGGCTGGTTGTCACAGGGGCAGGTTGTCACAGTGTGTAAAACTTAAACATGCTACTATTACTATATTATAAAGCATGCAGGAGCACTGCCAATCTATATGAATGGTAAAAGGGGAGTTACTTAAACCTATTTGGTGAACATTTACCTATATCATTCGAAATCTTGATGTCCTATTGGACATTTTTAAAATTCAGAATTCGGGGCAGGTTGTCACATTTTCGGGGCAGGTTGTCACACTCTCGGGGCAGGTTGTCACACTTTTGGTTAAGAGCTCGGATGCAGGAAGTGGAACTCTGTAGGGCAGATCTTGACCAAGAAAAGTTATTTTTGACATATGAGGAATCCTTTACTTGCCCAGTGAAGACCTTAACAAACACGCTGCTGTGTACAAGGGTGCTACAAATGAAGGCTTACCAATCAGCAGGAAAGCATTCTGATCTGGAGGAGGATTTTTATGATTTTTTTTAGCAAACTTTACATATAAATTTGAAGTCGATTTATTTAAACACAATGCAATATCTGCATACATCTTCAGTCATTAATAGCATGTATAAAGCACACGTTTATATTTTTGTTAGTTTTTTGGTTTAAAAGCCTGGTCCTAATAGGTAACAGCCAGCTCCAAAAAGTGTGACAACCTGCCCCACCTTTTTGTGACAACCTGCCCCGACTGATGAAAATTCCAAAAACGGTTGACCAAGGCCGTTGTTATCAAAATTTTCACTATTTGTTGTTATAATGATTTAAAGAAATGTCTGCATGATAAGTGTTAGCTGTACCTTTTTCAACAACTATTTGACAAAGACTAGCACTGCATGCAAGTTTAGTGTAAAAAATTACTTTTTGTGACAGGAAATTTTTAACAGACCGTGTGCCTTCCAGACTCCCTTCCAGGGGTCAAGATTTTTCAAAAAGACTCCAGTGGGTTATAAAAGCAGTAAACAATGATTGGTTGAGCTGTGCGACTCCATAGTTTAGTGCAATAAAAAGTGTGACAACCTGCCCCTGTGACAACCAGCCCCGGTCTCCCCTATTTGAGGTGCAATATTTTTGGATTGGATGGAGATATCAAAACATACTGAACATCATTTTAAAGCTCGATTCCAGTAAAATAAAGTCATTTTCATAACTAAATATGATTGGAGGCCGACTTTGAACCCATTTTGGTGGAGCAGGTCACAATAGTGCAAGTAGGTGTGCATGCTGCCAGAATGATCTTATGTATACTGACCTCTGTCTTTGTGGAGCCGATGAAGAGGTATGCACCAACACTGACACTGTATTTCATGACCACACTTCATCTGATGAAGATGATACTTTTTAAGATTGGTTTATTACATCAGTTTTGATCATTATTGTTGTGGTATTTCCTTATGAGAAGTCCTGCACTGAACAAGGTTGGCTTTAGTGACTTGATGACTCAGTTGTAATTTTGAACATAATAATTGTCATGCAACTACATCAGAGAAGATTATTTACATTATTTTATTATTTGTTCTGTTTTATAGACCATTTCTAAAATATGTTGGACTATATGACACTGTGTTGTGTAAATTTGTACTAAACTTCAGATTACAGTCAAATGGTTCATGATGATAGCTTTCGCTTATGACAAAGTATATTTCTGTTTCAAAACTTTATTGCTTGCTGTTGTATTGTATGTATTGAAAAGATTATTCTTTTTGGCAATAAAATGATATTTCACTTTCCCTAGATTTAGGTGGTTAGTTCGTTTCTTAACATAAAGCCAGGGAAAATACATAAAATCAATCCAAAGATTGCAATAAAGCACAGATTTGATGAAAAATATGAGTGTTTATGGTGTTGGTGGCCATCTTGTCCGCCATCTTGAATTTGAGTGAGAAGACGTGATAAGGAAAAATGCAATCATTGATTTTTTAATTCTTCACAAAATTCTGGTCAAGAAACACTACCGTATGGTGCCCTATTTTCGTCAGGGTCCTATTATTGTCACTTTTAAGCAATGGACCCTAATTCAATCGAATTTTGAATAGGTGGGGAAGAGAGTCATGATTCTTATCGCTTCTTGCGCCTATCTGTGCCAATCCATTTCAAACTTCCAAGTGCCAATGAGGCCTGATGACGATGCAAATATTTGGTCAGGCTTGGTCGATCATGCAAGCCCATTTGTTTGTGTTTCACACCTGTTACCACATACACATTCATTATCCCAAATAATACAACAATCAAAACTGTTATTGCACCCAGCATAAATATACACTCAAGCATACGCAAACATGCCACTTACTCATATTCAATTTATCATCCATCCATCCATCAAATGTCTAATCTTAGTCAATCTAACTATCCATCTATCTATCCATCTAGCTGACTAACTGGCTGGCTAACTGGGGAAATTGCTGCCTGACAAACTGGAACTTGCTGACTGACCAACTGACTGACTTCATCACTGCTTGTTTGGCTCACTGAATGACTAGCTGGTCATTCTGACTAACTGGCTGACCAATCAAGGCTGACTGACTGACTGACTTACTGGCTGACTGTGCTGAACCAATGGCTGGCTGACTAATGGCTGAGAGACTGACCGGCACTGAGTGATTGAATGACTGACTGACTGGATTCTAAGTGACTGACTGCCAATTTAGCTGACCAACTGAATGGTTGAATGACAAACTGGCTAACTGGCAGTATTGCAAAATTTGTACCGCAATTATTAGCTAAATTATAACACACTTCTATGTATTTATTTTGATTATGCTAGATTTTCATAAGTTTAGTTTGTTCTATGTATAGAAATAATATTATCACAATGGAATCCCTTTTAGTGTTTTTATTTCAAATTGACAGTTTTTATATTCATAATCCTTAAGATCATTTAGTCTGCTTGGAGTGTGTTCAATCAAGCACAGAATCTTGAAGCGTCATCAGAGCCACTTGCAAGTGAGCAGATGAAATGACTTGGCACACCCAGGCGCAATAAGCAATAATGGTAACTGGTGTGAAATCAGGGGCATTCCTGCCAAAGTTAAAGATTATTTCTTTGGACTTAGTCACATGGAATCTCATTTTATTTCTTCTGACCATCTTGATAAGTACTCTGCACATTTTGAATTGTTGGATCCAATGGGTCTGAGCTTGCGTGCAGAACATTTGTATCGTCAACATATTTTATTGTGAGTACAGGTTCCGGTGGCTGCAAGTCAGTAATATGGGCAAGGAAGACAAGTGGCCCCATAAGGGTACCCTGTAGACAACCAGCAGTGATGCTCAGAGACTCAGATGTTGAATCTCCTATCCGTACAGTTTGTCGACGATCCTTAAGAAAACCTGCCATCCATTTTAAAAGGCATTTGTCAACTCCCAAGTTCGCATAATTATTCATAACTAAGTTGTGATCTACAAGATCAAATGCTATGGCAAAGTCCACAAGTAACATTCTTACGAAAGTTCCAGCATTGTCAGTGTTTTTTGCGACATAGTCGACAATTTTCAAAAGGGCAAAAGCAGCAGAAGATTTATTTATTCCACCAAATTGATTAGGATCAGTTTTATCTTGAGTTGCATGAAGCATTGACTGCACTGGGAAGTGTTCGACAACCTTCCCAGCAATTGACGTAATCGATATTGGACGAAGGTCAGATGTAATGTCTCTCTGAACAGGAATTTTGGGTAATGGGATGCATTTGCAAAATTTACAAATTGCTTCCAAGTTTCCTTCCTGCAACGACGCATTGGCAATGGAAGTGAGAGGACTGGCAAGGACGTGTGACAAATCCTTTAAGACCGTACAGGAATTCCATCCGTTCCAGTCGCCTTCCAGGTTTTCACAGATGCTAAACGCTTTTCTGTATCATCGACCTGTATGAGATACTTATCTGGTACCACAAATGAGCCACTCACATACTCATTGTCACCAGAAATGGGACTACAGTGGCTACCGACAGATGTAAAAAAGTCATTTATTTTGTTAACAAAAGTAACTCAGTCACCATCACACTCATTGATGGCCATATTCTCAACAGTACGTCTCTGGTCAGACAGCCCAAGTAGTTCTTTCTTACTTTTTCACTAGTTTCTCCTGTCTGATAATTTCAATTTGGCCACTCTGTTATTGTGAAAGTTACTCTCAAGTTTCGCACACATTCGATTTATCTTATTTCTCAATTGGTGATATGTTGCGAAATCACCTCAGTGGCGGATCCAGACACGATAGTCTAGGGGGGGCCCGGACGTGTTTCGGCAGTCGCGGGCCCGCGTTATTGCAATTTTTCTTCAAAATGCTACTATCAATCTTTGGTGGTCTAGGGGGGGCCTGGGCCCCCTAGGCCGCCCCGTATCTGCCACTGCACCTCTCATGAATGCAGATTGTCTCTGGGAAATGAGTGACTTGGTCCTAATTATCATTCTAAATAACAGCTGCAATTAACACCAGTTATTACAAAGAGTCATAGTTTATTCTTATCATTTCATAAAGCTTAAAATTTGCTCAAAAATATGTAGGCCTATACACTCCTAGGTGACAACCTGCCCCAGCTGTGTGACAACCTGCCCCAGCTGTGTGACAACCTGCCCCAGCTGTGTGACAACCTGCCCCAGCTGTGTGACAACCTGCCCCAGCTGTGTGACAACCTGCCCCAGCTGTGTGACAACCTGCCCCAGCTGTGTGACAACCTGCCCCAGTGACAACCAGGCTCGGTTTCCCCTACATCTGGCAGTTTCACAGAATGTCTCATTTTTCAAGGAAAAACATTGATGTGAAGTTTTCACTCATCAATGGCTTCCATTGGGCTACCATGTGCAACAACGATAGTTGCAGGCTGGCTGATAGTAATGGTATAGTGCAACATTTGAAAACTACTTTCTTGATGATCTCAACTTGCTTTCTCCTGTGCTACTACAACCTATTCTTCACCCCTCACTGTTAAAGAAACCCATAGGGCCAAACTTCTGTCTTATAATTAAGATTTTTTTTCAGTTTTGTCCTACTATTGTCACTCTTTTCAGGCATTTCATAATTGCATATTGACCAAAATAATCGAACAAAACATGCCACTTCATTTCTTTCTGACAAATAGACATGATAATGAAGTTTGTTACTTAGTTTCATCAGAATTTCTTGTTTATCATCAGTTTTTATAGCCATATATAGAGGAAAAAAAGAGATTCAGTGTGTCCCTAGGGTAATCCCTTTAATTCCACCTGCGAACCCCAAATAATGTTAGAATGACGTTAAATTGTTAAAGATGCCAAAAACAACAATGTTTCTTTGGGAAAAAAATGGAGTATTATCTTCGAAATGCTGTTTCTGCTAGTTGGCTCAGGTGTGCAAATCATTTTTTGTCAACGGGATTCACTTTTTTCCAGTTTTTATACATTTTGGTAAAAAATTAAATGTATGTGATCCTGACCTAATAACTCTGCTCTGACATAGCATAGCTCAGTTTTTTGTATCATATTGGCATTTTTTGTGAAATATTATGAAAAATTAAAGTGTGCAAATAATTTCTGTCCTCAATGGCTTTTAAGAGACACATGAAAAGACATTCTTATTTAAACAGCATTGTGACTCTAATGACTTGGTTTTTTATAATCGATAATTTGATACATATATATGTATGTTCAGTTAACTTTTAACATTTGTATTTATATTCTCTGTACAGCGCATTAAAATCTAATAAAATTGCGCTTTATAAATAAAAAAACAACATAATAAAAACATCATAAACTGCACGAAAACCCAAGGGGGTCCTTTGTACTGCCTTTACCCCATAGGGTGGGGTTTATCCTTTCATGAGGCCTACTGAGAGGCTACACATGTTACATGTGTGTCGCTGACATTAAATTATTCACATATATTTACAAATAGAACAGATTCTCAAAATGGAAGCCAAGAAAGCAAAGTAGAGTTTATTAATGTCTGAACATTTACAACTGGGTGTTTTTTTTTAAATTAATATGTAAATATATGACACAAAATCAAAATTCAAACATGCATGTGAACATGAATGTAACAGCAAGTTGTGACAATCTCAGTATGGTGAGTGAGAGAATAAAAGTTCTTTGCGGTTGCATCGTCTCTTCCAAGTCGTTTCCCTTTTATTTCAAATCAAAAGAAGACACTGATCAAAGATTTCTTTCACAATCCACAAACTTTTTTACAGGTTGTCCTGAAAATACAAATTATTGAAAGTTTCAGGATCGATATGCATCAATAAAAATGATTATATTTTTAAAACATGGATATTATAGCAAAAAGTAATTTCGTGAATAAGCAAATACATACATCATTGCAAGAACAATTTCGTGAATAAGCTAACATGTATATCATTGCAACAATAATTTCATGAATAAGCTAACATGTATATCATTGCAACAACAGTTTCATGAATAAGGCCTAATTCAAAAATAATGAAGCCACGCAGCATATTTTCTGTAGGGGTCTCAAAATATGAGAATGGCTGTATGTGACAACTTCATGATACACCATTGCTTTAATTACATTCTTGTGCAACTTTCCTGAAAATTTCATGACATTCTGTCTCATAGTTATTGAGATAGAGTTGAATTACATTGAAAAACTAGCATTTTTTCACAAATAAAACGTGACATAACATTTTTGACCACTTGAATTCTTTCAGTTTTACAAATTTGGACATGTTCTAAGACAATTTCTCAACACTTTTTGGAATCCCTATATCCTCAGGCTTCATAAATCCATCAAATCAAGTATTTATATTCGCCTGTGTTGACGTTATTGAGCTATTTGGATTCAAAGGTTGACTTCCAAAAATTTAGTCAAATTTGACGCTTACTGATCTGGGATGCTCTAGTGTCCCTTTGACATGTGTCAGTTGAATCTTTTGGCCCTTGAGACCTAGTCTTATATCTGCTCATCCATTTTGGAGCTTCTTATGGTTGTGGAAAATTTAGTTCACTAAAAAATTCCAATGAATAGCAGGGTAGGTGAATCTGTCGCAAGCGTAACGCTCAGAATATTTGTAGTGCCACAGAGCAATAAAAGCTCCGTTTTAAATCTGGTTTGGCTTGTAATGTTGCAAAATCTGTGTAGATTTGAGAAACAATCAAGTAATCCAGGTCTGCAGCTGGTTTCTGGTGGTAAAATACAAAGATTTCTTAAAAGGGGCTTTGTCGCAAGCGTAACGCTATGGAAAATATTGGTCATATTTTCATGGTTTTCTTGCCAGGAGTAATGCAATCATTCTAGTATTACTTGTAGTGATAATCAACACAATATTTCAGTAGTTGGAGTATGTTTCAATGTTTCATTATCAAAATTTTGCTCATTGTGAAGCTTTCCTCAAAATTTGGGGCCGATTTGTTGAAAAAGGCAATAACTAACACAAATTTCACTTTAATTTTGTAATTACTCATACGCTTCATCCAGTTATTAATATTGATAATGCATATAAAATCGATTTTGGTTCAAACCAGAACACTTTTTTTACTTTTGTGTCACAGCATTACCCAAAATTGGCTTTTTATTTGGAAAAATAGGGAAAAAAACACACTTCTATCATCATTTGCTCTGTTCGTATTCACTTTGGTGACACTTATTTGGTACCAATTCGAAGCCCACATACAGACGCATAACACAGGAGAGGTGAAATCATTTTAGAGGAAAATTTGTACATCTGAGGAGAAAATATGTAAGTTTTTTTTAAAATATTTCAACAAAATTCGAAAAATAATGTTTTCCTCATAAAATATTTGGTGAATTTGGATGAAAACAGCCATGGAGACTTAAAAGTACCGTAATATGGGGTGAATAGGGACACTGGGGTGAATCGGGACAGAACAGGGAGACATTTTATTTGCTCAAAAGCACCAATTTCTACTTGCATTAGAAATTTGATTTTTTGCACACTTTTAGTAAACATACAAGCGCATAATGTGGTAGAATTTTGTATTTCTAACTGCAGGCAGTGAGGAGCTGCAGCACCTTAAACTTGGCGCTGCAGAAATGTCTTTTTACAAGGTGGTCAAAACTTTGCTTATACCAATTCAAGTATAAATACTAGAGCTACCAAACTTGCAGCAAACTTTAAAATCTGTCTAATGTGTGTTTAGGAGACCATAAATAAAGACTGGATATGGGATGGTGTATGTTCGGTCCTGGGTGCAAATCCAGGTCAATGGCAAATTTTCCGGATTAACCAAAATAACCATACTAATTTTCATTCAAGTGTAGTGGCGTAGCTTTTTGATGAATACTATTGAATGTGGCATCATTTGCAATAAAGTTAGTCAAGAATTATCAATTACTAGCAAAATTAGAAGAAAACTGCTATTTATAACAGTTTTCTGTCATTTATCATATTTTTAAAAATATGCATATTATCAAAGAAATTGATTTCAGATTTGCCTCAAAAATTTTTTCTGGCATGTTGTACATGTTTTCTAATATTTCTCCACAACTAGCAATCACTCAAAGTAGGTAGGGAGTATTGATAGTGGAAATAATGGACTGTCCCGATTCACCCCAAAGTAAGGGATGAATTGGGACAGTGGTTTTCTGGACCTGGAGCATTGGCAATTTGAGATATCATTTCAAGTTTCTAGGGTACTTAGACCTTGTGTCCAGACACAATTTGACACCAAATTTTGATTTCTAGATTGATTTTTGTCCATGCTATGACGGGAAAACGGCCAATTCTGTCCCTATTCACCCCATATTACGGTATGTGAGTTTTGTCATCCAACAAAAAAAATAGATTTAATTTGAAGATAAGTTACCATTTAGTCTACTTTTCTTTTACTGCCATGGAAATAAAAATAAATAAAATTTGGTAATATTCCGCTTTTATCAGTTATTTCCACAAACCACAGCAAAATGGTAAATACAGTTTCTAGAACTTAGACATGTTAGTCACAATATTATGTGGTCATTTGATACATATAAACATTTTAAAATTTTGATGGTCATGTCGCACTTTGGCTTCATTATTTTTGAACTAGGCCATAAGCTAACATGTATATCATGACGAGAGCTGATTAGAAATTGATAGCACCACCAAACACCAGAAACTTTGGGACAGTTCAAAAGATATAGATCTATATAAATTTAAGAAATGTACCCATTACCAAGTAAACCATTTCCAATCTATTTTGATTTACACTTGTCTTATTTTATGAATGAAGTTGCTGAGAGTAAATATGTTGGACGACTGTTTCAATCATCCTTCACCGCATTGATGTCCCCTCCTCCCATCATAATTAGCCTACCCAGTGCATAAATACAGGACGTAGAACCCCAATCATCCACCCATCGATTGATGAGAATAAAAGTTATTTCAAAATTGGAAACACCGTTTGATTTACTTACCTTCGTACTTTTCCTCTGAAAAATGCAAGAAAACCACATTTTGATTGCATCAACATATCTTAGCCATTCTCCAGTTTATCTACATTTGAATTTATATGTCCTCTGTCACAGTCACGTGAATGTCAAGTGCTTTCAGAATTGGACTGTCAGGTCATGTCCCTATCCACACCATGTTATTCTCTATGACTCATAAGTAATTTGTCAGGTCATATTTTATACTTTCACAACTATCAAAACAAGTCACAAACTGGGTATCATGAGGTCACAAGTTACTCAGTGACAAATTGATAGTTCATTTCCCTGCAATGGATAAGGCTCGTTGTGAAGTCCCTGATGTCCACCAGCGTTTCTGGCGTCCAAAGGAAAAATCTATTAAGTCACGTTTTGGGCAAAAATTGAGTTAAGGTAAAAATAGGACTTCCGAGACATTTTTCTGTGTATTTATTAAGTTAAGATTTTCAAGAAGTGGCCCCTTACCCCAGAGTGACACTGGCAAATCCCAGTAAGTCCATATCTTATTGCAAGGATTGGAATTTAAAAGTCAATTTTCTCAGTAACTCCAAAATGTGCCTTACTAGGTTTTCCATTTTGGCTCATCGTTCGTGGACTGTACGTAAGTGTCACATTTGCCTTGGGTTGCATTGATGCAATGCAGTTTTAAAAGGTCATACTAAATTTAAGCTATTTGATTGAGTGATCCGACAGATTTTCTGGCTAAAAATAAATTGAGATCACCCACAATTTTATTCAATTAACATAAAAAATTGAGATTGCAACATTTTAGCTAATTTAAACATTTTAAAGGTCTTTCAGAAGATCCTGAAAATTAATTATATCCGGTTTGATTTATAAAATGTAACTATATCAAACTTACCACATGATTTCAGATTGAAGTCTTTGAAGTAATTTTCATCTATTGGTCCGTCGCCATTGTTATACTCCATGCAGCTGAATCGTGCATGCCTTATTCTCAGCTTGTCTTTATTGTCGCCGGTTGCAGCAACTGCATCAAGTCGATCAATACGCCGCTTGTGGACAAGTTTTCCATTAATGTAGACTTTGAAGTGTCCTAAAACTGAAATTCCATAATATTCAAAGCCAATCATCATCCAGGGGTATTCCTGAGCTCCAGAGGGAGTTTCCCGTTTCTTCCTTTCTGAGACCTTGAGCTTCATTCCCATCAGTTGAGTCCAGTCAGCATCCTCTGTTTCAGACTGTTCATCACTTATTGCCAAGTTACAATGATTTTCTTTGTCAACATTTGGAATTTCAAGCAAGTAATATTCTGGGGGTTCGATGCTTTCATGACTCGTCCAGGGATAGTAATGCCAACGATAGGTTAGTTGAAGAGACCCATTTTGTGTTTGCAGCAAACTTAGACCGGCGAATTGAAAAATTGTTATATTTTCTGTTGTTGTTCAAATCTCATGAAGAATTTGAGACCATAGGTGACTATTTTGTCAGCGAATAAATTTTCATCAATTCGGAAAGCTGCATAATCTTCTTTTGGAATATTTATTCCTTCCCTTCCAGCGCAGTTTGGTGCAACAGCCCTTAGAGTACCTTGTGGGTAAGATATTGTATCTGGATCTTTTAAAGAGCAGGTATCTTTAGCCACCACTCTAACATCACATGTCACTTGGTTAAGTCCTGCAATGAAAATAAACTGCCTGAAGATGAAATAAAAATTACTTGAAATCAGAGGGGTATTTTGCAACACTACTTTTACTGTGTTTATGCATAATGTTAGGCCATTAAGGCAAAAAATTTAATCTGATTCTGAAGTTTATTTTGTCTGTTTCTAAAATCCTTGAGCCTAAAAACCCCTGTTTTGGTAATTTATTTATCTTCCTTGCTGAATTAGGAGCCAAGTTATGACCAATTTCAGATTCGGAAGCCAATTTGGACGCCATCTTGGATTTGTTGGATTGCTCAAGGGTGAGAGTTTCACAGCCCCCTGAAAATAAGTCATACCTTTTACCTTTGGTTGAGAAGTTTGAAGAACGTTTAACTATTACGTATGACCGTACCTTTGATTCATGGGTCATTCTCAAATTTCGGGACAATTTGCGTCACTCTAGCTCCCTGACATTAATATGAATGCGATAAATATCTGAAGCATCACTCTGCATCTGTTATCCATATTTCTACTTAGAACCACTGCATTTGAAGCAAAAAGTCATTCATTATACTTTTTTTAATGCATTATGTCCAGAAATCCGTGCAAAATCAATGGTTTTTCCCTGTCACTGGACCTGACATGACAAAATCAAGTGTTCATTTTCCTCCTAGTATACCATTATTTTCAAAGTTTCTTTGCACGATTCATGGGAATATAGACTTGAATTTATAATTAGTTCATATTCAATTTTTATTTTGTATAATTTCATTGATTAAATTGATACAATAGTTGTGTCACTAATTTATGTCAATTTTTTTGTCCCCTCCGTTACTTGCCATAGCTCTGTTCGTTATTGTTTTTTATGAGCTATTTTCACTGAATATCATCAGACGCATGTGCGCCATAGTACCACTGCCTTGCAGACTTCATAAAACATGTATTCAATAAATTATGACATAATGTTCATAAAAAATGTTTTTGGTCCCACTAAAATGTCCCCTCCGTTTCCTTCATTTCCAAGCTTACCAATGATAATTTTACAGAGCGATTTCATGTATATGTTGCTGAGGGTGGCATGTTTTAATATTCTGCAATTATTTTGTCTAATCTCCAAAATAAAAAGCAGTAATGAGCGAAACACAAAAAATTGTTCCCCTCCGTTACCGTCCACTCCGTTACCAGATCATGAGCAAGAAATCGACATTTGGACCAAAAAATCTACTGATACGAGATGAAGTACTTCTAAAAATAATAGTTACATCAATCTTTTATCATTTTTCCTTTTGTTGCTGTTCCTACAGTTGGTTTTTTACATCAAAATTCCCCTCCGTTACCACATTGTCCCCTCCGTTACAGGACAATTTTCCTATACCCGTTGTCCCGAAATTTGAGAATGGCCCTCATAGGTTTGTCGAACATTCATTTGAGAGGTTTTTACAACCTTAGACTATTACGTATGACCATACCTTTGATTCATAGGTTTATCAAAGGTACGGTCGCACATTTGGCAATATGTAAGTTCAAAGGTTTCTCCATCATGTTTTTGATATGTTTTGGAGTTTACTGTAAACTCTGACTGCAAAATGCCATCTGACCATGCACCAATCTCTATATGCCTAGACTTGGACGAAATGGGCTATTGCACTGCGGATCTTATCAAAGAGCATGCGTCGCAACTTGGATTACAGCACTTAGACGAGGATATATTTAATAGACATAGCCTTATTAGAAGAGGGATAAAGGCCAGTGATATTTCCAAAGATATCTTCCTCGCTCAATTGGACTACAATCCTCCGTTGCTTCGAGATGACATTGATACTGCTGCTCTTTTGCTTTCTCAGACTTTGTACAAATGTGCTGAAGCTAGCAAAAGCACTGGAGAGGACAAAGCTTGGACTAATGACGAACGAAGCAGATGGCAAAGAATTATGGATACCCATGATGACAAATCGCTTTGGAATGCCATAAATTGGAAAGGGGAATACAAGACAACAGGATCAAAAGAAGGATGGCCAACAGACAATGAGTTTAAGGAAAACCTTGAATTGCTTCTCAACCCAAGCACCTCAGAAGCCCTTCAGGATGGCGAGATATCATCGAACATAACTGTGCCTTTACTGGATGATTGGATTACCCCGATGGAAGTAGAAAAGGTCATAAAGACACAATTGAAACCTGAAAAAGGATGTGGCCCAGATGGAGTGTCGCCTGGACTGTTTAGATTGCTTCCTGCCGAATGGATTACTTTCATTGCCTCACTCTTTTGTGCTGTTTTCACCAGCTATTACCCCAAGGCATGGAATGTTGCTAAGCTAAAAATGCTATTTAAAAAAGGCCCGAAAAATGACTGCAACAATTTTAGAGGAATCAGCATCATTAATAGTATCAGCAAGCTGTATGACTATGTGTTGTGTAATCGACTGTCACTTTGGTTTACACCACAGAGAGAACAAGCTGGAGCCCAAGCCAAGAGAGAATGTACGGAACATATAATTACTCTGAGATTACTCATGGACTTATGTGTACGAAAGAAAACCAAACTGTTTTTAATCTTTGTGGACTTTTCAAAGGCTTATGACAGAGTCCCCCGCAAAGCACTTATGGAGACATTACGTGACCTTCGGATGTGGTCGGATTATGTTACAAGCACTTACAATTTCAATATACAAGATGTCTAAAAGCATCTTAGGTTTGGCTTTAATAACAGCAATTGCCGGAGTCCGACAAGGTTCCCCGACGTCATGCTTTCTGTTTACATTATACATTGATAATTTTGTGAGAATGTTGAAAGAAAGATGTGAACCAGATGGATTTCTTGGTTGGCTACACACTCTGTTACTCATGGACGATATGGTAATCATGGCTACCAACAAGGATAATTGCCTCAAAAAAGCCACAGTGTTGATGGATTTTTGCCAACGTTATGGTATGATAATCAATGGATTGAAAACCAAGTTTATGGTTGTTAATGTTAATCATGATGAAATGCAGAGCATGGATGTAAGCTCATCTGATGGTAAAACAAAATGTAAAATTGACTCCTGTGACTACTACACTTACCTGGGATCAATATTTACAAATGATGGAAAAGTGTTGTCAGCAGTAAAAATGCACGTGGAAAGTAAACAGAAACACTTGTTAAAGTTTGTGTCATTTCTGAGGAAAAATACAGACATTCCGTTTAATGTGAAGAAAAAGGTCTTCAACGCGTGTTTTGTCTCCAGTTTGGCATATGGGTGTGAGAGCTGGATTAATGTTAACACAAAGAATGTTGCAAAATTATATCACAGTGCAGTCAAAGCATTACTCAACGTCCGGATTACAACAGGAAACGACTTATGTTTAATTGAATTGGGATTGCCTAAACTCGAAGCCTGGATTAGACAAAAACAGCAAGAGTTTTTCAGAAAAATTACAGAACAGAGAGAGAGCAGGCATAATGATGACCCATTCATGCAAGTAATGCATCTTGTAAGACAATTAAAAACAAGCTCCTCGACTTACATAGGGAAGTTACTTACAGAAGATAAATAGTACACAGAGGAGAGCATTGAAAGCATGCGCACTGCTATCATGGACAATTCACAGAGCAGATCAAAGTTTGCTGCTTACATCTCCATGAACCCAGGTCTCCAGTCCCCACCATTGTACAATGGTCATATTCCAGAGTATATGAGAATTGTCATATCTCGGTTAAGACTGGTAGCACATAACCTGAAAATTGAAACAGGAAGGTGGAGCCGGATCGAACGAGAGAGAAGATTATGCATGTGTGGCGGAGTGCAGACAGAAAGACATGTGATTGAAAGCTGTAGGTTGTCTGAACAAGTAAGACAGAAATACCTGGCATTGAATTTTGATATCGACATTACAACAAAGTGCAAAGACACTGATGAAGCTAAGGCAGTTTTTCAAATTATGAAAATATATGATTGACTTTCTCAAATTTTTTGATATTCATACATTTGCGATGTGTTTGGTGCATTGTGCAGACTTTTATTATTTTACCATGTATCAATCTTTGGGCCAATAAATACTACTACTACTACTACTATGGACAACGTTTGAAAGTAATGTTCAGGGCAAATGTCTGATAATACGTATCTGCCAAAGGTTTGTTGAAGGTTTGCACAAAGTTGCAGAACCTGAGATCCTGAGTCTCAGAGAGCCTTGTAGCGCCATCTATTCCATACCTATTTGCTGCAGGGATTTTTTGGAGGGGGGGGGGCTTCAAGAATATTTTTTATTTGAGGTCAGGGGTTGGGAATTAAAACAGTGAAGAGAAGAGAAAAACAGAGAGTTAGAGAGAGCAAAGCCAGGCAGCAAGCACTGAAGGTGGCTCCAAAATAAAATAGGCAGACTTTTCTTCCTTGTTTTACCAGGCAGTCTGCAGTCCATTTAAGGACTACAATATATATTAACAGCAAAATTCACTTACCTTGTGGGGGACTAATACTTCAACTCTGAAGAGTTGGTAAAATCCCAATCCAAATTGGCCTTCTGGACAGGTGGCATTCCGATGCTAATAGGCTCAGTTCAATTCCGGTCTTACTGATTCTCTCTTGTTCTTTTGTGATTGAGCAGTACTTCAGAATTTCTTTTTGGCCTATCTATCTTTCATATTTTAAAGAGATATTTATTTGGTTAGTTTTGTAACTGGTGTAGCTACTATTTCTTTATGGCTTCATCCAATCGTCACCAGCAAGCATCCTGTTGGAGGATTCATAATCTCAAAGTTACCAGATAGATTGGAATAGGTATGGAATAGATGGCGCTACAAGGCTCTCTGAGACTCAGGATCTCAGGTTCTGCAACTTTGTGCCACTTCAGCAAAGCCTTCAGTGTATAAGTCAGACACACACCCTAAACTGGTCAATGGACAGGCCTTTACACATGTTATGCAAATTAGGCTGATTTCGCTATTTCACACACTTCCGTAAGGGTTAGAGGTGCCATTCTTGTATGGGTAAATAGATCTCTTTAAGACCTTCACAATGATAGGTCCTACGTCTCTGAAAAGCGAGTAGTTGCTTCGTAAATTGCCATTAAACTTTTGAAGCAGAGAGGAATGCTGGGCGCTGATTGGCCATGACGCTCGTGACGTAAATCTATGATAATATGCTGTGATGGAAAGATTCGTCTAGGGTAGATTATCTGGGTGCTTTGTGCAAACCTTTAACAAACTTTGGCAGATGGGTATGATCAGACATTTGCCCTGAACATTACTTTCAAAAGTTTTCCATAAATATCAAAAACACGTTTGAGAAACCTTTGAACTTACGTATCGCCAAATGTGCGACCATACCTTTGATAAACATATGAATCAAAGGTATGGTCATACGTAATAGTCTAAGGTTATAAAAACCTCTCAAATGAATGTTCGACAAACCTATGAATCAAAGGTACGGTCATACGTAATAGTCAACGTTCTTCAAACCTCTCAACCAAAGGTATGACTTACGTAATAGCCTAAGGTTTTAAAAACTTCTCAAATGAATGTTCGACAAAGCTATGAATCAAAGGTATGTTCATACATAATAGTCAAACGTTCTTCAAACCTCTCAACCAAAGGTATGACTTACGTATGACTGACACGTTTAGCCAAACGTTACAACCAAACATTCTTCAAACCTCTCAACCAAAGGTATGACTTACGTGTGACTGAAACGTCAGGCTAAACTTTATAACAAACTATCTGCCAACCTCTTACTTAGGTTGAGACCAACATTTGGAGTGCAGCGTTTGGAAATTACCTTTTCCCTACCTTTGTCATACGTTGTTCGGCCCAAGGGTTGATTCTAACCAAAACAATTACGTAGCGAAAGGTTTGATTTACGTTGCTGCTCGGGAGGGTATATGCAATGCCATTGTCGGTAAATTGCATTACAATGCAAAAAAAAAATTACAGGCTGAGTCAGAGTCGGTTGATTCAAAGTCTAATGTCAGAGGGGTAATGCGATCTTCATTGATCTCACTTCAAGTTCTACATAATTTTTGACAGATAATCATAATGCTTTTAAAACAATACAATGACTTGCACCAACACAATTCCGTGTAGTTCTTGAAGAATCAGTCGAGTCAGCCTCTCTCAGAACTGAAATCAAAAATAAATGAAGCCATTTGCCATCAATTCTGATGAAATAAGTACAACAAACTTGCACATTATATCATAACACAAACATAGGATGTTTGAATAGAAAATATAAAGTGAACAATGCCAAAAATGAAGGAATTCTGAATGGATAAATAGAAATAAGATTATTAAACTCGTAATTTCTCAAATTTCACGCTCACAAATCATAGACACATTTCCTGTCATAAAAAAAGCATTGAAATGGTTAAGAACTAAAATGACTCTTACCATAATTTACTGCGGCGGTTGCGAAAACAGTTTTCAAGACACACGCAGCTACAATAACCACAAAGGTATACTTCATTTCTCTTTTTGCCTCCATCATGGAATGTTCGAATGGACTTCACGTCAGCAGTTCTAGTAATACTTTTATGTGTGATGTTCATTGTTATCATTTCCAATATTTTTCTGTGAACAAAGCATGAAATTTCCTCAAGTAACTTGTTATTGTTGTCAAAATTAAATTTTTGGTTAAATGAACACATTGATTTAATATTTATTTTTAATTACCGGTGTGTCACATTTTAATAATGGATGAAGAGACCTGAGCACTCACATTCAATCCAGACTTTCACCACACAGCCACAAGCCAGGTGAAACGCAATCATACCCTTAATTCATGGATGCTTTACGCTACTCCTCCCAAACTACTCAATGCCCACAACTAAAAATTTGCAAGCAACAGTATTTCATGGCTTACAGATGATTTCATATTTGTAGACATTGATCAAATAACAAAATATTTTGCAAATTTTCTGGTCTGACATCAGAAAATACTGCCAGGTGATTGGTCAAGTTGCCTATTGCATGTCACTTTTTTCAGCTTGATTCAAGCGAGTGATGTTTGCTGGTAAAATGATGTCATAAGTTTGACCAATAGTATACTGCAAAGGCCAACTTGGCATTGTGGCAGTTGCTCACACATGTCAAACCGCAATCCACATGAACTCTTTCATGTTTTCATGAACTGTTGTATTTCACACTCCTGTTGATTGTTTCAATTGATATCAAATCAGTTTCAAGCTGACTCTGAATGGCTTCGCAAGTTCGCATCTACTTATACTAAATCATGCCTTGACCAAAAGCATTGTCTATGACATCAGTAAGGGACTATTAAGAATTTATGCCTGGGTTGAGGGGAGACGGGACTTTTACCTGAGTGGGTGCTACATGTTTCACGGGAGACAGTGCTAATATTTACCTTTTGTCCAGAATCTATGTGCCTTGCAGGACTTGGGGGGAGGGGTGTAAAATTTTAATAAAAGAAAAGGGGATGTACTGAAGTCTGCATGGAATGTATGAGGGGTTCAAATAAGCATGAAACCAAAGGGGGATAATTTTTTTACAGAAGGTTCCAACAAAACTCTCAACCCCCCCCCCCCCCCAGAATCATAAATTCTGAATGGTCCCTCAGGACAGGATGGTGGCCTTGTGATGTGGCCAACATTCATAAGAAAATCACGGTGGGAATCAGATCAGGGACCCCGTGATTGTTTGCCCATTTTCCTGTCACCTGAGCCGAGCCCCTCCTCTGAAAAAATGTTACATTCACAAATATGCATGTTTATTTTCTGTATAAACAGTCATTACATGGATCACCTGATCCCAATCGTCTGAATGCACAGTATTGGACTTGCAGAATGCGTGTACTAAATGTGTGAAACACAAACTGAAACTCTCACTTGAAACTGCTAAAGTCAGTTCCTGTTAGGAGATCAATGGCTTAGAATGCCATGGTCACCCATGTAAAACACTATGTCACTTTTCTGGAGTGAGTGGTGTCATACCTTCTCTCGACCAATGAAAATTGCAAGAAAAATGATGTATTTTCTACCTCAAATGTCTACAAATATGAAATCATCTTAAAACAACCGTACGTGGGTGTGCTTTCTCAAACTTTTCATATTATACCATGCAGTGCACTTAACAGTCATTTCTGCACCACTATCAATATTCTCCAATGACGTAGTAATAATGGTTGTGTTTTCCCTGGACTCCGATGGGGAGGGAGGGGCCGCTGTCTTGAAAAACAGGCCCTTTGCCCTTGTCTGTAGTTAATGGCCAATTGCTTGCTTTGAAAGTTCTGTTAAATGTTTCTTATTCCATCTTATTGTTTCATCTCAAGGTCTCGCCCCTGCATCATCTGCATGCTATGTTTCTCAAGTCATCACATACCGAAAACTCATCTCTCACTGCCATTCTTATTCTCACCATCCGCATTCTCACGGGTACTATGCTAGTTTTTTGAAAAGGCTGGATCTGCTGATGTCCTTCTGACTCTCACCAAGGCATGACAGAAGCACATAATTATGAAAACGATTTGGGGGCATATTAAACAGGTTAAAAACAAATTCACCTACCAGAGTGTCGTCATCCTCCAGACTGTCTTCATGGCAGACCAGCTCAAAACATGAAAGCCCTTTTTTTAGAAGCACCGCCAAGTTTAGGCGGCCATGTTGCATTTATGATTGGAGATAATACAAGTCAAACTGCACAAAGCAATCTTTATTGTTTTGTTTCGAAGGCCCGTTAATAGCGGGCGTTAGTGGAACTCTCCTTTTTCCAGCTCTCCTGTGTTGATGAGCAGAATAAAACTATTTCCGGAAACATCAGCCTGGGAATTTACAATAGAGCCGGGGTTTCTAAGGTCCGTAACAAAGTCTAATCAGCCTGACAGTACTGGAATATGGTGGCAATCCATGCTAAACATTCAATTTAAGACTCGGCAATGCAAATCCGTAATGTTTTCAATGGATTAAAAGTGCCCTGGGGCCTGGAACGCCAGCTCCACTGACTCAGCAATGGTACAAAATGGCAGCTTGTTCCCGGAAATAGTTTTATTCTGCTCGTCAACACAGGAGAGCTGGAAAAAGGAGAGTTCCACTATCACGGCCTATATAAATTTGTTTTGAATTGTAAAGTCTTTCATTTCAATGGAAGTTTTAATGAGCTGTCTCAGAGAAAATCATGCAGAGCTGTTCGGATGACGTTCTCGGAAAGGCCTAAAATTTTGCATAGGTACCAGACCACCTCTTTTAAAACGAAGAAATGTGAAGTTGGAAATTCAAAACTCAAATTACTTTTCTCACAGGGGTCCCTCAAAAAAGGGGTGTCGGGAAGCCATTTTTCACAGAAATCCTCATTTCATCAACAAAAAAGTGGCCGATGTTCAGGCCTCTCTGGATGATAGAAAAAATTAACAAGAACTATCCAAACTTGGTTTGGATGAAGGCTAGCATTGTTTTTAACAATAAATCACCTCTATTTATTAATTTCACTAAAAAGGCTACTTTCGGGGGTCACTCCGAAACTGCAGATTTTGTGTTTTTCAAAATTTGAAAAACATGCCATGTTTTGAGGGCAATTTCCCAATCTTGTGCGGGTCTAGGATTGACAATATTTGGTTAGAAAATTAGAAGAATACTTGGATTTTAGATATCTGGTGAGAAAACCGTGGGAAAATTTGAATTTTCAGAAAATTCAGCCATTTCAAAAACTGTATTTTTCTGAATTTCCATAAAAAATCATGAAATTTCCATAGTCAAAAGGTCGAAGTAGTACTAACCCTATTATCATAATTTTGATTGAAATTAATGAAAATCACAATTATTCAGTAAATTAGTTAAGTTTCATCTGGAAAAAACAATTATTTTGTATCAAACGGCTAATTTTCAAAATTTAGTTTTTCACAAATTTTGATAAGTTTCGGGAAATGTATCAATTTTGTGGGCCTATGTCTGACATAGTAACACCTCCATGTTAAACAATTTCCATGATCATTCATGGGAAAACACCTATATTTAGTAAATCAGGTGAGATAATTGTGGGAAATAAAGGAATTTTGAAAATATGGATACTCCAGGGGGGTCACCCCGAACTGCAGATTTTGCTGTTTTTCAAAATTTGAAAAACATGCCATGTTAAGAGGGCAATTTCTCAAATTTGTGAGCACTTACATAGACTATATTTGGTTAGAAAATTGGCAAAACACTTGGATTTTATATATCTGTTGAGAAATTTGTGTGAAAATGTGAATTTTCAAATATTCAGTCATTTCAAAAACTGTAATTTTCCGAATCTCCGTAAAAAATCATGAAATTCCATAGTCAAAAAGGTCAAAGTAGTACCGACCCTATTATCATAATTGTGATTGAAATTAATGAAAATTACCATTATTCAGTAAATTAGTTAATTTTCATGTGGAAAACCAATTATTTTGTATTGCACGGCTAATTTTCAAAATTTAGTTTTTTGTAAATTTCGATAAGTTCCAGGAAATGTATTTATTTTGTGGGCCTATGTCTGACATAGTAACACTTCCATGTTAACCAATTTCCACGATCATTCATGGAAAAACACTTATATTTAGTAAATCAGTGGAGATAATTGTGGGAAATGAAGAAATTTTGAAAAAATGGATATTCCAGGGGGGATCACTCCGAAAGAGATTTTGCTGTTTTTCAAAATTTGAAAAACGTGCCATGTTAAGAGGGCAATTTCTCAAATTGGTAATATTAATATATTAACCATATTTTGTTAGAAAATTGGCAGAACACTTGGATTTTATATATCTGGTGAGAAAACTATGGGAAGATGTCAATTCTCAAAAACTGAAATTTTCAGAATTTCCGTAAAAAAATCATGAAATTTCCATAGCCAGAAGGTCAAAGTAGTACTGACCGCATTTTCGATTTTTTTCAAAAGTTACCGGAAATTCATTAGTTTTGTCTGACATGGTAATACTTCAGTAATCATTCATGTTAAAACACTTCTATTAAGTAAAGGCCAACCAGACAATAGTTTTTGGGGGCTATGGATTTTTACTCCGTGACAAACTTTTTTTCGTTTGCAACGTCGACGAACAATTTTTTTTATGTGTAGGAGAGCAACAGACTTTTCTTTTTTCGCAAATTTAACATTACGGTATCCCAGGTAGTAGCTAGAGTTGGAAACAGAGTTTTTTTTTTTTCATGTGCTGAATAAACTTTTTTTCAGCGTGGATTTGAAAACAAACTTTTTTTTCACCAAAAATCCAAAGCCCCTTGAACCAAAAGATCATCCGCTTCTCCCCTAAATAGGGAGGTAATTGTGGGAAATCGTCAGATTTTCTTGGATTTGGCACTATACCAAAGTCACAGAAATATGTCAGGTCTCATTCTGAGATTAGCCATTGAGCCTCATTCAGAGATTAGCAAGATGGCGGCCTGAGGACCCAGCAGGGTGGGCAGAAGGAGTGAGATTAAATGAGGATGAATAAGAAAGAATAGATTAGAGAATGCACTTTCTTGAATCTCCCCTTTCCAGTGCAATCACAATTTTGCTAAAAAATAATAATTTTGGACTGGCTAAATGCTATGTGGCAACAGGCCTGGGGAGGATGAGTGACACCAACGCCATCTGGTATATATCGGACATGCACATCAATGCACCGTTGCTGACGCTCATCTAAACGCTATTTATTCCGCTGTTTCTGGCATCGTCAATGTGATGGTTTTTTGGGGTCATTTGATGGAACTTTTGCAAAGTGACCCTAGACAACAAGAGGACTTTTAAAACAGGGTTACATAATGGCAAATGTATGCTGTCAAGATTTTGGTGGGAAATGAAGTGTTACTATATCAGACTTAGGCCCACAAAGTTGAAACATTATCGGAACTCAATAACACTTCTGAAAATTTATTTTATAGAATTAGACCTGTGATACAAAATGATTATTTTTGTAGACAAAACTTTGACCTTTTAACTATGGATATTTCATGAATTTTTTTACGGAAATTTGGAAAATTAGTTTTTGAAATGGCTGAATTTTTGAAAATTCAAATTTTCCCACAAATTTACTGATATATGAAATCAAAGTAGTCTGTCAATTTACTGAACAAATATAGTCAATATATGTGCTCACCAATTTGAGAAATTGCCCACTAAACATGGGATGTTTTTCAAATTTTGAAAAACAGCAAAATCTGCGGTTTCGGAGTGACCCCCCTGGAGTATCCATATTTTCAAAATATCTGCATTTCCCACAATTTTCTCCCCTGATTTACTAAGGATAGGTGTTTTTTCATGAATGATCATGAGAAATGGCTAAAATGGAGGTGTTACGGTGTCAGACTTGGGCCCACAAAATTGATGCATTTCCGCCAACTTATCAAAATTAGTGAAAAATTAAATTTTGAAAATTAGCCCTATGATACAAATGAATTATTATATTTCAGATGAAACTACAACTAATTTACTGTATTTAATCGTATTTTCTATTATTTAAAATCAAATTATGAAAATAGGGTTGGTACTACATTGACCTTTTGACTGTGGGAATTTCATGATTATTTACGGAAATTCGGAAAATTACAGTTTTTGAAATGACTGAATATCTGAAAATTCACATTTTCACACAAATTTCTCAACAGATATATAAAATCCAAGTGTTGTGCCAATTTTCTAACCAAATATGGTCAATATAAGTGCTCACAAATTTGAGAAATTGCCCTCTTAACATGGCATGTTTTTCAAATTTTGAAAAACAGCAAAATCTGCAGTTTCGGAGTGACCCCCCTGGAGTATCCATATTTTCAAAATTCCTTTATTTCCCACAATTATCTCACCTGATTTACTAAATATAGGTGTTTTTCCATGAATGATCATGGAAATTGTTTAACATGGAGGTGTTACTATGTCAGACATAGGCCCACAAAATTGATACATTTCCCGAAACTTATCAAAATTTGTGAAAAACTAAATTTTGAAAATTAGCCGTTTGATACAAAATACTGTTTTTTTCCAGATGAAACTTAACTAATTTACTGAATAATTGTGATTTTCATTAATTTCAATCAAAATTATGATAATAGGGTTGGTACTACTTTGACCTTTTGACTATGGAAATTTCATGATTTTTTACGGAAATTCGGAAAAATACAGTTTTTGAAAGGGCTGAATTTTCTGAAAATTCAAATTTTCCCACGGTTTTCTCACCAGATATCTAAAATCAAAGTATTCTGCTAATTTTCTAACCAAATATTGTCAATCCTAGACCCGCACAAGATTGAGAAATTGCCCTCCAATAATGGCATGTTTTTCAAATTTTGAAAAACACAAAATCTGCAATTTCGGAGTGACCCCCCCAAAGTAGCCTTTTTAGTGAAATTAATAAATAGAGGTGATTTATTGTTAAAAACAATGCTAGCCTTCATCCAAACCCAGTTTGGATAGTTCTTGTTAATTTTTTCTATCATCAAGAGAGGGCTGAACATCGACCACTTTTTTGTTGAAGAAATGAGGATTTCTGTGAAAAATGGCTTCCCGACACCTCTATTTTGAGGCCCCCCTGTGAGAAAAGTATTCTGAGTTTTGAAGTTCCAACTTCACATTTCTTCGTTTAAGAGGTGGTCTGGTCACAACGTAAAATTTTAGGCCATTCCGAGAACGTCATCCGAACCAATTCCCTGATATTGCATGATTTTCTCTGAGACAGCTCATTAAATCTGTCCAATTTTGAAAAATTGCTTCCTCATCCTGTATAGTTACAGTTGTCACATTCAGTCAGTTCATCAACCCACCAGTGTTTACATTTGCATGCCATTGTAAATTGTAGACAAATTTCGTTGAAGTCATTCAGACAACTGGCGTCTGACAAACAATTTTCAATTTCATGCTTCATATGGTGAACATAATGGATAAACAATTAAAAACAACAAATAAAAAAGCATAACAGTACTGCAGACTTTCCATAATAAAAAATTATGATTTATATCCATTCAATAAGTTATTATATAAATATATGAATTAGACAATTAGTCCATGTTCAGAACTAATTGAAGTCAATTTGCACGTCATGGGAGCAAGGAAGGAACTCTTACTTCTTACAGCAATCTGTGTCTACGTGTTGCATATTACTTCAGCAGAAGTAGTCAATGATAATTCTGGTTGGATCATTTTTAAAAAGGTAGTCCATTTCAATTTAAAATCTAATTGATTTTCTATGATAATTCTGTGTTGATTTCAGAGTCTGCCACGTCCGTTGAAAAAGACACAGAAAGAAATTGCAAGGGTGAGTACTGAAGTTTGAGTAGTCGTCAAGCAGCCAAACTTGACTTTTTACCCTAACCCTGCACCGATGGATAAAGTTTTTTCTCAGTAGATTTGGGGTCCTTAAACCATCCGTAAAAATATATGGCAGGTAATGTGAGCGTATCCTTGAGCATTTTGGGAAATCAAAATGACCATATATTCAAAATGTCCCCCAAAATGTGCATCGCTTAGCTTACTGAAAAATGTCTGAGAAAAAACACTATCCGCGGTGCAGGGCATAACCCTCTGGCTGCTTGACTATAGGGGAAAGATAACAATTACTGTTAATTACAGTCATTCACTTTTATTTCTTCGATCAATTTCCCAGCCTACACAAGTGATGGGAGACGTGTTCCATCCCGTTTGTCTACAAAGGAGTGAATTACACCAAATGCACAGATGTGGACAGTGCTCCTGGGAAGTTCTGGTGCAGTCTGACGCCAGATTACGATGCTGATGAGAAATGGGCACCTTGCGCAGGAGTCAACTGCGATGGTAAGAATAACATATAATGCAATGCCCCGTTCACTCAAAATTTGGGATAAAATTGGTTTTTTGAAATCCAAATTGGTTTTTTGAAAAGTCCATGTTGGTTTTTTTTACAGAAGTTTGATTTTTCAAAAAACATTTTCCATTAAAAAAACAAAACTAGTTTTGTCCCGAAATTTTTTAGAGTGTTTTAAACAATATAATGACTTACCGAAGTTCTGGTGCAGAAGTAAAAATCTTTTCTGATAATAGATAATCAAGATTCACTGTAAATTCTGAAATTCTGAGTTAGCTCAAATGATTGAGTGAGACGGTTGCACAATTTGTTTGAGCCATGATAGCTTGCTGTTTTGAGTTAAGATAATCTTTATGTTGTTATAACTTGCAAACAACAAGCTATCTTGGCTCAAAGGAATTGTGCAACCATCTCACTAAATCAATTAAGCTAACTCAAAATTCAAAATTTACAGTGTTGAAGTGAGAAATTAGTATTGTTTACACTTTGATACATAAAGACATTGATCGAACAAATTTCTGATGATTCATATTGCTGCAGTACGGATGCAATGTTAAATCCCAGGCACTGGCCATTTATTCCAGTTATTATTAGTTACAGATTGTGTGTATACACAAAACAAATAGTATGCTGTAAAATTTGAATTTTGTGTCAGCTCCAATGATTGAGTGGAGGCTGCACAATTCCTTTGAGCTAACATACATAGCTTGTTGTTTATGCTATAAAAACGGACAGACTATCTCAGCTGAAAACAACAAGCTAAGTCAGCTCAAAGGAATTGTCAAACCATCTCACTCAATCATTTAAGGTGACTCAGAATTTCAAATTTTACAGTGTATCGCACTTGATAGAAGCATGTTGTTTCTCATAAGGATGGACTGAAGTTGACCAGGAGCCGTCCATCTGTCAACAAAATAGAGGAAACTCTGCTGAACGGTTTCAAACGAACTCATCAGGATTTTTTTGATTCTCCATGTCGAAGATGTTATTACAACGAGTGGCAAGTTATTAGGCAGCGATGATTTTTTGCCATAATTCCGAAAGTATTTAAAATATCTTTATTTCCTTGACCCACAAGAGTGGGTTAGGGTAGAAGATCATTCTGAGCAAATTTTGTCCCGTTCGCTTTGTGCAGTCAGAATTAAGTTATGGCATATATTAAAGGTTTCGGGGGTGCCAAGTTATTAGGTACATTGCATGTTGTATTAAAAACATACACAAAAACTTTGAAATCTCAATTGAAAATGACCTGGATATATTCCTGACATCAATTTCCATAAAGTTATGCCATATCCGGAAGCTTTAATGCCTTCAGTTGGAAGCGATGCACTTTATTCTGTGTCATTTGAATAGCATTGAATTTACCTGAATTTTGAAAAAGAAAGCCTCTCTGTGACTAAAAAGAAGTCATATCACTAAATAGATTGTTTGGTAGGTTACTTTATGCTATTAACTTCATGCTGCGGGAGTTTCAGTCAGATTGTATCTCTTCTTACAAGTCAACAGGAAATCAAAAAAATTATGATTTATCACATCCTATTTGCAATGTTATTCCAATGGGAGTTCAGAATGATACATTTGACAAGTTTTTGAATTGCTTTGCATTCAAGTAGAAAGGCCAGAATTGGCTGAAATTGACACAAGACAAAGTCAATGGCATCAGATAAGATTCGGAGGAGCTTTTTTACTAAAATGATGTATTTCCAATTCAGGAGAGGCTTTGTTTGTGGAAGTTTAGCTAAATCCAATGGTATTCCAATGGTACAGAATAAAGTGGATTGCTTCAAACTGAAGCCATGAAAGCTTACGAATATAGAATAGCTTTATTTAAATTAATATTAGGAATATATCCAGGCCATTATCATCCTTGATTTCAATATTGTTTGTCTATATTTGAATGCATCATGCCACTATACCTAATAACTTAGCACACCCAAAACCTCTAATAAATGCTATAACTTCTGACTGCGTGAATGGAATGGGACAAAATTCTCACAGAATATTCTTCTAGCCTAACCCAGTCGTGTGGGTGAAGGAAATTAAAATATTCGTAATACTTTTGGATATAGGGCAAAAAACCATTGCTGCCTAATAACTTGGCACTCGGTGTTGAGTTTGATTGACATTGTCGAGCTGATGTTGCACAATGATACTGTCAAGAATGGCAGTAAAAGAAAATTGCAGAAGGCATTTGATTTAGACCATCTTTATTCCCAAAGAATATTTCAAAATAATCCCCCAAACCACACCATTAAATACAATATTTACTTTCATGGAAATTCAATTGAAGTTGTGTCCCTAATCACAGGTGACAGCCGCTGGGTTGGGGTTGGGGTAATTTCTGGGGGTTGGGGCAATTTCTGGTATGATGCTCACTCACCTCTTATATGATTGACAAGGTTGCTCACAAGCACATCACTCAAATCAACAAGGGTAACTTGTGGGCTTCCCACGACACTATTATGTAGAGAACATAATTAATCTGGCTAGCACAAGTTTCTAACAATATTTGACAACGTTTTGAATCATTACCTGCTCAAATAGCGTCCTCAGCGTCTTGTTATTCCTGTTGAAAGTGCTGCAGAAGGCCAGAACCTCAATGAGAAATTCAGCAGCCCAGAATGACCTACATATGATCTAGTTAAGTCAGTTGACCAAGGAGGCCCTCAAAGGATTTCTTTGTCTTTAATTAGAATTGGCTGTCAATTTTTTCTGACACGCCCAAATGAACTTGGCTCATTGTTAGAGGCATTGTGATTGGCCAGTTGTTAGCACTTGGGTCAATTCAATCAGAAACTGCTCAACAGTTTGACAGTCAACATACCATTGTTTTCTAAACATTCTAATTGACTAAGTAGAATCAAACTGTCACAAATTCATTGAAATTGAATGATTTTTTGTTTACCAAACATCATTCTATCAAAAAAATAAACAACAAATGTTGCTGTTTTAATAGCAACAACTAATATTTGTTTGGTAAAATAAGAAAAAATTACCTAGGGAAAAGGGCTATAAATGGTTTATTAATGAGGTTTTATTTTCATAAAAATAAATGCCTGTATTTTTTATATTTCAGGGAATAGATGCAGGTCAGTACCATAACGCAAAGCCACTTTTTAAAATATATCATTCATGCAGCATTTCAAGTTCTGAGCAGTTATCTTAGCAACATAACCTTTAAAAAAGCAAATGTATTTCACCTCCAACACTGCAATGTGTACGGTTTTTCTTTCTTGAGAAAAGGAAATACATGTATGAAGTTAGGAAATTTTCCATTTTAATTATGCACCTGCAGATTTTGATCTTTCCATCAAAGCACCCTGCAACATGTGGTGTTGAAGAAGTTGTGACAAGTATGCTCTCCAGAAGGTGGTGCCACCTATGTGAGGATATTTGAATCATTTCAAGTGCTCAGTTAATTGTTCAGTATTTTGCAAAGACAATAGATTTCTTTCTACAAGGCTTTTTTTTTTCTTTGTATTTTAGGACCTGGGCATTCTACCATCAAAAAAGCAATATTAATACAATACACACTGCATCAGTACTACATGTAATTCAATTGCTTGCAGAAAAGTAGATAAAAAAAAGAAAGAAGTAATTTCAGGCCAGTGGGTTAGTTGTTAGACATATTTTGAATGACAAATTATGATTGTTTCTCAGAGTTGTAGTTACAATGCCAATATGTTCTTTTTAAAAGAAACTCTGTGCAGCTGACTCTTTGGCAGATCAGTATCACAATGATACTTGGAAAGCTTTTAATGGTTTGACAGTTAATATGTTTGTGGCTGTTTCTGTTTTTCACAGCCAACAATCACAATAGGATCAGCAAATGCCTCATCAGTGATATTTATTGAATACTTTTTCAAAGCTGTGTCAAGGTTGATCAATCAGTAAGACACTCAGCCATTGGCTGAATGTCTTCATGACCTTTGCTGTCCCAATATTTTGACCTAGATCTGATCTACCAATTAGACGAGACACTGAGGTCACCCAAGGCTTCTGGCAAGATCACTAGATGGGCTAGTGAGCAACCTTGTCAATCATATAAGAGGTGAGTGAGCATCTTGCCAGAAATTGCCCCAACCCCCAGAAATTACCCCAACCCTAACCCAGCGGCTGTCACCTGTGCCCTAATTAAGACAAATCACAAGTAGCCTTGATAAAGAAAAAAAGTTTGAAAAATTAAGTTTCTGATTTTTCCTTCAGATGTTTGACAAATCCAATTTCGTGTGGTTATCAAAAGGATTCTGAAGACATAGCAGGAAAAGCACCAGTAGCAGGTACTGGAACAGGAGGATTAAGAGCAGTAGCAGAAGGCGGAAGAGCAGCAGGAGGAAGAGCAGCGGAAGGAGGAAGAGCAGCAGAAGGAGGAAGAGCAGCGGAAGGAGGAAGAGCAGCAGAAGGAGGAAGAGCAGCGGAGGGAGGAAGAGCAGCGGAGGGAGGAAGAGCAGCTGAGGGAGGAAGAGCAGCAGGAGAAAGAGCAGCAGAAGGAGGAAGAGCAGCAGGAGAAAGAGTGGCGGAAGGAGGAAGAGCAGCGGAGGGAGGAAGAGCAGCGGAGGGAGGAAGAGCAGCGGAGGGAGGAAGAGCAGCGGAGCAGCAGAGGGAGGAAGAGCAGGAGGATATGGAATATAAACAGGAGGAGCAGTGATGGGTAAATAAGGAGGTAAAGGAGAAAAGGGAGGAACTGGAGGCCAGGCAATTGGGGAGTAAGGTTGAGGAGGCCAAACCGGAGGGGAGCGTGATAAGACAGGGAACAGAACAAACAGAAGAGGAGGAGGCTTAATTGCATTAGGGGGAGGATAATGCCATACAGGAGGAGGATGAGGAGCTGTAGTTGTGGTCGTTGGCTCAATTGTCGTAGTCGTTGACTCAGCTGTGGTTGTCGTTGGCTCAGCTGTGGTGCTCGTTGGCTCGGCTGTGGTGGTCGTTGACTCAGCTGTCGCGGTCGTTGGCTCAGCTGTAGTTGTTGTTGGCTCAGCTGTAGTGGTCATTGGCTCGGCTGTTGTGGTTGTTGGCTTAGCTGTAGTTGTTGTTGGCTCAGCTGTAGTTAGCATTGGCTCAGCTGTGGTGGTCGTTGGCTCAGCTGTTGTAGATGTTGGCTTCGCTGTTGTTGATATTGTCAATTCTTCCACTGAAAGAAATCGGCCATTAAACTTGCACATTTAGTTGGTGTCTGTACAAAGATTTAATATTGTATCAGACAACACATTCTTGTTTGCTCGGCCAACCAAATAGTCCATCCTCATCAATCTTATGTGTTTTATCAATCACAGGAATGTCAAAATACCGTTTTTTCTGTATTAGATGCCCATTCCATAATGAAAGCTGATCCCCTCCATCTAAAATTGATTTTAGTTAAAATTCCATCATAATATGACCTTATCCAGCCTTTTTTAATCCAAAAACGATCATTCACGCTGCCCTTGTCCGCCATATTATTTAAGACAGGTTTGCGATATTTTACCCCAGAGGTCGCTATTCTGGTTTGAAGCGCATGTGCTACCCTCAGGAGTGGCTGACTGCATTACAGCAAGGCTGTACCAGATCGTGAATGAATTGTCACGCATCCCATCATTACATCTGCCCACTGGGCGTTTAATACAGAAAATACGGCAAGTATAGCTCTCTTCTATCCAAAACAAAGAATGAGCATAGAAACCTGCTAGTATTCGTATTGTATATTTTACAGAAACCCTTTTCTAGCTCAAATGTTGAAGTGTAGAAGTTCCAAATTTGGTCCCATCATATAATATTATTATCAGACTGAATAAGATATCTGAAGGTACTTCACAATTACGAAATTAAATTACTGTACCAAACATTAATGAGTGGATTGAAAGTGACATGAATTGCAGCAAATATCACCGACAGAGTATTTGTGGGTCATTACCTGGCCACTTGCCTGTACTGTGTTTCCCTGATATATTCATCCACACGACCTGTGATTTAATGCAACTGGAAGGCTTTAGTAACAGAAACCTTTTGCGTTTATTTTCTCAAAAATGAATTACCAAAACTAACCTTCAGGAACTTCACAAACTGTCTCTGTGAGATTTTCACGGATTGTACTCAGCAAATCAAAATTGAACGTTTCGAAGAATCTGTCACCAGTTGCCAATCTCTTGAGTTTATCTTTATCGGTTGAATTACCTACAGACACAGTTATAATTGTGCAAAATGGCCTCAGCAGTTCACCCTCTTCCTCAGTCAAATCTGGCACTTCACTTGGAAAAGTGGGAAAGCCATCCGTGACCAGGAGGCAAACGTTGGGTACCAAGGGCCGGTCGCCCGGAGGCACAAGTACTTGATTGCGGGTAACTCTGAAGGCATCTGCTATGTTAGTCCACCCTCCTGGCCCAGGTAATGCAGTTATAGCAGAAGAGTAATCATCAATGTTGTCTATTTGATCCAGAGTGAAGGCCAGGGTGGCTCTTGTGTTGAAAATAACTGCACCGAAGCGTACTCTATCACTGCCGACATCAAAACCCTGAACGAGTTCAACAAGACGCTGTTTGAATATTGGAAACTCAAGGTCAATACTTAAGGATCTGTCTATGACAAGGGCAACATCCAAGAGTCTAGAACAAACTGAAAAGAAACAAAATTAATCATCAGTTTTCCCCTATAAATCTATCGGGGATGAGCATTCAACAAGCTTTGGAGGGAATTGCACTTTAAAACATTTTGGATGTCACTGCCGACATCAAGTCCCTGAACGAGTTCGACAAGACGCTTTTTGAATGACGGAAATTGAAGGGCTATACTAGTCGATCTGTCTATGAGCAGGGCCACGTCCAATACTCTGCGGCAGACTGAAGAGAAGAGATTATACACTCTTAAAAAATTTCAGACAAAATTGTTTTTTTAGATTCAAAATGGTTTTTTTGAAAAACCAAATTTCAATGCAAAAAAACAACATGGATTTTTTTAAAATTCCATGTTGGTTTTGCATTGAAATTTGGTTTTTCGAAAAACCATTTTAAATCTAAAAAACCAAGTTTGTCTGAAATTGGTTAAATCACCTACAGACACAAAAATGTCCCAACATTTTTTAGAGTGTGAAGAGAAGAGACTATAAGTCAGGTTTCCACAACAATTTCGAGAATTACAGCCTCTAAACTTGGTATGCAACAATTGGTGTCGCTCCACACAGATATGGCTCTCTGTGAGTCATAAATTTATTACCCGTCTCCAAAGCCCGGGTCATAATATCAAGCTAATTTAATTTGTCATAACTGATTTTAGAGTAAAAATCAGATAATCCATTTGTTTGGCTGTCACCCACAAGCAAGATTAGTCTGCATAAATCAAAAGAAGATTGAAAGTGTTGGGTCTTCTTCTTCTTCTTCGTTTTACATTCCGCCTTTGTCTTAGACGAACCTCCTGTTGAGGGAGTTGTGTTATACTTAAAATCCAGGATATAAAACTTCAGGTTAAAATCCAGGTTAAAAACATTTCTATAAAACTGTTTCTAAAAGAAGAGCTATTTCTAAAAACTACAGCTAAAACAGTTCCTAGCAACGTCTATGTTGTAAAAGAAAAGACTGGTGATTTGGTTTGCTCTGGCACTTGCAGGACAGGTGATCGGGATTCTCCTGGATTCTCTCATGAAATTTCCTCCATTGAGGAGAGCGTAGGGTATGAATCCCGTATGATCATGACAAATCATCAGTATGATGATTCACAAAGTGCCATTTTCACAGTGCAACAGTCCAATCTGCATATCAAGTTTACAGGCATCAATGCAAGGAATAATTTTGAAATGCTAAAATTAATGCTTGGTTTGACAAACAGAAAAAATATCAATCCTCAACGAAACTAGGGGAAGAGGGGGTGAAAAGTCACAGGGGTAAAAAGTCACAGGCCTTTTTGACCAACTTGCAGTGACCTAATTCTTAAGCTAAAATCATAATTTGGGACACTTTTATGAGAAGAAGGTCTGCAAGGAATATGAAAATTATACTCATTGTGCAAAGTGGGTTTTTACCCACCCCATGCATTTTTGGTGTCCCAAACAGGTTTTATTGATTCTGAACTTTCTCTGTTAATGTCTGGTCACTGTGACATAGGAAGTTGTGCTAGTGTTTCTAGGTCTTTTGGATAATTGTCTTTCATGCTGTGAACCCATTTTTGGCCATTTGGTCACCAAGTTGCCATGACGATGTGTGAATTAAAAAAACGGCTGAGGGGTGAAATGTCACACTGTGACATTTCACCCCAGCACTGTGATATTTTACCATAGGGTACCAGGAGGTCAGTATTTTGTGCTGAGGAAAGTAAAATATTCCACACTAGAAACTTTTAGCTTACAATCTTATCATCATCCATCATCAATAATACTGATGAGAGAGCATTGCAGCAAAATTTCATTTCGCAAACTTTGGGCAATTTCTGATGCCGGCTTTGCTGATGGTGCATTGTCATTGCATACCGATAGCTTTGGAAGGCTCACTATAAATTTCATGCACAAGGATGACTATCAAGTCTAGGTCTGCATACTACCTCATATAGTGTTGTATGTTCACAACAATTGCATGTGACTTGTTACCCCATGGTTGTGACTTCTTGACCCTGACGTGGGGTAAAAAGTCACAGCGGACTTTGCCTTAAATAATTGTGAACTGACTAAAGCCTATTTACAGCACAGCAGCTATAATGTGATACAACTATAGTCAACTAAATACTGCATAATTGTGCCAAAGGTCATTCAGATCTGACAAACACCTGCTCAGTTCTGGGGCTTTTTCTGAATTTTGTGACTTCTGACCCCCGCCTCCCCTACATTTAAATTTGCACATACATGTATATGTGACCATTTGGCAACATCCATCTCGGAGTGAATTGCATATTATTTTTAAAAAATTTATATATATCAGGTTTAACTTGTTGTTAAGATTAAAGGATTCGGTTCATCTTATATCTTGGTTTTCACACTCTTCAGCGTTCAGCATGTAGAATTATTATTTATTCTGAGAATTAACTTGATGATAAATGACATAACAATCAGCTTAAGGGCCATTCTCAAACTTCGGGACAATGTGTATAGCAAAAATGTCCTGTAACGGAGGGGACAATGTGGTAACGGAGTGGAATTTTGTTTGATGTTAGAAACCTGTTGCAGGACCAACAAAAAAAACGAAAAACAATAAAAAATTGATGTAATTATTATTTTCAGAAGTGCTGCAGCTCACGGACACATATAAATACACGTATATTTATGTCATAGTATCGTCACGAGACTGGTATCTGTGCTTCAGCTCATATCAATAGTATTTTTGGTTTAACTGTCGATTTCTTGCTCATGATCTGGTAACGGAGTGGACGGTAACGGAGTGGAATGATTTTTTGCTTTTCTCTCAATACTGCTTTCCATATGGAAGATTAAATAAAATAATTGCAGACTATTCAAACCTGTTACCCTCAGCAATGCATACATGAAATCACTCTGTAAAACTATCATTGGTAAGCTTGGAAATGAAGTAAATGGAGTGGACATTTTAGTGAGACCAAAAGCATTTTCTATGAAAATTAGAGTAGGCAGGGGCAAGAAGCCCAGGTTAGGTGAGAGGCCCTCCCCAGGGTTATATCTAAACTTACATTTTTGGTGCATTTTCTTATAGATAGGATTGAAGCCAGAGGCTTTTTAGGTGATGTCACAAATTTTCAGGGCAAACAGCATCAAACCATAGTAGAAATTAAATAAACAAAAAAATGTCGATGGTGAAAGTGCAAAACCTTCTATTTCAAAACTTTGATATTTTTAGATTTTGGGTGGAATGACTATTTCAACATCCAATACATGTTGTCAATTGGTCACCTTGCCAGTTTGTCGTTGTCGTTGGCTCAGCTGTGGTGATCGTTGGCTCAGCTGTGGTGCTCGTTGGCTCGGCTGTGGTGGTCGTTGACTCAGCTGTCGCGGTCGTTGGCTCAGCTGTAGTTGTTGTTGGCTCAGCTGTAGTGGTCATTGGCTCGGCTGTGGTGGTCATTGGCTCAGCTGTTGTGGTTGTTGGCTTAGCTGTAGTTGTTGTTGGCTCAGCTGTAGTTGTCATTGGCTCAGCTATGGTTGTCGTTGGCTCAGCTGTTGTAGATGTTGGCTTCGCTGTTGTTGATATTGTCAATTCTTCCACTGAAAGAAATCGGCCATTAAACTTGCACATTTAGTTGGTGTCTGTACAAAGATTTAATATTGTATCAGACAACACATTCTTGTTTGCTCGGCCAACCAAATAGTCCATCCTCATCAATCTTATGTGTTTTATCAATCACAGGAATGTCAAAATACCGTTTTTTCTGTATTAGATGCCCATTCCATAATGAAAGCTGATCCCCTCCATCTAAAATTGATTTTAGTTAAAATTCCCATCATACTATGACCTTATCCAGCCTTTTTTAATCCAAAAACGATCATTCACGCTGCCCTTGTCCGCCATATTATTTAAGACAGGTTTGCGACATTTTTCCTCAGAGGTCGCCATTCTGGTTTGAAGTGCATGTGCTACCCTCAGGAGTGGCTGACTGCATTACAGCAAGGCTGTACCAGATCGTGAATGAATTGTCACGCATCCCATCATTACATCTGCCCACTGGGCGTTTAATACAGAAAATACAGTAAGTATAGCTCTCTTCTATCCAAAACAAAGAATGAGCATAGAAACCTGCTAGTATTCGTATTGTATATTTTACAGAAACCCTTTTCTAGCTCAAATGTTGAAGTGTAGAAGTTCCAAATTTGGTCCCATCATATAATATTATTATCAGACTGAATAAGATATCTGAAGGTACTTCACAATTACGAAATTTAATTACTGTACCAAAAATTTATGAGTGGATTGAAAGTGACATGAACTGCAGCAAATATCACCGACAGAGTATTTGTGGGTCATTACGTGGCCACTGGTCTGTACTGTGTTTCCCTGATATATTCGTCCACACGACCTGTGATTTAATGCAACTGGAAGGCTTTAGTAACAGAAACCTTTTGCGTTTATTTTCTCAAAAATGAATTACCAAAACTAACCTTCAGGAACATCACAAACAAACTCTGTGAGATTATTACGGATTGTACTCAGCAAATCAAAATTGAACGTTTTGAAGAATCTGTCACCAGTTGCCAATCTCTTGAGTTGATCTTTATTGGTGCGTTTACCAACAGACACAGTTATAATTGTGCAAAATGGCCTGGTCAGTTCACCCTCTTCCTCAGCCGAATCAGAAGGAGAGCCATCCGTGACCAGGATGCAAACGTTGGGTACCAAGGGCCGGTCGCCCGGAGGCACCAGTACTTGATTGCGGGTAACTCTGAAGGCATCTGCTATGTTAGTCAACCCTCCTGGCCCAGGTAATGCAGTTATATTAGACGCATAATCATCAACGTTGTCTATTTGATCCAGAGTGAAGGCCAGGGTGGCTGTTTCGTTGAAAAAAACCGCACCGAAGCGTACTCTGTCACTGCCGACAACAAAACCCTTAACGAGTTCAACAAGACGCTGTTTGAATATTGGAAACTCAGAGTCAATACTTCCAGATCTGTCTATGATAAGGGCAACATCCAAGATTCTAGGACAAACTGAAAAGAAACAAAATTAATCATCAGTTTTCCCCTATAAATCTATTGGGGATAAGCATTCAACAAGCTTTGGAGCGAATTGCACTGTAACGGAGGGGACAATGTGGTAACGGAGTGGAATTTTGATGTTAGAAACCTGTTGCAGGACCAACAAAAAAAACGAAAAACAATAAAAAATTGATGTAATTATTATTTTCAGAAGTGCTGCAGCTCACGGACACATATAAATACACGTATATTTATGTCATAGTATCGTCACGAGACTGGTATCTGTGCTTCAGCTCATATCAATAGTATTTTTGGTTTAACTGTCGATTTCTTGCTCATGATCTGGTAACGGAGTGGAAATTAGAGTAGGACAGGGCAAGAAGCCCGGGTTAGGTGAGAGGCCCTCCCCAGGGTTATATCTAAACTTACATTTTTGGTGCATTTTCTTATAGATAGGATTGAAGCCAGAGGCTTTTTAGGTGATGTCACAAATTTTCAGGGCAAACAGCATCAAACCATAATAGAAATTAAAGAAACAAAAAAAATGTCGATGGTGAAAGTGCAAAACCTTCTATTTCAAAACTTTGATATTTTTAGATTTTGGGTTGAATGACTATTTCAACATCTAATACATGTTGTCAATTGGTCACCTTGCCAGTATATCGTAGATGTTGACTCAGCTGTGGTGATCGTTGGCTCAGCTGTGGTGCTCGTTGGCTGGGCTGTGGTGGTTGTTGGCTCAGCTGTCGCGGTCGTTGGCTCAGCTGTAGTTGTTGTTGGCTCAGCTGTAGTTGTTGTTGGCTCAGCTGTGGTGGTCATTGGCTCGGCTGTTGTTGTTGTTGGCTCAGTTGTAGTGGTCGTTGGCTCAGCTGTCGTGGTCGTTGGCTCAGCTGTAGTGGTCGTTGGCTCTGCTGTTGTAGATGTTGGATTCGCTGTTGTTGATATTGTCAATTCTTCCACTGAAAGAAATTGGCCATTCAATTTACACATTTAGTTGGAGTCTGTACAAAGATTTAATATTGTATCAGACAAAACATTCTTGTTTGCTCGGCCAACCAAATAGTCCATCCTCATCAATCTTATGTGTTTTATCAATCACAGGAATGTCAAAATACCGTTTTTTCTGTATTAGATGCCCATTCCATAATGAAAGCTGATCCCCTCCATCTAAAATTGATTTTAGTTAAAATTCCCATCATACTATGACCTTATCCAGCCTTTTTTAATCCAAAAACGATCATTCACGCTGCCCTTGTCCGCCATATTATTTAAGACAGGTTTGCGACATTTTTCCCCAGAGGTCGCTATTCTGGTTTGAAGTGCATGTGCTACCCTCAGGAGTGGCTGACTGCATTACAGCAAGGCTGTACCAGATCGTGAATGAATTGTCACGCATCCCATCATTACATCTGCCCACTGGGCGTTTAATACAGAAAATACGGCAAGTATAGCTCTCTTCTATCCAAAACAAAGAATGAGCATAGAAACCTGCTAGTATTCGTATTGTATATTTTACAGAAACCCTTTTCTAGCTCAAATGTTGAAGTGTAGAAGTTCCAAATTTGGTCCCATCATATAATATTATTATCAGACTGAATAAGATATCTGAAGGTACTTCACAATTACGAAATTAAATGACTGTACCAAAAATTAATGCTCAAGTGGATTGAAAGTGACATGAATTGCAGCAAATATCACCGACAGAGTATTTGTGGGTCATTACGTGGCCACTGGTCTGTACTGTGTTTCCCTGATATATTCGTCCACACGACCTGTGATTTAATGCAACTGGAAGGCTTTAGTAACAGAAACCTTTTGCGTTTATTTTCTCAAAAATGAATTACCAAAACTAACCTTCAGGAACATCACAAACTGTCTCTGTGAGATTTTCACGGATTGTACTCAGCAAATCAAAATTGAACGTTTCGAAGAATCTGTCACCAGTTGCCAATCTCTTGAGTTTATCTTTATCGGTTGAATTACCTACAGACACAGTTATAATTGTGCAAAATGGCCTGGTCAGTTCACCCTCTTCCTCAGCCGAATCAGAAGGAGAGCCATCCGTGACCAGGATGCAAACGTTGGGTACCAAGGGCCGGTCGCCCGGAGGCACCAGTACTTGATTGCGGGTAACTCTGAAGGCATCTGCTATGTTAGTCAACCCTCCTGGCCCAGGTAATGCAGTTATATTAGACGCATAATCATCAACGTTGTCTATTTGATCCAGAGTGAAGGCCAGGGTGGCTGTTTCGTTGAAAAAAACCGCACCGAAGCGTACTATGTCACTGCCGACATGAAAACCCTGAACGAGTTCAACAAGACGCTGTTTGAATATTGGAAACTCAGAGTCAATACTTCCAGATCTGTCTATGATAAGGGCAACATCCAAGATTCTAGGACAAACTGAAAAGAAACAAAACTAGAAATGAGTAACTGCAAGCAGTAACAAAACTTCACCTAGAAATATTGGTCGAAACGAAAAACGAAATGACAGAAATAATTTGAAAAGTTCCAAAGTAATTTGAAAAGTAATTTGAAACGTAATTTGAAAAGTAATTTCAAAGTAATTTGAAAAGTACTTGGAAAAGTAATTTCAATAGTAATTTCAATGCAAAAGTAACATGTCAAGTAACATGACAAGTAAATTGACAAGTAAATTGACAAGTGCATTGACAAGTACATTGACAAGTACATTGACAAGTACTTGAATATTGTACATGTACCTGACCAATACCCGCAGACCATAACCTGTACCAAGCCTGTACATAATTTCATAACTCCAGGTGAAATACTGAGGTAACAGTGGGCAATTCCAAAATGGCCGCCATTTTGTGTCAGACATTTTGAATTTCTCCACACGTGCGTGAACAATACCCACAAGCCAATACCTGTATCAAATTTCATAACTGTATTTGGAATACTAAGGTCGCAGTAGGCAATACAAAAATGACAGCCATTTTGATTTAACTTGAAATATGAATTCTTCGTATAAAAAACATCTGAATGAGTACTTAAATCAGTCACAAACAAAATAACTATATAAAAATTGCATGGTGTTCAAGGTCACTGAAAATAGCACATTTTTGCACTGAAATTCGCCAATTGACCTTGAAAAATTGGGTCAAGGTCAAATGTGAAGGTCAATTTGGGGTGAATGGCAAAAAAGAATAGCAGTTTACTATAGCATGTTATCAGCCAAAATTGATATTTCATGGTGAAATGACGAAGGTCGCCAATTTTGATGACTTACCAATGTTTAAAATTATGTAACTCACAATCCGGCCATAGAAATGCAACCACAATACACATGCAGATGTCCCGTTAGTCAAGCAACATTTTGCCACAATTTGGACTACTTTCAGTAAAAAATGTACAATTGTATTCACTCCAACCATAAAACACTAAAAGTGACCATGGGGAACCTTGACCTTGACCTACATTCACGAAATTGAGTCACATTATGTAAAAAGGGTTAGGAACCAAGTTCCTAAAAGAAAAATGAAATCCATCAATAATTGAAAAAGTTATTCACATTTGAAATTTTTCAAAGTCGAACTTTGAAGTGACCTCTGACCTTGAAAAATGGTCCGGTGTCAAAAAAACTCGGGGAATGTAATGAGGGCATATGAGGCTCCCTTCATGAATTTTTTGAGGGTAGGTTAGGGTGAAAGAATAATAATAAATAATAATAAATAATAACTAGAAATCGGGTAACCGCGATGCGGTGACAAAACTTCACCAATCATATAATTATTGGCAGTGAAATTTATGTGAGAAAACACAGAAATGATATTGGACATGAACTTGAACATGAACATGAACTCGGACATGAACTTGCACATAAACTTGTACATGCAATTGCATGCGTCTTGCACATGTTATATAACACGCAATATCACACAATATCACATGCAATATTATGCAATATCAAATGTAAAGTTACATGTAATGTATTAAACATACAATATCACTTGCAATATCATGCAAAATCATATCACATGCAATATTAATTTTCACCTGTAATTTTGCGTGTTACTTAGAATGTACATAGTGTGCACAGATAATTATGGAAGTACTTATAAACTATCTGTCTGTGGACTAGTTGTGATGTGACAGATAGTCAGCAGACAGATAAACCCTTACTGTAACATGTCATTCGGTTTGTGGCCATACACTGACAGATTCGCTGACTGATTCGCTGACTAATTCGCTGACTGATTTGCTGAGTGATTTGCTGACTGATACACTGACTGATACACTGACTGATACACTGACTGATACACTGACTGATACACTGACTGATACACTGACTGATACACTGACTGATACACTGACTGATACACTGACCAAAAACATGTAATTTTGAGGGTTGGGCGTTCTTTTAAACCATCAGAGTTACCAGAAAACATTCAGAGAATGAAAACTAGAGGAAAATTTGAGCTTGCCGAATATTATATACAGAAAATAACATGGACCAGTACATGGACCAGTACATGGACCAGTACATGGACCAGTACATGGACCAGTACATGGACCAGTACATGGACCAGTACATGGACCAGTACATGGACTAGTACATGGACCAGTACATGGACTAGTACATGGACCAGTCAAAAGACCAGCGCATTGACCATGCATCAACCAGTACATCAACCAGTGCATCAACCAGTGCATCAACAGGAACATCAATCAGTAATCAACCTTGGAATTTTAGGAATGCATTGGCTAAGATACTTCTAGTCCTGAAAACATATCGAAATGACTGCAATTTCTGAAAACATACATTTTTGAGGGTCCGGCGATCTTTTTAACCGTCAGTGATACAAAAAATTGTTCAAATATAGAAACTAGAGGAGAATTTGTGCTTTCCAAATCTATTTTCAGTTTCTCCGTAACTTTATTAGGACTGGAAATAAGGCCGATTGAAATTATGGTACAATTCAGAAATGTGGACTTCAGAAATTTCTGAAAAAATGTAGTTTTTCACTTAAAATTACTCTAGAACCAAAACGGTTCAATGGAAACATATATAACTTGGCAGGATTATGTGAACGAAAGATGAAAGTATGCTCAAATAGCTTCATTGAAATAAAATGATTATTTCCTTGTCAAAATGGTGATAAATTGTGAAAATTTGACAAAAAACATGAAATTTTCAGGGTCCGGCGATCTTTTAAACCGTCAGAGCTACGACAAAATGTTCAGAAAACAAAAACTAGAAGATAGTTTGGCCTTTCCAAATCTGTTTTCATATTCTCTGTAACTTAATTAGGACCGGAGCTACAGCCGATTGAAATAACGCTATAATTGAGAAATGTGAAAAAATATCGTAAATTTTTCCCTAATTTTTTGACCTTGTGACCTTTACGGTCTAACGTGGGTTAAGCCGAGGACCTTGAAAATTTTTACGATGCCTCTAGACTATTGTAGCAAGTATGTGTGACATTTTTGTAACAATATTTTGATTCCTTGCCTACGTAAAAAAATCTAATGTCAAAAAAGTAAAATTTTTCATCATGTTTGACCTTGAATTTGACCTTGAAAATAAGTTTCTAGGTCAAAACCAATATGATTTGTAGAATCAGGATGGAAAAATGGGGGGATCAATTAATTATTGTAACTCTCTCGAATTGATATTTCCATCTGAAAAACGCAATAATTTGTCAATTTTTAACATTCTCCGGTTTGCAATATTTGGAATTTTGTAGAAAATTAAGGTAAAATGTTAGAGGAATTTGGGTTGCATATTCTAAATGCACATATTTTTGTCTGTCTAGAGATAATATATCAAGGTGATATCATGAAAAAAACATAATTTTCAGAATTTTGAAAATGAGCACTTTTTGCACTTTGAAGAGCCAAATGACCTTGAAAAATGAGGTCAAGGTCAAATTTGAAGGTGGGTATGGGGGTTTTAGGGGTATCTTTGGGGGGGTTCACTATACATTGTTATGGCCTAAAATCGATATTTCAGGGTGAAATTACCAAGGTCACTGGTTTTGATGACGCGGTTGTTATTCAAAATTACATAACTCAAAAACAAAGCATGACATCATCACAAAAAATACTTCTTACCATGCGCCAGACATTTAGGCATCACATTACATCAATTTTGATACCGTGTGGCTTACAGCCTTTGATTCCATTAGTGACAATCTCCAGCACTAAATATAGACCTGTGCTACCTTGACCTTGACCTACTTTCTTGAAATTAGGTCAGATTATGTAATGTACTTGTAACACTTAGAATCTAAGTGGAAAATGAAATATGCATGAAATTGCCTGTGATATGCTCTTGAGAAACACATGAAAAAACGAACTTTGAAATGGCCTGTGACCTTGAAAAATAATTCAAGGTCACTGAAACTGGGTCAGTGTAATGAGGTCATGTAATACTACATACCTGATTTTTTTGAAATTTTTTTGAAGAAATTTTTGTGCGGAAAAAAGAAAAATAATAATAACTAGTATACTAAATTGCACAGCAATTTAAAGGAAGAACTTCCCTTCCCTTCCTATCCCTTCCCTTCCTATCAATTCCCTTCCTTCCAATCCCTTCCCTGCCCTGCTATTGTAGTTCCTTGCATTCCTTTCCTTCCTATTGCTTAATAGTGTGTTTAGGTTGTCCTATAGCGAAACATCACTGCTGTGCTGCTTAGACCTTGCCTGCAATATTCCATGGAACTGCACAAACAGGCACACATACTCATATGTCGCTTGGCATGGAGCCAGGCCTTTTGTTGGTTATGGTACCACCCTGAAAGCAATACTTTGATGAAACCCTAACCCTAATGATTTGTTACGGACAAACCATAAGAGCTAGGAAGATGTGCTTACATAGACACAGAGGGCAAGCAGTCAGCAACATGTCAAATTAGTTTTAAGTGATTTGCAGCAGTATTGCACAAGTTATAATTTAATTTTAAATTTAATGGCAAAAATATGAGGTTATTTGCAAACAATAGGGCAACAAATAAGCAACATATCATATCAATTTTAAGTGATTTGAAACATTATTGGAAGAGTTTAAATAGGATAAATAAATTCATGGTAGGAACATGTGCTTACATGGTAAAATAGAGCAAAAAATTAGCAATGTGTCAAATTAGTTTTAATTGATTTTAATGAATACTTAATGAGTTATAATTGAAAATGTAAAATGTGATATGTAAAATTGGCTATTAGCAAGAGGTATATGCCCTTGGAGCTCATAAAAGGGCATAATTTTACGCATTTTTTGGTGTTAATTTCATGACATTTGAATAAGTAGAAGCTGAGCAATGTACATTAGAATTTTGAAATGAAAAAAATTCTCAAGGAAAAAGTATTTGAAGTAGAAAAATTTCCTTTGGACACATTATGCAGGGCCACAATAGGTACCACTAGAAAAATAAACATGAACATCCATGAACAGCTTCATAGTTTTTTTGGGCAAAATAGGTTTTGGGAGGGCAAAAAAGTGACATAAAAGTTTCAATGTCTGACGCGATTCTATACTAAAGCAGCTACAGTAAAGTTCTATACACCATCTGAAAGAGGAGAAACTGAACTTTCTGATGATGTTTTTAATTTTTCTGTAGCTTTAATAGAAACCGAGATATCGGCGATTGAAAATTGCAATTTTGTGCGGCCATAGCGCCGAAACCGTTTACGCGACGACAACAAAATTTTGTGGGATTGTTAGACAGGGGCAGGGCTATATACACACCTAAAATCAGCCTGATCTGAGCATTCCTTCCTAGTTTCCTGGAGATTTTCCCGTGACTTTGGGAATTCCGTTTTTATAAAAATTCATAGTTTAAAATTTTTGTCTATGGAATTCCATAAAAATCCTTTCTGCACTGCGCATTTCCTTGGAGAATATGAGGCAAAAATTTCACAATAATCCAACTGCCAGTTTTCTCTGAACAGAATGACAAAATTTTAAATGTATAATTGCTGTAATTCCCATGTCAGGCGTAATTCTGATGCGTAATTCCCGGCATTTAGAAAGTTTTATGGTATCTGTATGATGTCCAAGTTTTATGTAGATATCTTTCCTTACCAATGATTTATTCAACTTTGAAAAAAGCCGTGAAAGAATAATAATAACTAGAGAATAATTAAAATTGCACAGCAATTTTAAGATATGAATTCCCCTCCCCCGTATTCCCTCCCTCTTAACCCCCCCCCCCTTCCTTTCCTTTCCTTCCCTTCCATTCCCTTGCTTTGCACTCAACCCTCTTGCATTCCCTTCCATTCCATGCCCTCATCTGTATTCCATGCCCAGGCCTCTTTTGGACGCTATGTAGTCCATGGAAGTGTAGAGTTGGACAGATTCATATAGCGCTTAGCGTGCAGGTGATACCACCCTGAAAGCAATACAATTGGACTGAAGCGTAAGTAACTTTGATGAAACCCTAACCCTAATGATTTGTTATGGACAAACCATAAGAGGTAGGAAGATGTGCTTACATACACACAGAGGGCAAGCAGTCAGCAACATGTCAAATTAGTTTCAAGTGATTTGCAGCAGTATTTCATAAGTTATAATTCAATTATAAATTTAATGGAAAAAATATGAGCTTATTTGCAAACAATAGGGCAACAAATAAGCAACATAAAATATCAATATTAAGTGATTTGAAACATTATTGGAAGAGTTTTAATTGGATTATAAAATTCATGGTAGGGAGATGTGCTTACATGGAAAAATAGGGCAAAAAATTAGCAATAGCTCAAATAAGTTTTAATTGATTTTAATGAATAATTAATGAGTTATAATTGAATATGTGCAATTGCTTATGTAAAATTGGCTATTAGCAATAGGTACATGGCCTTAGAGCACATGAAAGGCTATAATTTTACGCAATTTTTGGTGTTAATTTCATGCAATTTGAATGAGTAGAAGCCGAGAAATCTATGTTTCAATTTCGAAATTAAAAAAATTCAAAAAATTCTCTAGCAAAAAGTATTTGAAGTAGAAAAATTTCCTTTGGAGGCATTATGCAGGCCGATAGTGGGTATCAACTCAAAATTAATCACGAACATCCATGAGGAGCTTCATAGTTTATTTTGGCAAAATCTGTTTTCGCCCAAAAAGTGACATGAAATTTTCAATGTCTGACGCGATTCTATACTAAAGCAGCTACAGTAAAGTTCTATACATCATTTGAAAGACGAGAATCTGAACTTTCTGATGATGTTTTCAATTTTTCTGTAGCTTTAATAGAAACGGAGATATCGGCGATTGAAAATTGCATTTTTGTGTGGCCATAGCGCCGATACCGTTTACGCGATGACAACAAAATTTTGTGGGATTGTTAGACTACAGTAGGGCTGTATACTCATACAAATTCAGGGTAATCTGAGTATTCCTTCCTTGTTTTCTGGAGGTGGGAATGTCATTTTTTGGAATTCCGCTTTTTCAAAAAATCATAACTTGTAATTTTTTTAACGGAATTCCTTCAGGCTCCTTTCTGCACTGGATAAGTATCTCAGCTGTCTTGAAAAAAATTCCCATGTCTTTATCTATCTTAGTTTCTGAGAAAACGTTTTCCAACTGTAAAAATGATTTTTAGGCATAACGGCAGACTGAGCAGAAATTACGCCATGTAATTTTGTCTGAATTTAGTGCTTATGCCAGTTCATAATGCTGTTACCTCCATTTTGTTGTAGGTCTATCACTTTTCTGATAATATCCATTTTTCTAAGGCCGTAGAATAATAATAATAATAATAACAAAACGTACAATAACAATATGAATTCCCCTACGGGGAATTCATAATAACTAGTATACTAAATTGCACAGCAATTTAAAGGAAGAACTTCCCTTCTTTCCCAATCCCTTCTCTTCCCTTCCCTTCCAATTCCGAGACTTCAAATTCCTTCCTTCCCCTTCCATTCCCTTGCCCTCCACCCTGAAGCTGTTTCATTTGGTAGAAAGGGAAATCTTGCTGTTACAAGATGTTTGCTTGCAATAAGGCATGTAGTGTACAGTCAGACATATTGAAATGACATATCGCTTGGCATGGAGACCAGTGTGTGGTGGCCAGTGGTACCACCCTCAAAGCAATACATTTTGAGTGAATGGTAGGTGAAACCCTAACCCTAATGGCTTGTTGTAGACAAACCATCCCAGTTATGGAGCTGTGCTTACATGGAAAAATAGAGCCCAATATTAGGAATATGTCAAATTAGTTTTAATTGATTTAATTAAATACTTAATGAGTTATAATTGAATATATAAAATGTTATATGGATAATTTATTATAGGTAAGAGGGAGATATCCTTATAGCACACCAGAGGGCGTAATTTTACGCATTTTTTGGTGTTAATTTCATGGGATTTGAATAATTATGACCAGAGAAATTTACGTTTCAATTTTGAAATAAAAAAAATTATCTAGGAAAAAGTATTTGATGCAGGCAAATTTCCTTTGGGTACAATATGGAGGCTCAACCTGGGTATCCCACATAAATTATTCATGAACATCCATGAAGTTCTTCATACATTTTTTTTAGGAAAACCATTTCGATAGGCCCAAAAAGTGACACAAAAATTTCAATGTCCACCGCGATTCTAAACCGGATGTAGTACAGGATATTACTATACATCACTGGAAAGCTGACATTCTGAGCTTTCCAAAAATGTCCCTGGTTTGCTTCTAGGACCAATATTAAGGGAGATACAGCCCATCAAATGTTGGACTTTTGAGACCCTATGGCACCAAAAGTATTGGACCTGGGATGCCATACTTTTGCACAGACACTATACCCTGGTAGTACTAACAATTCCTGTAAGGACATACAAATCTGACATTCCAATCATGGTTTTTCTTGACATCACCCCTCGAAATTCCGGTTTGCTAAAATTTTGAACTTTTTTTTCTCGATAACTATTCACCCTATTACCACTAGGCTCCTTTCTGCACTGCACATTCCATTACAGATTAACAGGAAAAATATTCATGAAATTCTGACTGACAGTTTTCCCAAAATCAGAATCGGAAATTTTTTGTGAATATTGCCTGTAATTCCTATGTAAAACGGAATTCCGATGCGTAATTCCCAGCATAGAAGGAATTTTACAGTGTCAAGCTGGTTTTTGACTTTTTATGAGCAAATAATAATTAGGTCAGGAGTTATTTAACATTTAAGGAATGACCAAAATGTGGCGGAAGAAAAAGAATAATAAGAACTAGTATACTAAATTGCACAGCAATTTAAAGGAAGAACTTCCCTTCCCTTCCTATCCCTTCCCTTCCTTCCAATCCCTTCCCTGCCCTGATATTCTAGTCCCTTGTATTCCTTTCCTTTCCATTGGTTAATAGTGTGTTTAGGTTGTCCATGAGCGAAACTGCTGCTTTGACCTTCTCTGCAATAGTCCATGGAGCTGCACAAACAGGCATACACACTCACATGTCGCTTGGCATGGTGCCAGGCCTTTTATTGGCGATGGTACCACCTGAAAGCAATACTTTGATGAAACCCTAACCCTAATGACTTGTTACGGACAAACCATAACAGCTGGGAAGATGTGCTTTTACACAACCATAGGGCAAACAGGCAGCAACATGTCAAATTAGTTTTAAGTGATTTGCAGCAGTTTTACACAAGTTATAATTTAATTATAAATTTAATGGAAAAAATATGAGGTTATTTGCAAACAATAGGGCAACAAATAAGCAACATATCATATCAATTTTAAGTGATTTGAAACATTATTGGAAGAGTTTAAATAGGATAAAAAAATTCATGGTAGGAACATGTGCTTACATGGAAAAATAGAGCAAAAAATTAGCAATAAGTCAAATTAGTTTTAATTGATATTAATTAATACTTAATGAGTTATAATTGTATAAGTGAAATAGCTCATGTAAAATTGACTATTAGTGAGAGGTATATGCCCTTGGAGCTCATAAAAGGGCATAATTTTATGCATTTTTTAGTGTTAATTTCATGACATTTGAATAAGTAGAAGCCGAGCAATCTACATTAGAATTTTGAAATGAAAAAAATTCTCAAGCAAAAAGTATATGCAGTAGAAAAATTTCCTTTGGACACATTATGCATGGCCACAATGGGTACCAATAAAAAAATTAACATGAACATCCATGAAGACCTTCATAGTTTTTTGGGGCAAAATAGGTTTTGGAAGGCCAAAAAAGTGACATAAAAGTTTCAATGTCTGACGCGATTCTATACTAAAGCAGCTACAGCAAAGTTCTATACACCATCTTAAAGAGGAGAAACTGAACTTTCTGATGATGTCTTTAATTTTTCTGTAGCTTTAATAGGTACCGAGATATTGGCGATTGAAAATTGCATTTTTGTGCGGCCATAGCGCCGATACCGAATACGCGACGACAACGAAATTTTGTGGGATTGTTAGACAGGGGCAGGGCTCTATACTCACATAAAATCAGCCTGATCTGAGCATTCCTTCCTTGTTTTCTGGAGATTTTCCCGTGCTTTTTGGGAATTCCGTTTTTTTAAAAATTCATAGAAAAAAATTTTTGTTTATGGATTTCCATAAAAATCCTTTCCGCACTGCGCATTTCCTTGGAGAACATGAGGAAAAAATTTCACAATAATCCAACAGGCAGTTTTCTCTGAACGGAATGACAAAAGTTTTAATGTATAATCGCTGTAATTCCCATGTCAAGCGTAATTCTGATGCGTAATTCCTAGCATTTAGAAAGTTTTATGGTGTCTGTATGGTGTCCAAGTATTATGCTGAGATCTTTCCCTGACTATGATTTAAGCAACATTTAAGAAATGCTGAAAACGCGGCAGAAAAATAATAATAAGAATAATAATAACAAATACGTACAATATCAATAAGAACTTCCCTACGGGAAGTTCTTAATAAGAACTAGAGAAGACGGTAATTGTCATCAGGGACAATTACAAAGAATTTACCTTTACTTTCAACTAAAGTTTGCCTGTAAATGGACAGACAAATGGCCAGACCAACGGTCAGACAGACAGACAAAACTGAAGGACTCAAGGACACACGCAAATGATAATATTCGACGGGACTGGTTCACATTTTCACTACCTTCATCAATGTTTTACATGTCAGGAGTGAGAACGTTCATTTCAGAGTCCTGACTCAGACTCCTGACTCAGAGGCCTGACTCAGTGTCCTGACTAAGAGTCCTGACTCCGAGGCCTGACTCCGAGGCCTGACTCCGAGGCCTGACTCCGAGGCCCGACTCCGAGGCCCGACTCCGAGGCCTGACTCCGAGGCCTGACTCCGGGGCCTGCCTTAGAGTCCTGCCTCCAAGTCCTGACCTCAAGTCCTGACTCCGAGTCCTGACTCCAAGTCCTGACTCAGCGGCCCCTGACTCAGCGGCCCCTTACTCAGCGGCCCCTTACTCAGCGGCCCCTTACTCAGCGGCCCCTGACTCATAGTCGAGACTCATAGTCGAGACTCATAGTCGAGACTCAGTCGAGACTCATAGTCGAGACTCATAGTCGAGACTCATAGTCGAGACTCATAGGCGAGACTCATAGTCGAGACCCACAGTCGAGACTCATAGTCGAGACACATAGTCGAGACTCAGAGTCCTGACTCTGTGTCCTGACTCTGAGTCCTGACTCAGAGTCCTGACTCAGGGTCCTGACTCAGAGTCCTGACTCAGAGTCCTGACTCAGAGTCCTGACTCAGATTCCTGACTCAGAGGCATGACCTAGGGTCCTGACTCAGGGACCTGACTCAGAGCCCTGACTCAGGGTCCTAACTCACAGACCTGACTCACAGACCTGACTGAGTCCTGACTCCGAGTCCTGACTCAGAGTCCTGACTCAGAGTCCTGACTCAGAGTCCTGACTCAGAGTCCTGACTCAGAGTCCTGACTCAAAGTCCTGACTGAGGGGCCTGACTCAGATTCCTGACTCCGAATCCTCACTCAGATTCCTGACTTCGAGCCCTGACTCAGCGGCCTGACTCATAGTCGAGACTAATAGTCGAGACTCAGAGTCCTGACTCAAGAGTCCTGACCTAGGGTCCTGACTCAGGGACCTGACTCAGAGACCTGACTCAGGGTCCTGTCTCACAGACCTGACTAACAGACCTGACTCACAGACCTGACTCACAGACCTGACTCACAGACCTGACTCACAGACCTGACTCAGGGTCCTGGCTCAGGGTCCTGACTACAACTCCTGTTCCCAACTCCACTCAGTCATTTGAGACTGTAATATGTATATAAACATTAGTCAGTAGCGTACACTGGCCCCGTCACCTGAAACAGCCAGAACAGCTTTCCATATATGGATAATGTATGCTAATATATGCGGCCAGCCTGCTTTGGAGTGTGAAATGGTGTCACCTGCATCATGTGAAAATGAATTTTTTGCTGACCATTTCTTCATTTTCCTGACCTTTTGACCTTTATTGCTGAAAGCTGACTGCAGCTAGAGACTTGCCATTTGTCACAATTTACTGCAAGTATTTGTTCCACGTTGTCAGTTAAAATCAAGAAAATTGAAATGTTCCTTCTCAGTTAAAAAAAATAATCAGTGAAAATAACCTGTTTTCATTTCCTCTTTGACCTCAAATTTGACCTTGATAAAAAGGTCAAAGCTCAAAAGTAATGCACTCATGTGATTGACAGATGTGATATAGGGGGGTCATTTAATTTAAAGAAAGCTGTAGGAGTGATATTTCCCACTCAAAAAAAATCATTTATGGTAAATGTCAGGAGTGCCGAGAAGTACCATTTTTCACATTTTTTTACAAATTGAGTTGAAGACCTAAAATATTCTTTATTGGGGGCTTCTGATAACCATATTATTGACTTGTAGACACCAGACTTTTGAGAGGATTGGTGGAAAATAACATAATTTTCAAAATTTTTGCAAAATTCAACTTTTTAAACTTTAATGACTCAAATCACCTTCAAATATAACCTTTTGGTACACTTTTTTGGTCAATATAGTCTTTTTGGGTAAAGTTAAGGGTGGTTCATTATACATTTTGATCACCTCAGACTACTGCTTCAAGGAGATTTTACAATTCCACCTAAATTTTGAACCCTTGATTTTGAAAAATTGCCATATCTCAAAAAGCAGTCTACAAATCCAAACCATATTGCGCACTGCACTGGCCCCAGATACTGGCCAACTTTTGTCACAATCACCATGATTCCATCTATTACGTAACTTGAGATCTTGTTCGTAGACCGAAAAATGCTCATTCTGCTCTAGCCCTTTACCCGTTGGACCAACTCTCATATCACTTGTACCAATACGTAGACAACAACTTTTTATCACATGATTTTGACTCTTGACTCATTATCTCAACTACTTTTTCAGTTATTCAACCTTAAAGTTTACAAATTTTCAACTTTGAACGCCTCTGTGAAAAAGACAACTGTGAAAATGACATCAAATGACCCACTTTCACAATACTCAATGACTGATTCACCTTCTGACCAACTTTCATCGCCATAGGACCATTTTGAAAAAAAAAGAAGAATAAGAATAATAAGAATAATAATAATAGCAAAAACAAATAGAATTTACCATATATGGTAAATTCTTAATAATAATAAAGACGTACAATATCAATAAGAACTTCCCTACGGGAAGTTCTTAACTAGATTCCGATAACCGCTAGCGGTAATAAAACTTCACCGAGCAGTTGGTGAAAATAGTCTAAATATGTTTAAGTATAAAAATAAACAAGTATACGAACAAGTATATGAAGGTATATTGTACATGTTTAAGCAGCTTGCTCAGTGAATGCCCATGTTTAGTTTAGTTTATTTAGTTGAGTGGGTGAAAATAGTATAAATGTATATAAGTATATAAACAAGTATATAAACAAGTATATAAACAAGTATATATATAAGCAAGATATAAAATAATATATAAAATATTATATGAATAAAATATAAAATAGTATCAAAAATATTGTATAAAATGGTACAAAAAATAGCATAAAAAATGTACCTTATTTATTTGTGATATATTGCAATGCACAAGTTAATGAAGCTAGCGGACAGCCCCCCCTTTCCCGGTGAATGCATGTTTAGCTTAGTTTATTTAGTTTAGTTTAATTTATTTAGTTTACTTTAGTTTAAAATTAGTTTATTGACATCTTTTAGGCAATTACTGCACAAATTTTAGTAATCACTGGTGTTCCAGTCTGAGTAGTCATTCGGTTAGGTGAGGAAAAGATGAATTTTTCAGGGTTGACCGATCTTTTTACCTGTTCACGACACAACAAAATGTACACAAATTAGAATAAGAGGAGAATCTGAGCTTTTCCAAAACGGCTTGTATCATTCATATGACTTTATTAGAACCCGAGATAGAGTTGATTGAAGTAATGGTAAAAATATGAAATTTCACCGAAAAATTGACTCTGAAAATATCAAGTTTTGAACTCCAAATTGCTCCCAAAGGTAAACGGTTTGAAGGAGAGACTTAAAATTGCACAAAATACTGTAAATATGTTAGGACTATATCTCGAAATATTATCAAATTTTTTGAAGACTGACTTCTTTGTCAAAAAAATGTAAATTGGTGAAATCTTGACCGAAAACATGTATTTTTCAGGGTCCGGCGATCTTTTTAACTAGCAGAGATACGTTAAAATGTATAGAAAATGAATACTAGAGGAGAATTTGGACTTTCTGAATATGCTTTCCGTTTTTCTGTAGCTTAATTAGAACCGGAGATACAGACCATCAAAGTTTGGGTGCAAGTGCGAAATTGGAAAATGAGAGGGTCAATTTTGCAGTAATTTTTTGACCTTGTGACATTTATTGTGCAATGTAGGTCAATCCGATGGACTTAAAACTTTACACATTTCTTCTAGGGTATTGCAGGACTGACCTGTGAAAAGACTGTAAAAATCCCTTTATTATTTCCTACTTAAAAAAAATTAAATATCTCATATATCCAATTTTGTCAAATATTTGACCTTGATTTTGACCTTGAAAATACCTTTCAAGGTCAAAATCTATAATTTCTACAGATTCGCGGTGTATGACTTAGGGGGGGTCATTTCATTATTTGAACTATGTAGGATCAATATTTACCTCTCAAATTGGCAAAAATTGGCTAATTTTTCATGTCGCGCGGTATGCCGTATTTGGAATTTTTTTATAAATCAGCATGAAGAGATAAATCAATTCCGATTTCAGGGTTCCAACAATATAGCTCCTGGCTATTATAATTTAAAATATGAACCCGATATGCTGGAAATAACATAATTGTTGGAATTTTTGAAAATCGAGTGATTTGAACATTAAACAGGTCAAATGACCTTGAAAAATGAGGTTAAGGACAAATTTGAAGGTGGCTATGGAGGTTTTATGGGCATATTTGGGGGGGTTCACAATACATTTTATTGGCCTAAAATCGATATTTCAGTGTCAAGTAATCAAGGTCACCAGTTTTGACGACGCGGTTGACACTAAAAATTCCATAATTAAATAACTAAGCATGATATCATCATAAAAATGATCGCTTACCATGGATTAGTCATTTACTGTAACAATTGGCTTGAATTCTGCAATTTTCGAAGTTGCTTATATAGAGATCAGGCGCGCAAACCTCTGAGAGTAAAAATTGACCTGTATGACCTTGACCTTGACCTATACTTTTGAAAATTAGGTCAGTTTATTTAGTATAAGTCTATTATATATAGTTTATTAGGAAACTATAATTGATCAGTTAATATATGAGTAATGGTCAATTGAAATATAGAAAAAATTTATTTCAAAGGGGTCAATGACCTTGAAAAATAGGTCAGAGGTATAGGGTTACATTGGACAATTTAATTAGGTCACATAGGACTATGTACACAAATTATTTGAAAATTTTTCGAGAACATTTTTCGGAAAGAAAAATAATAATAATAATAATAACTAGATTCCGATAACCGCTAGCGGTAATAAAACTTCACCGAGCAGTTGGTGAAAATAGTCTAAATATGTTTAAGTATAAAAATAAACAAGTATACGAACAAGTATATGAAGGTATATTGTACATGTTTAAGCAGCTTGCTCAGTGAATGCCCATGTTTAGTTTAGTTTATTTAGTTCAGTGGGTGAAAATAGTCTAAATGTATATAAGTATATAAACAAGTATATAAACAAGTATATAAACAAGTATATATATAAGCAAGATATAAAATAATATATAAAATATTATATGAATAAAATATAAAATAGTATCAAAAATATTGTATAAAATGGTACAAAAAATAGCATAAAAAATGTACCTTATTTATTTGTGATATATTGCAATGCACAAGTTAATGAAGCTAGCGGACAGCCCCCCCTTTCCGGTGAATGCATGTTTAGCTTAGTTTATTTAGTTTAGTTTAATTTATTTAGTTTACTTTAGTTTAAAATTAGTTTATTGACATCTTTTAGGCAATTACTGCACAAATTTTAGTAATCACTGGTGTTCCAGTCTGAGTAGTCATTCGGTTAGGTGAGGAAAAGATGAATTTTTCAGGGTTGACCGATCTTTTTACCTGTTCACGACACAACAAAATGTACACAAATTAGAATAAGAGGAGAATCTGAGCTTTTCCAAAACGGCTTGTATCATTCATATGACTTTATTAGAACCCGAGATAGAGTTGATTGAAGTAATGGTAAAAATATGAAATTTCACCGAAAAATTGACTCTGAAAATATCAAGTTTTGAACTCCAAATTGCTCCCAAAGGTAAACGGTTTGAAGGAGAGACTTAAAATTGCACAAAATACTGGAAATATGTTAGGACTATATCTCGAAATATTATCAAATTTTTTGAAGACTGACTTCTTTGTCAAAAAAATGTAAATTGGTGAAATCTTGACCGAAAACATGTATTTTTCAGGGTCCGGCGATCTTTTTAACTAGCAGAGATACGTTAAAATGTATAGAAAATGAATACTAGAGGAGAATTCGGACTTTCTGAATATGCTTTCAGTTTTTCTGTAGCTTAATTAGAACCGGAGATACAGACCATCAAAGTTTGGGTGCAAGTGCGAAATTGGAAAATGAGAGGGTCAATTTTGCAGTAATTTTTTGACCTTGTGACATTTATTGTGCAATGTAGGTCAATCCGATGGACTTAAAACTTTACACATTTCTTCTAGGGTATTGCAGGACTGACCTGTGAAAAGACTGTAAAAATCCCTTTATTATTTCCTACTTAAAAAAAATTAAATATCTCAAATATCCAATTTTGTCAAATATTAGACCTTGATTTTGACCTTGAAAATACCTTTCAAGGTCAAAATCTATAATTTCTACAGATTCGCGGTGTATGACTTAGGGGGGGTCATTTCATTATTTGAACTATGTAGGATCAATATTTACCTCTCAAATTGGGAAAAATTGGCTAATTTTTCATGTCGCGCGGTATGCCGTATTTGGAATTTTTTTATAAATCAGCATGAAGAGATAAATCAATTCCGATTTCAGGGTTCCAACAATATAGCTCCTGGCTATTATAATTTAAAATATGAACCCGATATGCTGGAAATAACATAATTGTTGGAATTTTTGAAAATCGAGTGATTTGAACATTAAACAGGTCAAATGACCTTGAAAAATGAGGTTAAGGACAAATTTGAAGGTGGCTATGGAGGTTTTATGGGCATATTTGGGGGGGTTCACAATACATTTTATTGGCCTAAAATCGATATTTCAGTGTCAAGTAATCAAGGTCACCAGTTTTGACGACGCGGTTGACACTAAAAATTCCATAATTAAATAACTAAGCATGATATCATCATAAAAATGATCGCTTACCATGCATTAGTCATTTACTGTAACAATTGGCTTGAATTCTGCAATTTTCGAAGTTGCTGATATAGAGATCAGGCGCGCAAACCTCTGAGAGTAAAAATTGACCTGTATGACCTCGACCTTGACCTATACTTTTGAAAATTAGGTCAGTTTATTTAGTATAAGTCTATTATATATAGTTTATTAGGAAACTGTAATTGATCAGTTATTACATGAGTAATGGTCTATTGAAATATAGAAAAAATGTATTTCAAAGGGGTCAATGACCTTGAAAAATAGGTCAGAGGTATAGGGTTACATTGGACAATTTAATTAGGTTACATAGGACTATGTACACAAATTATTTGAAAATTTTTCGAGAACATTTTTCGGAAAGAAAAATAATAATAAAAATACTTACGAAAATAAGAAACTTCACCTATGGTATAGGTGAAGTTTAACTAGACATCAATATTACTGGTGAACCAGTAATGAGCATTCACCATAAAAAAGGATTTACTTGATTATCAACTTGACTTTAATTCTTCATATTGACTTTTATATTGACACTTGAATTGACTTCATTTTGACATTCATATTGACATTCCCATTGACATTATTCATATAGACATTTATATCAATATTCATATTGACATTCACTGACATTCATTTGACCCTGATATTAATTGAGAGTGATGACACTGATAGTGACACTGATGACACTGATATCTACACTAATACTGACATTCATTTTGACATTCATTAATTTTGACATTCATGTTGATATTCATGTTGACATTCATATATATTGACATTCATATTGACATTCATATGGACATTCATATTAACATTCATATATTCATATTGAATTCATAATGGCATTCATATTGACTTCATATTGACCTTAATTTATTCTTTAATTCATTCTATTCTGCACTTATCTCATTTCTTCATTTTTCCTGTCTTTGACTGGTGATGACCTTGACAATTGATGAACTTCTTCACAAGGTCAAATATACTTTAGATCATTCAAGTTACTCTTGATTGGAAATGATAGACCACAATTGAACAACCTTGCTTGAAAAAGTTGTGAAATGTACCTACCGTGCCTTTTCATTCACTTTCTGTGACCTTGACCTTGATGTCAAGGTCATGGATGTTTAATGAAAATATTCCTCTACCACAGGGCTATATATGTTCCAAGTTTCATTGAGTTGTCTTCATTCAAAGCAAAGTTAAAAAATATTTTCTCTTTTGGGCAAAATATTCTAATTTTGAAAGTCAAATATCTCAGTAACCCCTTGCATGATTTTCACCACACTTCTCGCTGCATTGGCCCATGCTATAGAGCACCTTTTGCTATAATTTCATGAAAGTGCTGCTTGTAGTTTTCTCAAAACCGTGCGCAAACTGGTTTTCATTAAAAGGGGTTAAGGTAATGACCCCTTTTTGAAAATGATCAATTTCATGGCTGATATTTGTTCAATAGGGGTCTACTAACTCAACACTGAAGACCAGGTGTCTCTATCTTTATTAGTTCAGGAGATAGACCTCCAAAATCAGTGACTTTGAGGTGACCTGTGACCTTGAAAAATAGGTCAAGGTCAAAAATATTTTGGGAAATTAATCTTCTCATCAAGGACTATCTATACACTAACTTTCATGTTGAAATTCCAAAAAAAAAGGGAAGAAAAATAATAATAATAATAATAACTAGATGTCGATAACCGCTAGCGGTAATAAAACTTCACCTAGCAGTTGCTGAAAATAGTCTAAATATGTAAAGGTATATAAACAAGTATATAAACAGGTATATAAACTAGTATATAAACAAGTACATAGACAAGTATATAAACAAGTATATAAGCAAGAATGGAAATAGCATATAAGCAAGAATGTAAAATAGTATATAAAATAGTACTGAAAACAATTTACCATATTTTTTAAAGGTATTTTGCACATGTTTTTGGTAAGGTGAGGAAAATATGAATTTTTCAGGGTTGATCTTTTTACCTGTTGATGCTAGAACAAAATGTACATCAATTAGAATAAGAGGAGAATCTGAGCTTTCCAAAACTGCTTGTATCATTCATGTAGCTTTATTGGAACCAGAAATAGAAATAATGGTAAAAATATGAAATTTCACCAAAAAATTGACTTTGAAAATATCAAGTTTTGAACTTCAATTTGCTCCCAAAGGTAAACGGTTTGAAGGAGAGACTTGACATTGCACACACTACTGTAAATGTCTTAGGACTATATCTCCAAATATTATCAAATTTTTTGAAGACTAACTTCTTTGTCAAAAAAATGTAAATTGGTCAAATCTTGACCGAAAACATGTATTTTTCAGGGTCCGGCGATCTTTTTAACTAGCAGAGATACGTTAAAATGTATAGAAAATGAATACTAGAGGAGAATTTGGACTTTCTGAATATGCTTTCAGTTTTTCTGTAGCTTAATTAGAACCGGAGATACAGACCATCAAAGTTTGGGTACAAGTGCAAAATTGGAAAATGAGAGGGTCAATTTTGCAGTAATTTTTTGACCTTGTGACATTTATTGTGCAATGTAGGTCAATCCGATGGACTTAAAACTTTACACATTTCTTCTAGGGTATTGTAGGACTGACCTGTGAAAAGACTGTAAAAATCCCTTTATTATTTCCTACTTAAAAAAAATTAATTATCTCAAATATCCAATTTTGTCAAATATTTGACCTTGATTTTGACCTTGAAAATACCTTTCAAGGTCAAAATCTATAATTTCTACAGATTCGCGGTGTATGACTTAGGGGGGGTCATTTCATTATTTGAACTATGTAGGATCAATATTTACCTCTCAAATTGGCAAAAATAGGCTAATTTTTCATGTCGCGCGGTATGCCATATTTGGATTTTTTTTATAAATCAGCATGAAGAGATAAATCAATTCCGATTTCAGGGTTCCAACAATATAGCTCCTGGCTATTATAATTTAAAATATGAACCCGATATGCTGGAAAAAACATAATTGTTGGAATTTTTGAAAATCGAGTGATTTGAACATTAAACAGGTCAAATGACCTTGAAAAATGAGGTTAAGGTCAAATTTGAAGGTGCCTATGGAGGTTTTATGGGCATATTTGGGGGGGTTCACAATACATTTCATTGGCCTAAAATCGATATTTCAGTGTCAAGTAATCAAGGTCACCAGTTTTGACGACGCGGTTGACACTAAAAATTCCATAATTAAATAACTAAGCATGATATCATCATAAAAATGATCGCTTACCATGCATTAGTCATTTACTGTAACAATTGGCTTGAATTCTGCAATTTTCGAAGTTGCTGATATAGAGATCAGGCGCGCAAACCTCTGAGAGTAAAAATTGACCTGTATGACCTCGACCTTGACCTATACTTTTGAAAATTAGGTCAGTTTATTTAGTATAAGTCTATTATATATACTTTATTAGGAAACTGTAATTGATCAGTTATTACATGAGTAATGGTCTATTGAAATATAGAAAAAATGTATTTCAAAGGGGTCAATGACCTTGAAAAATAGGTCAGAGGTATAGGGTTACATTGGACAATTTAATTAGGTTACATAGGACTATGTACACAAATTATTTGAAAATTTTTCGAGAACATTTTTCGGAAAGAAAAATAATAATAAAAATACTTACGAAAATAAGAAACTTCACCTATGGTATAGGTGAAGTTTAATAATAATACGACCAAAATCAATACCATTCACCATAGTGATGGTGAATGCTAACTAGAAATTGGGTAACCGCGATGCGGTGACAAAACTTCACCAATCATATAATTATTGGCAGTGAAATTAATGTGAGAAAACGCAGCAATGATATTGGAAATGACATTGGACATGAACTTGAACATGAACTCGCACATGAACTTGCACATCTACTTGCACATAAACTTGTACATAAACTTGTAAATGCAATTGCATGCGTCTTGCACATGTTACATAACATGCAATATCACACACAATGTCACATGTAATATTATGCAATATCAAATGTAAAGTCACATGTAATGTATTAAACATACAATATCACTTGCAATATCATGCAAAATCATATCACATGTAATATTAATTTATCACCTGTAATTTTGCATATTACTTAGAATGTACATAGTGTGCACAGATATATGGTAGTACTTATAAACTATCTGTTGCGATGTGACAGCTAGTCAGCAGACAGATAAACTGTAACATGTCAATAGGTTTGTGGCCATACACTGACTGATACACTGACTGATACACTGACTGATACACTGACTGCTACACTGACTGCTACACTGACTGAAAACATGTGATTTTGAGGGTTGGGCGTTCTTTTAAACCATCAGAGTTACAAGAAAACATTCAGAGAATGAAAACTAGAGGAAAATTTGAGCTTGCCGAGTACATGGACCAGTACATGGACCAGTACATGGACCAGTCCATTGACCAGTCCAATGACCAGTCCAATGACCAGTCCAATGACCAGTCCAATGACCAGTCCAATGACCAGTCCAATGACCAGTCCAATGTCCAGCGCATTTACCATGCATCAACCAGTACATCAACCAGTGCATCAACCGGAACATCAATCAGTAAATCAACAGTACATCAACCTTGGAATTTTAGGAATGCATTGGCTAATATACTTCTAGTCCTGACAACATCGAAATAACTGCTATTTCTGAAAACATACATTTTTCAGGGTCCGGCGATCTTTTTAACCGTCAGTGATACAAGAAATTGTTCAAATAAAGAAACTAGAGGAGAATTTGTGCTTTCCAAATCTATTTTCAGATTCTCCGTACCTTTATTAGGACTGGAGGTAAGGCCGATTGAAATTATGGTACAATTCAGAAATGTGGACTTCAGAAATTTCTGAAAAAATGGAGTTTTTCACTTAAAATTACTCTAGAACCCAAACGGTTCAATGGAAACATATATAACTTGGCAGGATTATGTGAACAAAAGATGAGAGTGTGCTCAATTAGCTTCATTGAAATAAAATGATTATTTCCTTGTCAAAATGATGATAAATGTGAAAATTTGACAAAAAACATGAAATTTTCAGGGTCCGGCGATCTTTTAAACCGTCAGAGCTACGACAAAATGTTCAGAAAACAAAAACTAGAGGAGAATTTGGCCTTTCCAAATCTGTTTTCAGATTTTCTGTAACTTAATTAGGACCGGAGCTACAGCCGATCGAAATAACGCTATCATTGAGAAATATGAAAAAATATCGTAAATTTTTCCCTAATTTTTTGACCTTGTGACCTTTATGTTCTAACATAGGTTAACCCAAGGACCTTGAAAATTTATAAGATGCCTCTAGACTATTGTAGCAAGTATGTGTGACATTTTTGTAACAATATTTTGATTCCTTGCCTGTGTAAAAAAATCTAATGTCAAAAAAGTAAAAATTTTCATCATGTTTGACCTTGAATTTGACCTTGAAAATAAGTTTCTAGGTCAAAATCAATATAATTTCCAGAATCAGGCTGTGAAAATGGGGGGATCAATTAATTATTGTAACTCTCTCGGATCGATATTTCCATGTCAAAAACGCGATAATTTGTCGTTTTTTAACATTCTCCGGTTTGCGATATTTGGAATTTTGTAGAAAATTAAGGTAATAAGTTAGAGGACTTTGGGTTGCATATTCTAAATACACATATTTTTGTCTGTCTAGAGATAATATATCAAGGTGATATCATGAAAAAAACATAATTTTCAGAATTTTTGAAAATAAGCACTTTTTGCACTTTGAAGAGCCAAATGACCTTGAAAAATGAGGTCAAGGTCAAATTTGAAGGTGGTTATGGGGGTTTTAGGGGTATCTTTGGGGGGGTTCACTATACATTGTTATGGCCTAAAATCAATATTTCAGGGTGAAATTGCCAAGGTCACTGGTTTGGATGACACGGTTGTTATTCAAAATTACATAACTCAAAAACAAAGCATGACATCATCACAAAAAAAACTTCTTACCATGGGCCAGACATTTGGGCATCACATTGCATCAATTTTGATACCGTGTGGCTCACAGATCTTGCGATCATGCGCGCAAATCTCCAGCACTAAAAATTGACCTGTAGGACCGTGACCTTGACCTACATTCTTGAAATTGGGTTAGATTATGTAATGGACTTGTAGAACTTAGAACCTTAGAGGAAAATGAAATACGCATGTAATTGCCTGTGATATGCTCTTGAGAAATATATGAAAAACGAACTTTAAAATGGCCTGTGACCTTGAAAAATAATTCAAGGTCACTGAAACCGGGTCAGTGTAATGAGGTCATGTAATACTATATACCTGATTTTTTTGAAGAAATTTTTCGGCGGAAAAAAAAAATAAATAATAATAAAAATACTTACGAAAACAAGAAACTTCACCTATGTAATAGGTGAAGTTTAACTAGAAATCGGGTAACCGCGATGCGGTGACAAAACTTCACCAATCATATAATTATTGGCAGTGAAATTAATGTGAGAAAACACAGAAATGATATAGGAAATGACATTGGACATGAACTTGAACATGAACATGAACTCGGACATGAACTTGCACATCTACTTGCACATAAACTTGCACATGCAATTGCATGTGTCTTGCACATGTAACATTACATGCAATATCACACACAATATCACATGTAATATTATGCAATATCAAATGTAGAGTTACATGTAATGTATTAAACATACAATATCACTGGCAATATCATGCAAAATCATATCGCATGTAATATTAATTTATCACCTGTAATTTTGCATGTTACTTAGAATGTACATAGTGTGCACAGATATATGGAAGTACTTACAAACAATCTGTCCGTGGACTAGTTGTGATGTGATATATAGTCAGCAGACAGATAAACCCTTACTGTAACATGTCAATCGGTTTGTGGCCATACACTGACTGATTCGCTGACTGATACACTGACTGATACTTATGATACACTGTCTGATACACTGACTGATACACTGACTGATACAATGACCGATACAAAAATATTTGACAAAAAAATGTAATTTTGAGGGTTGGGCGTTCTTTTACACCATCAGAGTTACAAGAAAACATTCAGAGAATGAAAACTAGAGGAAAATTTGAGCTTGCCGAATATTATATACAGAAAATAACATTGACCAGTACTTGGTCCAGTACTTAGTCCAGTACTTGGTCCAGTACATGGACCAGTACATTGAAAGTACATTGAACAGTACATTGAACAGTACATTGAACAGTACATTGAACAGTACATTGAACAGTACATTGAACAGTACATTGAACAGTCCAATGACCAGAGCATTGAACAGTCCAATGACCAGAGCATTGAACAGTCCAATGACCAGAGCATTGACCATGCATCAACCTGTGCATCAACCAGTGCATCAACCGGAACATAAATCAGTACATCAACAGTACATCAACCTTGGAATTTTAGGAATGCATTGGCTAAGATATTTCTAGTCCTGAAAACATCGAAATGAATGCAATTTCTGAAAACATACATTTTTCAGGGTCCGGCGATCTTTTTAACCGTCAGTGATAGAAGAAATTGTTAAATACAGAAATTAGAGGAGAATTTGTGCTTTCCAAATCTATTTTCAGATTCTCCGTAACTTTATTAGGACCGGAGATACGGCCGATAGAAATTATGGTACAATTCAGAAATGTGGACTTCAGAAATTTCTGAAAAAATGTAGTTTTTCACTTAAAATTACTCTAGAACAAAAACGGTTCAATGGAAACATATATAACTTGGCAGGATTGTGTGAACGAAAGATGAAAGTATGCTCAAATAGCTTCATTAAAATAAAATGATTATTTCCTTGTCAAAATGATGATAAATTGTGAAAATTTGACAAAAAACATGAAATTTTCAGGGTCCGGCGATCTTTTAAACCGTCAGAGATACGACAAAATGATCAGAAAACAAAACCTAGGGAGAATTTTGCCTTTCCAAATCTGTTTTCAGATTCTCTGTAACTTAATTAGGACCGGAGCAACAGCCGATTGAAATAACGCTATCATTGAGAAATGTGAAAAAATATCGTAAATTTTTCCCTAATTTTTTGACCTTGTGACCTTTACGGTCTAACGTAGGTTAATCCGAGGACCTTGAAAATTTTTACGATGCCTCTAGACTATTGTAGCAAGTATATGTGACATTTTTGTAACAATAATTTGATTCCTTGCCTGTGTAAAAAAATCAAATGTACAAAAAGTAAAATTTTTCATCATGTTTGACCTTGAATTTGACCTTGAAAATCATTTTCTAGGTCAAAACCAATATGATTTTCAGAATCAGCATAAGAAAATGGGGGGATCAATTAATTATTGTAACTCTCTCTGATTGATATTTCCATGTCCAAAACGCAATAATTTGTCATTTTTTAACAATCTCCGGATTGCGATATTTGGAATTTTGTAGAAAATTAAGGTAAAATGTTAGAGGAATTTGGGTTAGATATTCTAAATGCACATATTTTTGTCTATCTAGAAATAATATATCAAGGTGATATCATGAAAAAAACATAATTTTCAGAATTTTTGAAAATAATCACTTTTTGCACTTTGAAGAGCCAAATGACCTTGAAAAATGAGGTCAAGGTCAAATTTGAAGGTGGTTATGGGGGTTTTAGGGTAACTTTGGGGGGGTTCACTATACATTGTTACTGCCTAAAATCGATATTTCAGGGTGAAATTACCAAGGTCATTGGTGTTGATGACGCGGTTGTTATTAAAAAGTATGTAACTCAAAAACAAAGCATGACATCATCACAAAAATAACTTCTTACCATGCGCCAGACATTTGGGCATCACATTGCATCAATTTTGATACCTTGTGTCTTACAGATTTTGCTATCATGCGTGACAATCTCCAGCACTAAATATGGACCTGTGCAACCTTGACCTTGACCTACTTTCTTGAAATTAGGTCAGATTATGTAATGGACTTGTAGAATAAAGAACCTAAATGGAAAATGAAATACGCATGTAATTGCCTGTGATATGCTCTTGAGAAAGATATGAAAAAATGAACTTTGAAATGGTCTGTGACCTTGAAAAATAATTCAAGGTCACTGAAACTGGGTCAGTGTAATGAGGTCATGTAATACTATATACCTGATTTTTTTGAAATTTTTTTGATGAAATTTTTCGTCCGGAAAAAAGAAAAATAAATAATAATAATAATAAAAATATTTACGAAAACAAGAAACTTCACCTATGTAATAGGTGAAGTTTAATAATAAAAATATTTACGAAAACAAGAAACTTCACCTATGGTATAGGTGAAGTTTAACTAGAAATCGGGTAACCGCGATGCGGTGACAAAACTTCACCTTTCATAGTAATTATTGGCAATGAAATGAAAGTGAGAAAACACGGAAATGATATTGGAAATGATATTGGAAATGATATTGGAAATGATATTGGAAATGATATTGGAACTGATATTGGAACTGATATTGGAACTGACATTGGACATGAACTTGAACATGAACTTGAACATGAACATGAACATGAACTTGAACATGAACTTGAACATGAATGTAATTGCACACGTCTTGCACATGTAATATGCAATATCACACAAAATATCACTTGAAATATTATGAAGTATCACATGCAAAGTTACATGCAATGTATTAAACATACAATATCACTTCCAATATCATGCTAAATCATATCACATGCAATATCAATTTATGACCTGTAATTTTGCATGTCAATTAAAATGTACATAGTGTGCACAGATATTTGAAAGTACATATAAACAATCTGTCCATGGACTAGTCGTGATGTGACATATAGTCAGCAGACTGATAAAACCTGCAATAAACCCTTACTGAAACATTTCAATCGGTTTGTGGCCATACGCTGACTGATGCACTGACTCATACACTGACTGATACACTGACTGATACACTGACTAACTCAAAGATATTCTGAGGACAGGGGATCTTTTAAATCGCCAGAGTAACAAGAAAAAATTCAGAGAATGAAAACAAGAGGAGGATTTGAGCTTCATGAATATATATATAGAGAATAACATGGACCAATACATGGACAGTGCATGGACAGTACATTGACCTGTACATTGACCAGTACATGAACCAGTACATGAACCAGTACATCAACCAGTTACATCAACCAGTTACATCAACCAGTTACATCAACCAGTTACATCAACCAGTTACATCAACCAGTTACATCAACCAGTTACATCAACCAGTTACATCAACCAGTTACATCAATTAGAGTTACTGCTGATTGAAACTGGCACCGTTCTCATATTGGAATTTCAGGAATTTCTTGGCTAAAGTACTTCTAGTCCTGAAAAAATTTGGAAATGACTGCAATTTCTGAAAACTTACAATTTTCAGGGTCCGGCGATCTCTTTATCCGCCCATGATACAAGAAAATGTTCAAATATAAAAGCTAGAGCAGAATTTTGGCTTTCCAAATCTATTTTCAGATTCTCTGTTACTTTATCAGAACCAGAGATACGACCGATTCAAATAATGGTACAATTCAGAAATATTGACTTCAGAAATTACTGAAAAAATGTATTTTTTAACTTAAAATTACTCTAGAACCAAAACGGTTCAATGGAAACATATATAACTTGCCAGTTTTATGTAAACGAAGGATGGCAATACGCTCAGATAGCTTCATTGAAATAAAATGATTATTTCCTTGTCAAAACTATGATAAATCGTGAAAATTTGACAAAAAACATGAATTTTTCAGGGTCCGGCGATCTTTTTAACCGTCAGAGCTCTGACAAAATCTTCAAATATGCCAGCTAGAAGTGAAAGCGTGCTTTCCGAATCTGTTTTCAGATTTTCTGTAACTTAAATAGGACCGGATATAGAGCGGATTGAAATGATGGCACAACTCAAAAATATGGCCTTTAGGATATTCCTGAAAATATGCAGTTTTAACTGGAAATCACTCTAGAACCAATACGGTTCAATGAGGATATATATAACTTGGCAGGATTATGTAAATAGGAGTTAGAAATATGTCTAGACAGGTTCATCACAAAAGGATGATTCCGTCCCTGTCAAAAAATTGATAAATTGTGAAAATTTGACAAAAAACATGAAATTTTCAGGGTCCGGCGATCTTTTAAACCGTCAGAGCTACGACAAAATGTTCTTATATGGAAACTAGAGAAGAATTTGGCCTTTCCAAATCTATTTTCAGATTCTCTGTAACTTTATTAGGACCGGAGATAAGGCCGATTGAAATTATGGTACAATTCAGAAATGTGGACTTCGGAAATTTCTGAAAAAATGTTGTTTTTCACTTAAAATTACTCTAGAACCCTAACGGTTCAATGGAAACATATATAACTTGGCAGGATTATGTGAACGAAAGATGAAAGTATGCTCAAATAGCTTCATTGAAACAAAATGATTATTTCCTTGTCAAAATGATGATAAATTGTGAAAATTTGACAAAAAACATGAAATTTTCAGGGTCCGGCGATCTTTTAAACCGTCAGAGCTACGACAAAAAGTTCAGAAAACGAAAACTAGAGGAGAATTTGGTCTTTCCAAATCTGTTTTCAGATTCTCTGTAACTTAATTAGGACTGGAGCTACAGCCGATTGAAATAACGCTATCATTGAGAAATGTGAAAAAATATCGTTAATTTTTCCCTAATTTTTTGACCTTGTGACCTTTACGGTCTAACGTAGGTTAATCCGAGGACCTTGAAAATTTATACCCTGCCTCTAGACTATTGTAGCAAGTTTGTGTGACATTTTTGTAAAAATATTTTGATTCCTTGCCTGTGTAAAAAAATCTAATGTCAAAAAAGTAAAATTTTTCAACATGTTTGACCTTGAATTTGACCTTGAAAATAAGTATCTAGGTCAAAACAAATATGATTTGTAGAATCAGCATGTGAAAATAGGGGGATCAATTAATTATTGTAACTCTCTCTGATCGATTTTTCCACGTCCAAAACGCAATAATTTGTCATTTTTTAACATTCTCCGGTTTACGATATTTGGAATTTTGTAGAAAATTAAGGTAAAATGTTAGAGGAATTTGGGTTGCATATTCTAAATGTACATATCTTTGTCTGTCTAGAGATAATATATCAAGGTGATATCAAGAAAATAACATAATTTTCAGAATTTTTGAAAATAAGCACTTTTTGCACTTTAAAGAGCCAAATGACCTTGAAAAATGAGGTCAAGGTCAAATTTGAAGGTGGTTATGGGGGTTTTAGGGGTATCTTTGGGGGGGTTCACTATACATTGTTATGGCCTAAAATCAATATTTCAGGGTGGAATTACCATGGTCACTGGTTGTGATGACGCGGTTGTTATTAAAAATTACATAACTCAAAAACGAAACATGACATTATCACAAAAATTACTTCTTCACCTGGGCCAGACATTTGGGCATCATTTTGCATCAATTTTGGAATCGTGTGGCTTACAGATTTTGCTATCATGCGTGACAATCTCCAGCACTAAAAATGGACCTGTGCGACCTTGACCTTGACCTACTTTCTTGAAATTGGGTCAGATTATGTAATGTACTTGTAGCACTTAGAACCTAATTGGAAAATGAAATATACACATAATTGTCTGTGATCTGCTCTTGAGAAACATATGAAAAAACGAACTTTGAAAAGGCCTGTGACCTTGAAAAATAATTCAAGGTCACTGAAACTGGGTCAGTGTAATAAGGTCATGCACTGCTATATATGTGAATTTTTTGAAATTTTTTTGAAGAAATTTCCGTACAGAAAAAAAATAATAATAATAATAATAAAAATATTTACGAAAACAAGAAACTTCACCTATGTAATAGGTGAAGTTTAATAATAACTAGATTTCGATAACCGCTAGCGGTAATAAAACTTCACCGAGCAGTTGGTGAAAATAGTCTAAATATGTTTAAGTATAAAAATAAACAAGTATACGAACAAGTATATGAAGGTATATTGTACATGTTTAAGCAGCTTGCTCAGTGAATGCCCATGTTTAGTTCAGTTTATTTAGTTCAGTGGGTGAAAATAGTCTAAATGTATAAACAAGTATATAAACAAGTATATAAACAAGTATATAAACAAGTATATAAACAAGTATATAAACAAGTATATAAACAAGTATATAAACAAGTATATAAACAAGTATATAAACAAGTATATAAACAAGTATATAAACAAGTATATAAACAAGTATATAAACAAGTATATAAACTAGTATATAAACAAGTATATAAACAAGTATATAAACAAGTATATAAACAAGTATATAAACAAGTATATAAACAAGTATATAAACAAGTATATAAACAAGTATACTATATAAAATATTATATGAATGAAATATGAAATAGTATCAAAAATATTGTATAAAATGGTACAAAAAATGTACCTTATTTATTTGTGATATATTGCAATGCACAAGTTAATGAAGCTAGCGGACAGCCCCCCCCTTTCCCGGTGAATGCATGTTTAGCTTAGTTTATTTAGTTTAGTTTAATTTATTTAGTTTACTTTAGTTTAAAATTAGTTTATTGACATCTTTTACGCAATTACTACACAAATTTTAGTAATCACTGGTGTTCCAGTCTGAGTACAGTCATTCGGTTAGGTGAGGAAAAGATGAATTTTTCAGGGTTGACCAATCTTTTTACATGTTCACGACACAACAAAATGTACACAAATTAGAATAAGAGGAGAATCTGAGCTTTCCAAAACGGCTTGTATCATTCATATGACTTTATTAGAACCCGAGATAGAGTTGATTGAAGTAATGGTAAAAATATGAAATTTCACCGAAAAATTGACTCTGAAAATATCAAGTTTTGAACTCCAAATTGCTCCCAAAGGTAAACGGTTTGAAGGAGAGACTTAAAATAGCACAAAATACTGTAAATATGTTAGGACTATATCTCGAAATATAATCAAATTTTTTGAAGACTGACTTCTTTGTCAAAAAAATGTAAATTGGTGAAATCTTGACCGAAAACATGTATTTTTCAGGGTCCGGCGATCTTTTTAACTAGCAGAGATACGTTAAAATGTATAGAAAATGAATACTAGAGGAGAATTTGGGCTTTCTGAATATGCTTTCAGTTTTTCTGTAGCTTAATTAGAACCGGAGATACAGACCATCAAAGTTTGGGTACAAGTGCGAAATTGGAAAATGAGAGGGTCAATTTTGCAGTAATTTTTTGACCTTGTGACATTTATTGTGCAATGTAGGTCAATCAGATGGACTTAAAACTTTAGACATTTCTTCTAGGGTATTGTAGGACTGACCTGTGAAAAGGCTGTAAAAATCCCTTTATTATTTCCTACTTAAAAAAAATTAAATATCTCAAATATCCAATTTTGTCAAATATTTGACCTTGATTTTGACCTTGAAAATACCTTTCAAGGTCAAAATCTATAAATTCTACAGATTCGCGGTGTATGACTTAGGGGGGGTCATTTCATTATTTGAACTATGTAGGATCAATATTTACCTCTCAAATTGGCAAAAATAGGCTAATTTTTCATGTCGCGCGGTATGCCATATTTGGAATTTTTTTATAAATCAGCATGAAGAGATAAATCAATTCCGATTTCAGGGTTCCAACAATATAGCTCCTGGCTATTATAATTTAAAATATGAACCCGATATGCTGGAAATAACATAATTGTTGGAATTTTTGAAAATCGAGTGATTTGAACATTAAACAGGTCAAATGACCTTGAAAAATGAGGTTAAGGTCAAATTTGAAGGTGGCTATGGAGGTTTTATGGGCATATTTGGGGGGGTTCACAATACATTTCATTGGCCTAAAATCGATATTTCAGTGTCAAGTAATCAAGGTCACCAGTTTTGACGACGCGGTTGACACTAAAAATTCCATAATTAAATAACTAAGCATGATATCATCATAAAAATGATCGCTTACCATGCATTAGTCATTTACTGTAACAATTGGCTTGAATTCTGCAATTTTCGAAGTTGCTTATATAGAGATCAGGCGCGCAAACCTCTGAGAGTAAAAATTGACCTGTATGACCTCGACCTTGACCTATACTTTTGAAAATTAGGTCAGTTTATTTAGTTTAAGTCTATTATATATAGTTTATTAGGAAACTGTAATTGATTAGTTATTACATGAGTAATGGTCTATTGAAATATAGAAAAAATGTATTTCAAAGGGGTCAATGACCTTGAAAAATAGGTCAGAGGTATAGGGTTACATTGGACAATTTAATTAGGTTACATAGGACTATGTACACAAATTATTTGAAAATTTTTCGAGAACATTTTTCGGAAAGAAAAATAATAATAAAAATACTTACGAAAATAAGAAACTTCACCTATGGTATAGGTGAAGTTTAAGTAGTAGACGTAACTGCGAGGGGTAACAAAACTTCACCTACTGTGGTACCAGTAACTCGAAAAAGACACAAGTAGATGAGCAAATAAAAGGTACATGGAAAAGTACAAAGGAATCATACATAATTATGTAACATGCATACACAAGAATACAAGAATGTTTCCTGTACATTGCAGTACATGCAAGTATGCACAGAAAAACGAGTTGATAAACCAGTACATGAACCAGTGCATGAACCAGTGTATGAACCAGTACATGAACCAGTACATGAACCAGTACATGAACCAGTACATGAACCAATACATGAACCAGTACATCCACCAGTACATCCACCAGCACATCTTCTGCTCTTTCTGAGAACATCGATTTTTCAGGGTCATGTAATCTCTGTGACCATAAGAAATACATGAAATTTTCAGAGTCCGGCGATCTTTTAAACCGTCATAGCTACGACAAAATGTTCAGAAGATGAAAACTAGAGGAGAATTTGGCCTTTTTAAATCTGCTTACAGATTCTCTGTATCTTAATTAGAACCGGAGTTATCGCAGATTGAAATTATGGTACAATTCAGGAATATGAACTTGAGAAATACCTGAAAAACTGCAGTTTTTAACTTAAAATCACTGTATAACCAAAATGGTTCAATGAAAACATATATAATTAGCCAGGATTATGTAAACAGATGTTACAAAGAGGTCCAGGCAGGTTGATCAAAAAAGGGTGATTCCTTCCTTGTCAAAATAATGATATATTGTGAAAATTCAGAAAAAAACATGAAATTTTCAGGGTCCGGCGATCTTTTTAACCGCCGGAGCTACGACAAAACATTCAAAAATAAAAACTAGAGGAGAATATGGCCTTTCCAAATCTGTTTTCAGATTTTCTCTATCTTAATTAGGACCGGAGCTACGGCCGTTTGAAATGACGCTATCTTTGAGAAATGTGAAAAAAAATCATAAATTTTTTGCTCGTTTTTTGACCTTTTGACCTTTACAGTGCAACGTAGGTCAATCCGAGGACCTTGAAAATTTACAGGAAGCTTCTAAAGTATTGTAGCAAGTATGTCTATCATTTTTGTAACAATATCTTGATTCCTTCTTTGTTAAAAAATATGAAATGTCAAAAATGTAAAAATTTTTGGCATGTTTGACCTTGAGTTTGACCTTGAAAAACATTTTCTAGGTCAAAATTAATATGCTATTCAGAAAGGCAGTAGGTAACAAAGGGGGGGTCAGTCAGGCATTGCAACCCTGTAGAATGAATATTTCCTTGTCAAAAACGCGGAATTGTGTCATTTTTTAACATTTGTCGGTTAGCAATATTTGAAAATTTTTCATAAATCCGGTGAAGGGGGTAGACAAAATGTGATTAAATATTATGAATAAGCAGGCCAATGTTCATCTGTCACCTGGAAATCACGCTGATATCTTAAACTAAACATGGTGAAAAAAATTCCTGAAGATGGCACCTTTTCAAACTTTTTTTGGTCAAATGACCTTGAAAAATGAGGTCAAGGTCAAATTTAAAGGTCTGAATGGGCTTATTAGGTGTATATTTGGGGGGGTTTACTATGACATGTTAGCAGCTAGAATCGATATTTCAAGGTCAAATTCTCAAGGTCACTGGTTTTGGTGACGCGGTATGACTTTAAAATTATGTAACTCAAGAACCGGTACTGCCAATGGAAAATAAAGGGTCCGGGCACATGTCCCGTGAATTCGGGCACTCTCTGGCACCAACGGTATGTCTCTACGACTTACGGATTCTGAGATCCCGCGATAGACCTCAAACCATGAAAATGGACTTTGTGCAATGTGACCTTGACCTACTTTCATGAAAGTAGGTCAAGTTATGCAGAAAGTGTCTGGGACCTTTCCATGTACCGGAAAGTGAAAACCGATAATAACCGGATGAGGTACATGTATTTGAAATATTGCGAAATCCGACTTTGAAAGGCCCTGTGACCTTGAAAAATAGGTCAAGGTCAAAAATCTAGAAATTGTATCCTTAGAATTTTGTAGGCTACGTATACAAAATTTTTGAAAATTTTCCGAAGACATTTCTCGGGAATAATAATAAGAAAAACTAGAAATCGGGTAACCGCGATGCGGTGACAAAACTTCACCAATCATATAATTATTGGCAGTGAAATTTAAGTGAGAAAACACAGAAATGATATTGGACATGAACTCGAACATGAACATGAACTCGAACATGAACTTGCACATAAACTTGTACATGCAATTGCATGCGTCTTGCACATGTTACATAACAGGCAATATCACACAATATCACTTGCAATATTATCCAATATCAAATGTAAAGTTACATGTAATGTATTAAACATACAATATCACTTGCAATATCATGCAAAATCATATCACATGTAATATTAATTTATCACCTGTAATTTGCATGTTACTTAGAATGTACATAGTGTGCACAGATAATTATGGAAGTACTTACAAACTATCTGTCTGTGGACTAGTTGTGATGTGACAGATAGTCAGCAGACAGATAAACCCTTACTGTAACATGTCAATCGGTTTGTGGCCATACACTGACTGATTCGCTGACTAATTTGCTGACTAATTGGCTGACTGATACACTGACTGATACACTGACTGATACACTGACTGATACACTGACTGATACACTGACTGATACACTGACTGATACACTGACTGATACACTGACTGATACAAAGATATTTGACCAAAAGCATGTAATTTTGAGGGTTGGGCGTTCTTTTAAACCATCAGAGTTACAAGAAAACATTCGGAGAATGAAAACTAGAGGAAAATTTGAGCTTGCCGAATATTATATACAAAAAATAACATGGACCAGTAGATGGACCAGTACATGGACCAGTAGATGGACCAGTACATGGACCAGTACATGGACCAGTACATGGACCAGTACATGGACCAGTCAAAAGACCAGCGCATTGACCATGCATCAACCAGTACATCAACCAGTGCATCAACCAGTGCATCAACAGGAACATCAATCAGTAAATCAACAGTACATCAACCTTGGAATTTTAGGAATGCATTGGCTAAGATACTTCTAGTCCTGAAAACAAATAGAAATGACTGCAATTTCTGAAAACATACATTTTTCAGGGTCCGGCGATCTTTTTAACCATCAGTGACACAAGAAATTGTTCAAATATACAAACTAGAGGAGAATTTGTGCTTTCCAAATCTATTTTCAGTTTCTCCGTAACTTTATTAGGACCGGAGATAAGGCCGATTGAAATTATGGGTCAATTCAGAAATGTGGACTTCAGAAATTTCTGAAAAAATGTAGTTTTTCACTTAAAATTACTCTAGAACCAAAACTGTTCAATAGAAACATATATAACTTGGCAGGATTATGTGAACGAACGATGAAAGTATGCTGAAATAGCTTCATTGAAATAAAATGATTATTTCCTTGTCAAAATGGTGATAAATTGTGAAAATTTGACAAAAAACATGAAATTTTCAGGGTCCGGCGATCTTTTAAACCGTCAGAGCTACGACAAAATGTTCAGAATACGAAAACTAGAAGAGAGTTTGGCCTTTCCAAATCTGTTTTCATATTCTCTGTAACTTAATTAGGACCGGAGCTACAGCCGATTGAATTAACGCTATAATTGAGAAATGTGAAAAAATATCGTAAATTTTTCCCTAATTTTTTGACCTTGTGACCTTTACGGTCTAACGTAGGTTGAGCCGAGGACCTTGAAAATTTTTACGATGCCTCTAGACTATTGTAGCAAGTATGTGTGACATTTTTGTAACAATATTTTGATTCCTTGCCTGTGTAAAAAAATCAAATGTCAAAAAAGTAAAATTTTTCATCATGTTTGACCTTGAATTTGACCTTGAAAATAAGTTTCTAGGTCAAAACCAATATGATTTTCAGAATCAGGATGGAAAAATGGAGGGATCAATTAATTATTGTAACTCTCTCGAATCGATATTTCCATGTCAAAAACGCAATAATTTGTCATTTTTTAACATTTTCCGGTTTGCGATATTTGGAATTTTGTAGAAAATTAAGGTAAAATGTTAGAGGAATTTGGGTTGCATATTCTAGATGCACATATTTTTGTCTGTAAACAGATAATATATCAAGGTGATATCATGAAAAAAACATAATTTTCGGAATTTTTGAAAATAAGCACTTTTTGCACTTTGAAGAGCCAAATGACCTTGAAAAATGAGGTCAAGGTCAAATTTGAAGGTGGATATGGGGGTTTTAGGGGTATCTTTGGGGGGGTTCACTATACATTGTTATGGCCTAAAATCGATATTTCAGGGTGAAATTACCAAGGTCACTGGTTCGGATGACGCGGTTGTTATTCAAAATTACATAACTCAATAACAAAGCATGACATCATCACAAAAATAACTTCTTACCATGGGCCAGACATCTAGGCATCACATTGCATCAATTTTGATACTGTGTGGCTTACAGATTTTGCTATCATGCGTGACAATCTCCAGCGCTAAATATGGACCTGTGCAACCTTGACCTTGACCTACTTTCTTGAAATTAGGTCAGATTATGTAATGTACTTGTAACACTTAGAACCTGAGTGGAAAATGAAATACGCAAGTAATTGCTTGTGACATGCTCTTGAGAAATATATGAAATAACGAAGTTTGAAATGGCCTGTGACCTTGAAAAATAATTCAAGGTCACTGAAACTGGGTCAGTGTAATGAGGTCATGTAATACTATATACCTGATTTTTTTGAAATTTTTATGAAGAAATTTTTCGTACGGAAAAATAAAAATAAATAATAACTAGATTTCGATAACCGCTAGCGGTAATAAAACTTCACCGAGCAGTTGGTGAAAATAGTCTAAATATGTTTAAGTATAAAAATAAACAAGTATACGAACAAGTATATGAAGGTATATTGTACATGTTTAAGCAGCTTGCTCAGTGAATGCCCATGTTTAGTTCAGTTTATTTAGTTCAGTGGGTGAAAATAGTCTAAATGTATATAAGTAATTAAGTATATAAACAAGTATATAAACAAGTATATAAACAAGTATATAAACAAGTATATAAACAAGTATATAAACAAGTATATAAACAAGTATATAAACAAGCATATAAACAAGTATATAAACAAGTATATAAACAAGTATATAAACAAGTATATAAACAAGTATATAAACAAGTATATAAAATACTATATAAAATATTATATAAAATATTATATGAATGAAATATAAAATAGTATCAAAAATATTGTATAAAATGGTACAAAAAATAGCATAAAAAATGTACCTTATTTATTTGTGATGTATTGCAATGCACAAGTTAATGAAGCTAGCGGACAGCCCCCCCTTTCCCGGTGAATGCATGTTTAGCTTAGTTTATTTAGTTTAGTTTAATTTATTTAGTTTACTTTAGTTTAAAATTAGTTTATTGACATCTTTTAGGCAATTACTACACAAATTTTAGTAATCACTGGTGTTCCAGTCTGAGTACAGTCATTCGGTTAGATGAGGAAAAGATGAATTTTTCAGGGTTGACCAATCTTTTTACCTGTTCACGACACAACAAAATGTACACAAATTAGAATAAGAGGAGAATCTGAGCTTTCCAAAACGGCTTGTATCATTCATATGACTTTATTAGAACCCGAGATAGAGTTGATCGAAGTAATGGTAAAAATATGAAATTTCACCGAAAAATTGACTCTGAAAATATCAAGTTTTGAACTCCAAATTGCTCCCAAAGGTAAACGGTTTGAAGGAGAGACTCAAAATAGCACAAAATACTGTAAATATGTTAGGACTATATCTCGAAATATTATCAAATTTTTTGAAGACTGACTTCTTTGTCAAAAAAATGTAAATTGGTGAAATCTTGACCGAAAACATATATTTTTCAGGGTCCGGCGATCTTTTTACCTAGCAGAGATACGTTAAAATGTATAGAAAATGAATACTAGAGGAGAATTTGGGCTTTCTGAATATGCTTTCAGTTTTTCTGTAGCTTAATTAGAACCGGAGATACAGACCATCAAAGTTTGAGTACAAGTGCGAAATTGGAAAATGAGAGGGTCAATTTTGCAGTAATTTTTTGACCTTGTGACATTTATTGTGCAATGTAGGTCAATCCGATGGACTTAAAACTTTACACATTTCTTCTAGGGTATTGTAGGACTGACCTGTGAAAAGACTGTAAAAATCCCTTTATTATTTCCTACTTTAAAAAAATTAAATATCTCAAATATCCAATTTTGTCAAATATTTGACCTTGATTTTGACCTTGAAAATACCTTTCAAGGTCAAAATCTATAATTTCTACAGATTCGCGGTGTATGACTTAGGGGGGGTCATTTCATTATTTGAACTATGTAGGATCAATATTTACCTCTCAAATTGGCAAAAATAGGCAAATTTTTCATGTCGCGCGGTATGCCATATTTGGAATTCTTTTATAAATCAGCATGAAGAGATAAATCAATTCCGATTTCAGGATTCTAACAATATAGCTCCTGGCTATTATAATTTAAAATATGAACCCGATATGCTGGAAATAACATAATTGTTGGAATTTTTGAAAATCAAGTGATTTGAACATTAAACAGGTCAAATGACCTTGAAAAATGAGGTTAAGGTCAAATTTGAAGGTGGCTATGGAGGTTTTATGGGCATATTTGGGGGGGTTCACAATACATTTCATTGGCCTAAAATCGATATTTCAGTGTCAAGTAATCAAGGTCACCAGTTTTGACGACGCGGTTGACACTAAAAATTCCATAATTAAATAACTAAGCATGATATCATCATAAAAATGATCGCTTACCATGCATTAGTCATTTACTGTAACAATTGGCTTGAATTCTGCAATTTTCGAAGTTGCTTATATAGAGATCAGGCGCGCAAACCTCTGAGAGTAAAAATTGACCTGTATGACCTCGACCTTGACCTATACTTTTGAAAATTAGGTCAGTTTATTTAGTATAAGTCTATTATATATAGTTTATTAGGAAACTGTAATTGATCAGTTATTACATGAGTAATGGTCTATTGAAATATAGAAAAAATGTATTTCAAAGGGGTCAATGACCTTGAAAAATAGGTCAGAGGTATAGGGTTACATTGGACAATTTAATTAGGTTACATAGGACTATGTACACAAATTATTTGAAAATTTTTCGAGAACATTTTTCGGAAAGAAAAATAATAATAAAAATATTTACGAAAATAAGAAACTTCACCTATGGTATAGGTGAAGTTTAACTAGGGTCCCAGGGGACTTCAACCTTAAAAGGTCAAAGGGATGATTCGACATTAAAACATTCGATAATATGCGTAGAATAAGGTGGAAAACCTAATACTCCATTATCAACACAATGTTATATTAAAGCCTTCCGACTAAGATTTATGGTGTAAATCGTCCTCTAACATCAAAAATTTACTTACATCATGTCCGCAGGACCACATAATAAACTTACGTAAAATTAGAAGACAATCGTCCTAGTCAATCAGCAGTTATAGACATTTACCCCTTTTTGGGGTGATTACCTAAATACGCATATTTTCATCCCTAACATCCCAAGTGTAGAGGCAAGGAGTAACCGATGCCAAATGCACCTTTTAAAAACAAGTATTGCTCAAAAACCATAATTACCCCCTTCATTCCTGATTATAAGGGTAAATTGCCCCATTAAATCAAATTTGCTCTTTCATTATGTCCCCAAACCATGATATTAAGCATTTGCAAGAAATGAAGAAAATCGTTCAAAACAATCAAAAGTTATAGCTATTTACCCCTTTTTGGGGTAATTACTTAAAACTGACAAATTTTATCCTCAAACATCAGTAATGAAAAGGCAAAAACCAATCGATGTGAAATACACCATTAAAAACTTCAGTACTGTTCAAAATACACATTCACCCCTTTCGACTCAGATTACGAGGGTAAATTACCCCATGAAATCAAATTTACACTTTCATCATGTCCCCGTGTCCAATTGGTAAACCTGTGCAAAATTTGAAGAAAATCGTCCATGTCAATCACAAGTTATAGCTATTTACCCCTTTTGGGGGTAATTACTTAAAACTGACAAATTTTATCCAGTAACATCAGTGATGAAAAGGCAAGACCCAATCGATGTCTAATACACCATTAAAAACTTAAGAACTGTTCAAAATACATATTTACCCCTTTCGACCTTGGTTACGAGGGTAAATTACCCCATGACTTCAAATTTACACTTTCATTAGGTCCTCAAGTCAAAGGAGTAAACTCTTGCAAAATTTGAAGTAAATCGTCAATGTCAATCACAGGTTATAATCATGTACCCCTTTTTGGGGTAACTACCCCAAAACATCTTTTTTATCTTATGATATGACTCTAATTCATAAATACCATATACACTCCAAGTTTCATCAAATTCCCTCCATTCAAACCAAAGTTAAAAAATGTTTTAACTTTTTGGTCAAAACACCCATTTTTGAAAGTCCTGTTACTCAGCAACCCCTCATGCAATCAAAATATAAAAGGTTTCTTACCATGGATATTTAGTCAGGCTACCAATCACAGCAAAAACTGGGTCTCTAAGTGAAGTAGTTTTCTCTAAAAACAGGAGCAATTGGTTTTTATCAAAATGGGGTAAATACCCCTTTTTCGTCTCATCAGAAAAAAAAATTCTACTCACATTTGTAGAGAACCACTTTTGTATACATATATTTCAATCTCATGTCTGTAACTATAAAATTTAATGAGTTAATCAACTTTGAAAATTTGAAAATTTTGACTTTGAGATGACCTGTGACCTTGACTTCAAGGTCAAGGTCAAATCTTTTCTACCAGAATGAAGTACTAACCATGGACTATATATGTACAAAGTTTCAAGGCTCTAGCTTCAAAGTTAACTGGACAAGAAAATAATAATAATAATAAAATAAAAGAAAATAAGATGATTCTCCATTTATGTCGAATCATAATAATAACTAGAAATCGGGTAACCGCGATGCGGTGACAAAACTTCACCTTTCATAGTAATTATTGGCAATGAAATGAAAGTGAGAAAACACGGAAATGATATTGGAAATGATATTGGAAATGATATTGGAAATGATATTGGAAATGATATTGGAAATGATATTGGAAATGATATTGGAACTGACATTGGACATGAACTTGAACATGAACATGAACATGAACTTGAACATGAACTTGAACATGAATGTAATTGCACACGTCTTGCACATGTAATATGCAATATCACACAAAATATCACTTGAAATATTATGAAGTATCACATGCAAAGTTACATGCAATGTATTAAACATACAATATCACTTGCAATATCATGCTAAATCATATCACATGCAATATCAATTTATTACCTGTAATTTTGCATGTCAATTAAAATGTACATAGTGTGCACAGATATTTGAAAGTACATATAAACAATCTGTCCATGGACTAGTCGTGATGTGACATATAGTCAGCAGACCGATAAAACCTGCAATAAACCCTTACTGAAACATTTCAATCGGTTTGTGGCCATACGCTGACTGATGCACGGACTCATACACTGACTGATACACTGACTGATACACTGACTAACTCAAAGATATTCTGAGGGACAGGGGATCTTTTAAATCGCCAGAGTTACAAGAAAAAATTCAGAGAATGAAAACAAGGGGAGGATTTGAGCTTCATGAAAATATATATAGAGAATAACATGGACCAATACATGGACAGTGCATGGACAGTACATTGACCTGTACATTGACCAGTACATGGACCAGTACATGAACCAGTACATGAACCAGTACATCAACCAGTTACATCAACCAGTTACATCAACCAGTTACATCAACCAGTTACATCAACCAGTTACATTAACCAGTTACATCAACCAGTTACATCAATTAGAGTTACTGCTGATTGAAACTGGCACCGTTCTCATATTGGAATTTCAGGAATTTCTTGGCTAAAGTACTTCTAGTCCTGAAAATATTTGGAAATGACTGCAATTTCTGAAAACTTACAATTTTCAGGGTCCGGCGATCTCTTTATCCGCCCATGATACAAGAAAATGTTCAAATATAAAAGCTAGAGCAGAATTTTGGCTTTCCAAATCTATTTTCAGATTCTCTGTTACTTTATCAGAACCAGAGATACGACCGATTCAAATAATGGTACAATTCAGAAATATTGACTTCAGAAAAAAAAAAAAAAATGTATTTTTTAACTTAAAATTACTCTAGAACCAAAACGGTTCAATGGAAACATATATAACTTGCCAGTTTTGTGTAAACGAAGGATGGCAATACGCTCAGATAGCTTCATTGAAATAAAATGATTATTTCCTTGTCAAAACTATGATAAATTGTGAAAATTTGACAAAAAACATGAATTTTTCAGGGTCCGGCGATCTTTTTAACCGTCAGAGCTCTGACAAAATCTTCAAATATGCCAGCTAGAAGTGAAAGCGTGCTTTCCGAATCTGTTTTCAGATTTTCTGTAACTTAAATAGGACCGGATATAGAGCGGATTGAAATGATGGCACAACTCAAAAATATGGCCTTTAAGATATTCCTGAAAATATGCAGTTTTAACTGGAAATCACTCTAGAACCAATACGGTTCAATGAGGATATATATAACTTGGCAGGATTATGTAAATAGAAGTTAGAAATATGTCTAGACAGGTTCATCACAAAAGGATGATTCCGTCCCTGTCAAAAAATTGATAAATTGTGAAAATTTGACAAAAAACATGAAATTTTCAGGGTCCGGCGATCTTTTAAACCGTCAGAGCTACTACAAAATGTTCTATATATGGAAACTAGAGAAGAATTTTGCCTTTCCAAATCTATTTTCAGATTCTCTATAACTTTATTAGGACCGGAGATAAGGCCGATTGAAATTATGGTACAATTCAGAAATGTGGACTTCGGAAATTTCTGAAAAAATGTTGTTTTTCACTTAAAATTACTCTAGAACCCTAACGGTTCAATGGAAACATATATAACTTGGCAGGATTATGTGAACGAAAGATGAAAGTATGCTCAAATAGCTTCATTGAAACAAAATGATTATTTCCTTGTCAAAATGATGATAAATTGTGAAAATTTGACAAAAAACATGAAATTTTCAGGGTCCGGCGATCTTTTAAACCATCAGAGCTACGACAAAAAGTTCAGAAAACGAAAACTAGAAGAGAATTTGGTCTTTCCAAATCTGTTTTCAGATTCTCTGTAACTTAATTAGGACCGGAGCTACAGCCGATTGAAATAACGCTATCATTGAGAAATGTGAAAAAATATCGTTAATTTTTCCCTAATTTTTTGACCTTGTGACCTTTACGGTCTAACGTAGGTTAATCCGAGGACCTTGAAAATTTATACCCTGCCTCTAGACTATTTTAGCAAGTTTGTGTGACATTTTTGTAAAAATATTTTGATTCCTTGCCTGTGTAAAAAAATCTAATGTCAAAAAAGTAAAATTTTTCAACATGTTTGACCTTGAATTTGACCTTGAAAATAAGTATCTAGTTCAAAACAAATATGATTTGTCGAATCAGGATGTGAAAATGGGGGGATCGATTAATTATTGTAACTCTCTCAGATCGATATTTCCATGTCAAAAACGCAATAATTTGTCATTTTTTAACATTCTCCGGTTTGCGATATTTGGAATTTTGTAGAAAATTAAGGTAAAATGTTAGAGGAATTTGGGTTGCATATTCTAAATGTACATATCTTTGTCTGTCTAGAGATAATATATCAAGGTGATATCATGAAAATAACATAATTTTCAGAATTTTTGAAAATAAGCACTTTTTGCACTTTAAAGAGCCAAATGACCTTGAAAAATGAGGTCAAGGTCAAATTTGAAGGTGGTTATGGGGGTTTTAGGGGTATCTTTGGGGGGGTTCACTATACATTGTTACGGCCTAAAATCAATATTTCAGGGTGGAATTACCATGGTCACTGGTTGTGATGACGCGGTTGTTATTAAAAATTACATAACTCAAAAACGAAACATGACATTATCACAAAAATTACTTCTTCACCTGGGCCAGACATTTGGGCATCATTTTGCATCAATTTTGGAATCGTGTGGCTTACAGATTTTGCTATCATGCGTGACAATCTCCAGCACTAAAAATGGACCTGTGCGACCTTGACCTTGACCTACTTTCTTGAAATTGGGTCAGATTATGTAATGTACTTGTAGCACTTAGAACCTAATTGGAAAATGAAATATACACGTAATTGTCTGTGATCTGCTCTTGAGAAACATATGAAAAAACAAACTTTGAAAAGGCCTGTGACCTTGAAAAATAATTCAAGGTCACTGAAACTGGGTCAGTATAATAAGGTCATGCACTGCTATATATGTGAATTTTTTGAAATTTTTTTGAAGAAATTTCCGTACAGAAAAATAATAATAATAATAATAAAAATATTTACGAAAACAAGAAACTTCACCTATGTAATAGGTGAAGTTTAACTAGAAATCGGGCAACCGCGATGCGGTGACAAAACTTCACCTTTCATAGTAATTATTGGCAATGAAATGAAAGTGAGAAAACACGGAAAGGATATTGGAAATGACATTGGACATGAACTTGAACATGAACATGAACTTGACCATGGGCATGAGCTTGAACTTGAACTTGAACATGAACTTGAACATGAACATGAACATGAATGTAATTGCACAAGTCTTGCATGCAATATCACACACAATATCACGTGTGATATTTTGCAGAATCACATGTATGCAAAGTTTCATGCAATGTATTAAACATTCAATATCACTTGCAATATCATGCTAAATCATACCGCATGCAATATCAATTTATTACATGTAATTTGCATGTCAATTAAAATGTACATAGTGTGCACAGATACTTATAAATTATCTGTCCATGGACTAGTTGTGATGTGACATATAGTCAGCAGACAGATAAACCCTGCAATAAACCGTTACTGAAACATGTCAATCAGCTTGTGGCCATACGCTGACTGATACAGTGACTGAAACACTGACTGATACAGTGACTGACAAAAATATTCTGAGGGTCAGGGGATCTTTTAAACCGTCAGAGCTCCAAGAAAAAATTCAGATAATGAAAACAAGAGGAGAATTTGAGCTTCATGAACATATATGTAGAAAATAACATGGACCAGTACTTGGACAGTACTTGGACAGTACATGGACAGTACATTGACCAGTGCATGAACCAGTGCATGAACCAGTGCATGAACCAGTACATCAACCAGTACATCAACCAGTACATCAACCAGTACATCAACCAATACATCAACAATACATCAACAATACATCAACCAATCAATACATCAACCAATACATCAACCAATACATCAACCAATACATCAACCAATACATCGACCAATACATCGGCCAATACATCAACCAATACATCAACCAATACATCGACTAGAGTTACTGCTGATTGAAACTGGCACCGTTCTCATATTGGAATTTTAGGAATTTCTTGGCTAGAGTACTTCTAGTCCTGAAAACGTTTGGAAATGACTGCAATTTCTGAAAACATACATTTTTCAGGGTCCGGCGATCTTTTTAACCATCTGTGATACAAGAAATTGTTCAAATACTGGAGCTAGAGCAGAATTTTCGCTTTCCAAATCCATTTTCAGATTCTCTTTAACTTTATCAGAACCAGAGATACGACCGATTCAAATATTGGTGCAATTCAGAAATATGGACTTCAGAAATTTCTTTAAAAATGTATTTTTCAACTTAAAACTACTCTAGAACCACAACGGTTCCATGAAAAAATATATAACTTGCCAGTTTTATATAAACGAAAGATGAAAATATGCTCAGATAGCTTCTTTGAAATAAAATTATAATTTCCTTGTCAAAATGATGATAAATTGTGAAAATTTGACAAAAAACATGAATTTTTCAGGGTCCGGCGATTTTTTTAACCGTCAGAGCTATGACAAAATGTTCAAATGTGCCACCTAGAGGTGAATGCGGGCTTTCCGAATCTGTTGTCAGATTTTCTGAAACTTAAATAGGACCGGAGATACAGCGGATTGAAATGATGGTACAACTCAGAAATATGGCTTTTAAGATATTCTTGAAAATATGCAGTTTCAACTTGAAATCACTCTAGAACCAAAACGGTTCAATGGAAATATATATAACATGGCAGGATCATGTAAATAGAAGTAAGAAGTATGTCGAGACAGGTTCATCACAATAGGATGATTCCTTCCCTGTCAAAAAAATGATATATTGTGAAAATTTGACATAAAACATGAACTTTTTAGGGTCCGACGATCTTTTTAACCGTCAGAGCTACGACAAAATGTTCAGAAAACGAAAACTACAAGAGAATATGGTTTTTCCAAATCTGTTTTCAAATTCTCTGTAACTTAATTAGGACCGGAGCTAGGGCCGATTGAAATAACGCTATAATTGAGAAATGTGAAAAAATATCGTAAATTTTTCCCTAATTTTTTGACCTTGTGACCTTTACGGTCTAACATAGGTTAATCCGAGGACCCTGAAAATTCATACGATGCCTCTAGACTATTGTAGCAAGTATGTGTGACATTTTTGTAACAATGTTTGGATTCTTTGTCTGTGTAAAAAAATCAAATGGCAAAAAAGTAAAATTTTTCATCATATTTGACCTTGAATTTGACCTTAAAAATAATTTTCTAGGTCAAAACAAATATGATTTTCAGAATTAAGATGCAAAAATGGGGCAATCAATTTATTATTATAACTCTCTCGGATCGATACTTCCATGTCAAAAACGCAATATTTTGTCATTTTTCCAAATTCTCCGGTATGCAATATTTGGAATTTTGTAGAAAATTAAGGAAAGATGTTACAGGACTTTGGATTGCATGTCATAAATTTGCATATTTTTGTCTGTCTTGAGAAAAAATAACAAAGTGATATCGAGAAAAAAACATAGTTTTCAGAATTTTTGAAAATTAGCACTTTTCGCACTTTGACGGGGCAAATGACCTTGAAAAATGAGGTCAAGGTCAAATTTGAAGGTGGGTATGGGGGTTTTGGGGGCTACTTTGGGGGGGTTCACTATACATTGTTATGGCCTAAAATCGATATTTCAAGGTGAAATACCCAAGGTCACCTGTTTTGACGACGCGGTCAATCTTTAAAATTACATAACTCAAAAAGTAAACCCGATATCATTATAAAAATGAGTCGCAGACCTAGATTAGTCATTTAGGCAACTTCTGGTGTCATGCTTGTAACTCTGTGACCTGCGGATTCTGACTTCCCGTGCCGAGACCTCTGGGAGTGAAATGGCACCTGTATAATATTGACCTTGACCTACTTCTTTCAAATTGGGTCAGATTATGTAATTTACATGCAGGACATGTCATATAAATGGAAAATGAAATTTGCAAGTAATTACATGTGATACGATTAATTAAAGTAAATGAAAAAACGGACTTTGAAATGGCCTGTGACCTTGAAAAATAGGTCAAGGTCACTGAAAGCAGGTGAGTGTAATAAGGTCATGTATTACTATATATGTGATTTTTTTGAGAATTTTTTGAAGAAATTTAGGTTGCCGGAATAATAATACTTACGAAAACAAGAAACTTCACCTATGTGTAGGTGAAGTTTAATAATACCGATAACAAGAAACTTCACCTATGTGTAGGTGAAGTTTAACTAGAAATGAGTAACTGCAAGCAGTAACAAAACTTCACCTAGAAATATTGGTCGAAATGAAAAAAATGAAATGACAGAAGTAATTTGAAAAGTTCCAAAGTAATTTGAAAAGTAATTCGAAACGTAATTTGAAAAGTACTTGGAAAAGTAATTTGACAAGTACTTGGAAAAGTAATTTCAATAGGAATTTCAATGCAAAAGTAACATGTCAAGTAACATGACAAGTAAATTGACAAGTAAATTGACAAGTACGTTGACAAGTACATTGAGAAGTACTTTGACAAGTACATTGACAAGTACATTGACAAGTAAATTTACAAGTAAATTGACAAGTACATTGACAAGTACATTGACAAGTACATTGACAAGTACTTGAATATTGTACATGTACCTGACCAATACCCGCAGACCATAACCTGTACCAAGCCTGTACATAATTTCATAACTCTAGGTGAGATACTGAGGTAAAAGTGAGCAATTCCAAAATGGCCGCCATTTTGTGTCAAACATTTTGAATTTCTCCACACGTGCGTGAACAATACCCACAAGCCAATACCTGTACCAAATTTCATAACTGTATTTGAAATACTAAGGTCACAGTAGGCAATCAAAAAATGACAGCCGTTTTGATTTAACTTGAAATATCAATTCTTCATATAAAAAACATCTGAATGAGTACTTGAATCAGTCACAAACAAAACTAGAGAAGACGGTAATTGTCATCACGGACAATTACAAAGAATTTACCCTTACTTTTAACTGAACTTTGCCAGTAAATGGACAAACAAATGGACAGATGGATGAAACTGACGGACTGACAAACACATGCTGACTCTTTTTCCTAGCCATGACTGCGACTATGACTCCGACTCCAACTCTGAATCCCAATCAGCTTCCTGATCAGATCTCCGATTCAGACTACTGACTGTCACTCCTGACGCAGACTCTTTTCTCTGATGACTGACTCAGACTCCTGGCTCAGACTTGTGACTTCAACTGCTGATGCTAAATCCTTCCTCTGACTCCTGTCTCGACTCAACACGGCCTCAGAGTCCTGACTCAGAGTCGCACCTCTGAGTCATGCCTCAGAGTCGAGACTCAGAGACTCAGAGTCGTGATGCAGAGTCCTGACTCAGAGTCCTGACTCAGAGTCCTGACGGACAGTCCTGACTGACCGACACAACACGGCCTAAGAGTCGTGACTCTGAGTCGTGACTCTGAGTCGTGACTCTGAGTCGTGACTCTGAGTCGTGACTCTGAGTCGTGACTCTGAGTCGTGACTCTGAGGAGTCGTGACTCTGATGAGTCGTGACTCTGATGAGTCGTGACTCTGATGAGTCGTGACTCTGATGAGTCGTGACTCTGATGAGTCGTGACTCTGATGAGTTGTGACTCTGAGTCGTGAGTCTGAGTCGTGAGTCTGATGAGTCGTGACTCTGATGAGTTGTGACTCTGAGTCGTGACTCTGAGTCGTGACTCTGAGTCGTGACTCCGAGTCGTGCCTCCGACTCATGGCTCGGAGTTGTGGCTCTGAGTCGTGACTTTGAGTCGTGACTCTGAGGCGTGACTCTGAGGCGTGACTCTGAGGCGTGACTCTGAGGCATGACTCTGAGGCGTGACTCTGAAGCGTGACTCTGAAGCGTGACCCTGAGGCGTGACTCTGAGGCGTGACTCTGAGGCGTGACTCTGACTCAGAGTCCTGCCTCAGAGTCCTCACGCAGAGTCCTGACTCAGAGTCCTGACTGAGAGTCCTGACTGACAGTCCTGACTGGCAGTCCTGACTGACAGTCCTGAATGACAGTCCTGACTGACAGTCCTGACTGACTGACACAACACGGCCTAAGAGTCGTGACTCTGAGTCGTGACTCTGAGTCGTGACTCCGAGTCGTGACTCCGAGTCGTGACTCTGAGTCATAGCTCTGAGTTGTGGTTCTGAGTCGTGACTTTGAGGCGTGACTCTGAGGCGTGACTCTGAGGCGTGACTCCGACTCAGAGTCCTGCCTCAGAGTCCTGACGCAGAGTCCTGCTTCAGAGTCCTGACTCAGAGTCCTGACTGACAGTCCTGACTGACAGTCCTGACTGACAGTCCTGACTGACAGTCCTGACTGACAGTCCTGAATGACAGTCCTGAATGACAGTCCTGACTGTCAGTCCTGACAAACAGTCCTGACAAACAGTCCTGACTGACAGTCCTGACTGACAGTCCTGACTGACAGTCCTGACTCCCAACAGCATGACAGCAGACTACTGTTCCAATCAGTAGGCCTGCCCTTGTAACCAGCACTCACCTGAACTGGCCAGAGGAGCACTCCATATATGGCTAATGTATGCTAATTTATGCGGCCACAACGTCTTACAGTGTGAACCTGTCACACCTGCATCATGTGAAAATGAATTTTTTGCTGACCATTTTGTCATTTTTTTGACCTTTTGACCCTTACTGCTCAGAGGTGGATGTAGCTACAGACTTGTCATTTGCAACAAATAACTAAAAGTATTTGGTCTACATCTGCCCTTAAAATCAAGAAAATTGAAATATTCCTTCCTAGTAAAAAAAAATCATCTGCCAAAATGATAAATTTTCCCTTCATCTTTGACCTCCAATTTGACCTTGCGGAAATTGTCACAGGTGAAAATTAATGTGCTCATGTGATTGCAGTATGTGTTATTGGGGGATCATTTAATTTACAGAAAGCTGTAGAAGTGATATTTCCCACTCAAATTAAATGATTTATGCAAAATGTCATGTAAGTTGCGAAGTACCATTTTTCACAATTTTTTACAAATTAAGTTGAGGATATGAAACAATTGCAATAGGGGGCTTTTGATAACCATGCTTTTGAGTACTAGATGCCAGACTTTTCATTTGATTGGTTGAAAAGAACGTAATTTTGAGAATTTTTGGAAAATTGTACTTTTTAAACTTTAACGGCTCATATCACCTTCAAATATCATCTTTTTGTCGAATTTTTTGGTCAAAATAGTCTTTTTGGGTAAAGTTAAGGGTAGTTCATTATACATTTTGATCACCTCAGACTACTGCTTCAAGGAGATTTTACAATTCCACCTAAATTTCGAACCCTTGATTTTGAAAAATTGCCATATTTCAAAAAGTAGTCTACACATCCAAACCATATTGCACACTGCACTGGCCCCAGATACTGGCCAACTTTTGTCCAATCACCATGATTCCATCTATAACGTAACTTGAGATCTTGTTCGCAGACCAAAAACTGCTCATTCTGCTCTAGCCCTTTACCCGTTGGACCAACTCTCATATCAGTTGTACCAATACGTAGGCAACAACTTTTTATCACATGATTTTGACTCTTGACTCATTATCTCAAATACTTTTTCAGTTATTCAACCTTAAAGTTTACAAATTTTCGACTTTGAACGCCTCTGTGAAAAAGACAACTGTGAAAATGACATCAAATGACCCACTTTCACAATACTGAATGCCTGATTCACCTTCTGACCAACTTTCATTGCCATAGAACCATTTTGAAAAAAAAAGAAGAATAAGAATAATAAGAATAGCAAAAACAAATAGAATTTACCATAGGTAAATTCTTAATAACTGTATTAAAATTGCATGGCGTTCAAGGTCATCGATAAAATAGCACATTTTTGCACTGAAATTCTCCAATTGACCTTGAAAAATTAGGTCAAGGTCAAATGTGAAGGTCAATTTGGGGTGAATGGCAAAAAAGAATAGCAGTTTACTATAGCATGTTATCAGCCAAAATCGATATTTCATGGAGAAATGACGAAGGTCACCAATTTTGATGACTTACCAATGTTTAAAATTACGTAACTCATAATCCGGCCAAAGAAATGCAACCATAATACACCCACAGATGTCCCGTTAGTCAAGCAACATTTTGCCACAATTTGGGCCACTTTGCATGAAAAACGTGCAATTGCATAAGAAAAAACCATAAAACACCAAAAGTGGTCATACGGGACATTGACCTTGACCTACATTCACGAAATTAGGTCAAATTATGTAAAAAGTGTTTTTAACAAACTTCCTAAAAGTACAATGAAATCCAGCAATAAACGAAAAAGTTATTGCCATGTGAAATTTTTTGAAGTCGAACTTTGAAGTGACCTGTGACCTTGAAAAATGGTCCGGTGTCAAAAAAACTCGGGGAATGTAATGAGGGCATATGAGGCTCCGTTCATGAATTTTTTGAGGGTAGGTTAGGGTGAAAGAATAATAATAAATAACTAGTATAACTGATATTGCCGTACGGCAATATCGGATAATCCCCCGCGCCCCCCCTGTCTCCCCTTCCCTGCTTACTCTCCCCTTCCAATTCATGTCCTTCATGATGAATTCTTAAAACCATGTATGAACGCTGCAATGTTGTTGGAGCATATGCCTATCAAATATCTTGACTGCCGGACACACCTGTGGAGGCCAAGGGTACCATCCTGCAGACAATGCATATTGAGTAAACCCTAACCCTAACCCTAATGGCCTGTTGCAGGCAAGCCATAAGAGTTGTGAGGTTGTGTCTACATGGAAAAATCAGGCAAAAAATTAGCAACATGTCATTTGAGTTTCAACTGATTTGAAACATTCATTTAGTAGCTATGATTGAATATATGAAATCATACATGTAAAATAGGTTATTAGAATCAGGTCCATGCCCTTGGAGAACAGACAAGGCAATATTTTTACGCATCTTTTAGTGTTAATTTCATAAAATTTGGATAGTTAGAAGCTGAGCAATCTAATGTTAAAATGTGAAATTAAAAAGATTCTCTAGGAAAAACCATTTGATGTAGGCAAATTTCCTTTGAGGACAGTATGTAGGCCTAAGAAAGGTATATTGAAAAAAATATTCACGGACATCCAAGAAGAACTTCATTGATTTTTTAGCCTAAAACACTTTTGTGAGTGCGAAAAGTGACAACAAATTTTCAATGTCTGACGCGATTCTACGTCGTGCGTCTGAGACTATAATGCTATATATCATTGGAAAGCTGACAAACAGACCTTTCTTGTGATATGTAAAAATAGTCTGTAGCTGAAATAGGGACTGAGATATGGCCACTTGAAGTTTGAGTTTTTGTGCGTCCGTAGCACCGAGACCGTTTGTCCGAGCAGTCCGTAACTTTGTGAAGTTTGTACACTGGGGTATGTCTGTATGTGCACCCATTTTCAGCTCTCTAAGAGCATTCCTTCCCTGTTTTTCAAAAAAATTTTGGTCAGTTTTCGGGATGTCTATTTTTAAAAAAATCATATCTTGAAATGTGTTCATGAAATCTCCACGAGACGCCTTTCTGCACTGGAGACTTTGTCAAGGTATCTTAGAAAAAATCAACAGGTGTCAGTTATGCTTAGGTTCCCAGAAACCTGCGCCGGAAATTTTTTTTATATTTTCCTCATAACTCATAAGTGTCATGAAATTTGATCATGAAATTTCGTGTGAAGTAGCACGCAATGGAGTTGCATACTACCCTTGAGTTGTAACGTAGTATCTGTAATACTTTTGAAGTAATCGCAGTTTTTCTGAGCTGAATAAGAATAATAAGAATAACTAGTATAACTGATATTGCCGTACGGCAATATCGGATAATCCCCCGCGCCCCCCCTGTCTCCCTTGCCCTGCTTACTCCCTTCAACCAGTTCATGGCCTTCATGATGAATTCTTGAAGAGGCTGATATATTGAAATGAGACATTGCTTGGCATGGAGACCTGTGTTTGGTGCCCAGCGGTACCACCCTCAAAGCAATACATTTCCAGTGAATGGTAGGTGAAACCCTAACCCTAATGGGTTATTGTAGACAAACCATGCAAGTTATGGAGCTGTGCTTACATACAAAAATAGAGGAAAAAATTAGGAACATGTAGTATCAGTTTTAATTGATTTTGATAAATAATGAATGAGTTATAATTGAATATATAAAATGTTATATGTAAAATTGGTTAAAGGTAAGAGGAAGATATCCCTGTAGCTTGCTAGAGGGCGTAATTTAACACATTTTTTGGTGTTAATTTCATGAGATTTGAACGATTATAACCAGAGGAATTTACGTTTCAATTTTGAAATTACAAAAATTCTCTAGGAAAAAGTATTTGATTTAGGCAAATTTCCTTTTGGCACAATATGGAGGCCCAACCTGGGTAGCCCGCATAAATTATTGATGAACATCCATGAAGTTCTTCATGCACTTTTTGAGGGAAAACGTTTTGATAGGCCCAAAAAATGACATAAAATTTTCAATGTCTGACGCGATTCTACGCCGCGCGTCTGACACTATAATGCTATACATCATTGGAAAGCTGAGAAACAGACCTTTCTTGTGATATGTGAAACTAGTCTGTAGCTGCGATAGGGACCGAGATATGACCACTTGAAGTTTGAGTTTTTGTGCGTCCGTAGCTCCGAGACCGTTTGTCCGAGCGGTCCGTAACTTTGTGAAGTTGGTACACTAGAGTAGGTCTGTAAGTATACCCATTTTCAGCTTTCTACAAGCATTCCTTCCCTGTTTTTCAGAAAAATTTCAGTCAATTTTCGGGATGTCCAATTTTCAAAAAATCATATCTTGAAATGTATTCATGAAATCTCCACGAGACGCCTTTCTGCACTGGAGACTTTGTCAAGGTATCTTAGAAAAAATCAACAGGTCCCAGTTATGCGTAGTTTTTCAGAAACCTGCGCCGGAAATTTTTTTTATATTTTGCTCATAACTCATAAGTGTCATGAAATTTGATCATGAAATTTCGTGTAAAGTAGCGCGCAATGGAGTTGCATATTACCCTTTACTTGTAAACCAATATCTCTAATAGTTTTGAAGTAATCTCAGTTTTCCTGAGCTGAATAATAATAATAAGAATAATAATAATAAGAATAATAATAATAATAATAAAACGAACAATATCAATATAATCCCCCGCTCGCGGCGGGGGATTATAACTAGTATAACTGATATTGCCGTACGGCAATATCGGATAATCCCCCGCGCCCCCCCTTATCTCCCCTGCCCTGCTTACTCCGTCCTTCCAGTTCATATCCGTCATGATGAATTCTTCATACCATGTATGAACGTAGTAATCTTGCTGGTGCATATGCCTATGAAATGTCGTGGCAGGCACAAGGTCAGCTGCTGAGAAAGGTGGCAGTGAGACAGTATATGACTTACATGCATCTGTGAATAATTTTTTGAGCTTTATTTTACCAGCAAAGTATTGGAGATATGAGGATGGCCTTATACCACAAAATAGAGCAAAAAATTAGCAACATGTACATTCAGTCTTAAGTGATCTGAAACAATAGTTCATGAGTTATAATTGAATATATAAAATCATTTATTTGAAATTGGCTATTCAGAAGAGGTGTATTTCCTTGGAGGACAGTAAAGCCCATAATTTTACGCATCTTTTGGTATTAATTTCATGAAATTTGAATAACCAGAAGCGGAGCAATGTATATTTCAATTTTGAAATTCAAAAAATTCTCCAGGAAAAACTATTTGATGTAGTAATTGATCCTTGGGGACAATATGGAGGGCTGATATGGGTATCCCACATAAAATATTCATGGACGTGCATGGAGAATTTCATCGACTTTTTGAGCCGAAAAGGTTTTTTAGGCGCAAAAAGTGACATGAAATTTTCAATGTCCGACGCGATTCTACGTCGGGCGTCTGACACTATTATGCTATACACCATTGGAAAGCTGAGAAACAGACCTTTCTTGTGATATGTGATACTTTGCTGTAGCTTAAATAGGGACCGAGATATAAGCACTTGAAAATTGGGTTTTTGGACGTCCGTAGCGCCGAGACCGTTGGTGCGAGCGGTCCGTAACTTTGTGAAGTTTGTACACTAGGGTACATCTGTAAGTGTACCCAATTTCAGCTTTCTACGAGCATTCCTTCCCTGTTTTCCAGAAAAATTTTAGAAAATTTTCATGACATCCAATTTTGAAAAATTCATATCTCTGAAACTATTCATGAAATTTCCATGAGACGCCTTTCTGCACTGGAAACTTTGTCAAGGTATCTTACAAAAAATCAACAGAGCCCAATTTCCTTTGGTTCTCCTGGAAACGCTGCCAGAAATTGATTTTTTATTTTCTCAATTACGCGTTAGTATCATGAAATTTGATCAAGAAATTTCGCAAGAAGTAGCACGCAACAGAGTCACATATTGTGTTTGAGGTTTCAGGGTGTTATCTCTAATAGTTTTGCAGTAATCACAGTTTTCCTGAGCTGAATAATAATAAGAATAACTAGTATAACTGATATTGCCGTACGGCAATATCGGATAATCCCCCGCGCCCCCCCTGTCTCCCTTGCCCTGCTTACTCCCTTCAACCAGTTCATGGCCTTCATGATGAATTCTTGAAGAGGCTGATATATTGAAATGAGACATCGCTTGGCATGGAGACCTGTGTTTGGTGCCCAGCGGTACCACCCTCAAAGCAATACATTTCCAGTGAATGGTAGGTGAAACCCTAACCCTAATGGGTTATTGTAGACAAACCATGCAAGTTATGGAGCTGTGCTTACATACAAAAATAGAGGAAAAAATTATGAACATGACGAATCAGTTTTAATTAATTTTGATAAATAATGAATGAGTTATAATTGAATATATAAAATGTTATATGTAAAATTGGTTAAAGGTAAGAGGAAGATATCCCTGTAGCTTGCTAGAGGGCGTAATTTAACACATTTTTTGGTGTTAATTTCATGAGATTTGAACGATTATAACCAGAGCAATTTACGTTTCAATTTTAAATTACAAAAATTCTCTAGGAAAAAGTATTTGATTTAGGCAAATTTCCTTTTGGCACAATATGGAGGCCCAACCTGGGTAGCCCGCATAAATTATTCATGAACATCCATGAAGTTCTTCATGCACTTTTTGAGGGAAAACGTTTTGATAGGCCCAAAAAATGACATAAAATTTTCAATGTCTGACGCGATTCTACGCCGCGCGTCTGACACTATAATGCTATACATCATTGGAAAGCTGAGAAACAGACCTTTCTTGTGATATGTGAAACTAGTCTGTAGCTGCGATAGGAACCGAGATATGGCCACTTGAAGTTTGAGTTTTTGTGCGTCCGTAGCTCCGAGACCGTTTGTCCGAGCGGTCCGTAACTTTGTGAAGTTGGTACACTAGCGTAGGTCTGTAAGTATATCCATTTTCAGCTTTCTACAAGCATTCCTTCCCTGTTTTTCAGAAAAATTTCAGTCAATTTTCGGGATGTCCAATTTTCAAAAAATCATATCTTGAAATGTATTCATGAAATCTCCATGAGACGCCTTTCTGCACTGGAGACTTTGTCAAGGTATCTTAGAAAAAATCAGCAGGTCCCAGTTATGCGTAGTTTCTCAGAAACCTGCGCCGGAAATTTTTTTTATATTTTGCTCATAACTTATAAGCATCATGAAATTTGATCATGAAATTTCGTATGAAGTAGCACGCAATGGAGTTGCATATTACCCTTGACTTGCAGAACAGTATCTGTAATACTTTTGAAGTAATCGCAGTTTTTCTGAGCTGAATAAGAATAATAATAAGAATAATAATAATAATAATAATAATAAAACGAACAATATCAATATAATCCCCCGCTCGCGGCGGGGGATTATAACTAGTATAACTGATATTGCCGTACGGCAATATCGGATAATCCCCCGCGCCCCCCCTGTCTCCCCTTCCCTGCTTACTCTACCCTTCCAATTCATGTCCTTCATGATGAATTCTTAAAAGCATGTATGAACGCTGCGATGTTGTTGGAGCATATGCCTATCAAATATCTTGACTGCCAGACACACCTGTGGTGGCCAAGCGTACCACCCTGCAAGCAGTGCATGTTCAGTAAACCCTAACCCTAACCCTAATGGCTTGCTGCAGGCAAACCATAAGAGTTGGGGAGATGTGCCTACATGGAAAAATCAGGCAATAAATTAGGAACATGTCATTGCATTTTCATCTGATTTGAAACATAAATGCAGGAGTTATAGTGGCTTATATGAAATCATCTATGTAAAATTGGCTATTACTATGAGCTGTATTGCCTTGGAGGACAGTAAAGGCGATAATTTTAAGCATCTTTTGGTATTAATTTCATGAAATTTGAATAACCGGAAGCTGAGCAATTTATATTTGAAGTTTGAAAATGAAAAAAATTCTCTAGGACAAACTATTTGATGTAGGTCATTTATGTTTGGGGACAATATGGAGGGCTGATATGGGTAGCCCACATAAAATAATGATGGACGTGCATGAAGAATTACATTGACTTTTTGAGCCGAAAAGGTTTTTTGGACCTAAAAAGTGACATGAAATTTTCAATGTCTGACGCGATTCTACGCAGCGTGTCTGACACCATCATGCTATACACCATTGGAAAGCTGACAAACAGACCTTTCTAGTGATATGTCAAACTTTGTTGTAGGTTAAATAGGGACCGAAATATGGCCACTTTAAAATTGCATTTTTGGAGGTCCGTAGCGCCAAGACCGTTGGTCCGAGCAGTCCGTAACTTTGTGAAGTTGGTACACTAGGGTAGGTCTGTAAGCAAACTCATTTTCAGCTTCCTACGTGCATTCCTTCCCTGTTTTTCGGAAAAATTTTGGCCAGTTTTCGGGATATCCAATTTTCAAAAAATCATATCTTGAAATGTGTTCATGAAATCTCCACGAGACGCCTTTCTGCACTTGAGACTTTGTCAAGGTATCTTAGAAAAAATCAACAGCTCTTACTTATGCTTAGGTTCTCAGAAACCTGCGCCGAAATTTTTTTTATATTTTGCTCATAACTCATAAGTGTCTTGAAATTTGATCATGAAATTTCGTGAGAAGGAGCGCGCAATGGAGTTACATATTACCCTCCACTTGTAAACCAATATCTCTAATAGTTTTGAGGTAATCGCAGTTTTCCTGAGCTGAATAATAATAAGAATAATAAGAATAAGAATAATAACTAGTATAACTGATATTGCCGTACGGCAATATCGGATAATCCCCCGCGCCCCCCCTTATCTCCCCTGCCCTGCTTACTCCGTCCTTCCAGTTCATATCCGTGATGATGAATTCTTCATACCATGTATGAACGTAGTAATGTTGCTGGTGCATATGCCTATGAAATGTCGTGGCAGGCACAAGGTCAGCTGCTGGGAAAGGTGGCAGTGAGACAGTATATGACTTACATGCATCTGTGAATAATTTTTTTAGCTTAATTTTACCAGCAAAGTATTGGAGATATGAGGATGCCCTTATACCACAAAATAGGGCAAAAAAATTAGCAACATGTACATTCAGTTTTAAGTGATCTGAAACAATAGTTCATGAGTTATAATTGAATATATTAAATCATTTATTTGAAATTGGCTATTCAGAAGAGGTGTTTTTCCTTGGAGGACAGTAAAGGCCATAATTTTACGCATCTTTTGGTATTAATTTCATGAAATTTGAATAACCAGAAACGTAGCAATGTACATTTCAATTTTGAAATTCAAAAAATTCTCCAGGAAAAACTATTTGATGTAGGTAATTGATCTTTGGGGACAATATGGAGGGCTGACCTGGGTATCCCACATAAAATATTCATGGACGTGCATGAAGAATTTCATAGACTTTTTGAGCCGAAAAGGTTTTTTAGGCGCAAAAAGTGACATGAAATTTTCAATGTCCGACGCGATTCTACGTCGGGCGTCTGACACTATTATGCTATACATCATTGGAAAGCTGAGAAACAGACCTTTCTTGTGATATGTGATACTTTGCTGTAGCTTAAATAGGGACCGAGATATGAGCACTTGAAAATTGGGTTTTTGGACGTCCGTAGCGCCGAGACCGTTTGTCCGAGCGGTCCGTAACTTTGTGAAGTTTGTACACTAGGGTACATCTGTAAGTGTACCCATTTTCAGCTTTCTACCAGCATTCCTTCCCTGTTTTCCAGAAAAATTTTGGAAAATTTTCATGACATCCAATTTTGAAAAATTCATATCTCTGAAACTATTCATGAAATTTCCATGAGACGCCTTTCTGCACTGGAGACTTTGTCAAGGTATCTTACAAAAAATCAACAGGTCTCAGTTATGCTTAGGTTCTCAGAAACCTGCGCCGGAAATTTTTTTTGTATTTTGCTCATAACTCATAAGTGTCTTGAAATTTGATCATGAAATTTCGTAAGAAGAAGCGCGCAATGGAGTCACATATTGTGTTTTAGGTTTCAGGATGTTATCTCTAATAGTTTTGCCGTAATCACAGTTTTCCTGAGCTGAATAAGAATAATAATAATAATAATAAAACGAACAATATCAATATAATCCCCCGCAAGCGGCGGGGGATTATAACTAGTATAACTGATATTGCCGTACGGCAATATCGGATAATCCCCCGCGGGCCCCGTATGACCTGAGCCCTGCATACTCTTCTCTGCCAATTGATGTCAATTTTTTTTGTGTATTACCCTGGCCCGCTTTGTAGGGAATGAAGTTCTATTCCAAGAGTGCATATAACATCACTACTGTAGTGGCTGAATGCCTTAATAAGTTGAATGCACAAATACAGGATATAAAACCCTATCAGAAAACCCTTACGCATGATGCCCCTTCAATGTGCAAGTTATATCATTCCAATGGGATTATTACACTCTGCATGTTTTTGTTGATGCTAGAGACGCTGCCTTGACAGTACAGAGCGGTTAGCTGCAAATGTTGAACTAGGTCAGCTATTGGAAAAGGTGGCAGTGAGACAGAATATACCCGAGTGCTGACTAACATGCATCTGTGAAGGATTTTTTAGCTTTATTTTACCAGCAAAGTATTGGAGATAGCAGGATGTCCTTATATCACAAAATAGGCCAACAAATTTGCAACATGCACATTGAGTTTTAAGTGATTTGAAATAATAATTCACAAGTTATAATTGAATATATAAAATCATTTATGTTAAAATGGCTATGAGGAATAGCTAAATGCCCTTGGAGGACAGTGAAGTCCATAATTTTACGCATCTTTTGGTATTAATTTCATGAAATTTGAATGAGTAGAAGCAGAGCAATGTGCATTTCGATTTTGAATTTCAAAAAATTCTCTAGGAAAAACCATTTAATGCAGGCAAATTTCCTTTGAGGACACTATGGAGGCATAAAAAGGGAATAAGTAAAAAAATATTCATCAACATTCACAAAGAACTTCATTGATTTTTCAGCCTAAAACGTTTTGCGGGGCTCAAAAAGTGACAACAAATTTTCAATGTCTGACGCGATTCTACGCCGCGCGTCTGAGACTACAATGCTATACACCATTGGAAAGCTGACAAACAGACCTTTCTTGTGATATGTAATACTTTGCTGTAGGTGCAATAGGGACTGAGATATCAGCACTTGAATATTGGGTTTTTGGACGTCCGTACCGCCAAGACCGTTTGTGCGAGCAGTCCGTAACTTGGTGAAGTTGGTACACTGGGGTACGTCTGTATGCTCACCCATTTTCAGCTCTCTATGAGCATTCCTTCCCTGTTTTTCAGAAAAATTTTGGTCAGTTTTCGGGATGTCTATTTTTTAAAAAATCATATCTTGAAATGTGTTCATGAAATCTCCACGAGACGCCTTTCTGCACTGGAGACTTTGTCAAGGTATCTTAAAAAAAATCAACAGCTCTCAGTTATGCTTAGGTTCTCAGAAACCTGCGCCGGAAATTTTTTTTATATTTTCCTCATAACTCATAAGTGTCATGAAATTTGATCATGAAATTTCGTGTCAAGTAGCACGCAATGGAGTTGCATATTACCCTTGACTTGTAACGTAGTATCTGTAATAGTGTTGAAGTAATCGCAGTTTTTCTGAGCTGAATAATAATAAGAATAATAAGAAGAATAATAATAACTAGAGAACACGGTAATTGTCGATACTGACAATTACAAAGAATTTACCTTTACTTTTAAATAAACATGGCCTATAAACCGACAGACAAATGGACAGATGGACAGATGAGCTAAACTTTGTCTGTAAATGGACAGACGAATGGACAGATGGATGAAACCGACGGACTGACAAACACATGCTGACTGTGATTCCTCACCATGACTGCGAGTCTGACTCCAACTCCAACTCTGAATCCTGATCAGATCTCTGATTCAGACTACTGACTCTCACTCCTGATGCAGACTCTTTTCTCTGACCCGGACTCCTAGCTCAGACTCATGACTTCAATGGCTGATGCCAAATCCTGCCTCTGATTCCTGTCTCGACTCAACACGGCCTAAGAGTTGTGACTCTGAGTCGTGACTCTGAGTCGTGACTCTGAGTCGTGACTCTGAGTCGTGACTCTGAGTCGTGACTCTGAGTCGTGACTCTGAGTCGTGACTCTGAGTCGTGACTCTGAGTCGTGACTCTGAGTCGTGACTCTGAGTCGTGACTCTGAGTCGTGACTCTGAGTCGTGACTCTGAGTCGTGACTCTGAGTCGTGACTCTGAGTCGTGACTCTGAGTCGTGACTCTGAGTCGTGACTCTGAGTCGTGACTCTGAGTCGTGACTCTGAGTCGTGACTCTGAGTCGTGACTCTGAGTCGTGACTCTGAGTCGTGACTCTGAGTCGTGACTCTGAGTCGTGACTCTGAGTCGTGCCTCTGAGTCGTGCCTCTGAGTCGTGACTCTGAGTCGTGACTCTGAGTCGTGACTCTGAGTCGTGACTCCGAGTTGTGACTCCGAGTTGTGACTTAAAGTCCTGACTCAAAGTCCTGACTCAGAGTCCTGACTGACAGTCCTGACTGACAGTCCTGACTGACAGTCCTGACTGACAGTCCTGACAGGCAGTCCTGACTGACAGTCCTGACTGACAGTCCTGACTGACAGTCCTGACTGACAGTCCTTACTGACAGTCCTGACTCCGAGGCCTGACTGCCAGTCCCGACTCAGAGTCCTGACTCAGAGTCCTGACTCAGAGTCCTGACTGAGAGTCCTGACTCCCAAAAGTCCTGAATCAAAGTCCTGACTCAAAGTCCAGACTCAGAGAGTCTTGACTCAGAGTCCTGACTCAGAGTCCTGACTCAGAGTCCTGACTGACAGCCCTGACTGATAGTCCTGAGGAACAGTCCTGACTGACAGGCCTGACTGACAGTCCTGACAGTCCTGACTCCGAGGCCTGACTCCGATGCCTGACAGCGAGTCCCGACTCAGAGCAATGACTGAGAATCGTGACTCAGAATAGTGACTCAGAGTCCTGTCTCCCAAAAGCATGATAGCAGACTACTGTTCCAATCAGTAGGCCTACCCTTGTAACCAGCACACAAATGAACTGGCCACAGGAGCACTCCATATATGGCTAATGTATGCTAATTTATGCGGCCACAACGTCTTACAGTGTGAACCTGTCACACCTGCATCATGTGAAAATGAATTTTTTGCTGATCGTTTTGTCGTTTTTTTACCTTTTGACCCTTACTGCTCAGAGGTGGATGTAGCTACAGACTTGTTATTTGCAACAAATAACCAGAAGTATTTGGTCTACATCTGCTCTTAAAATCAAGAAAATTGAAATATTCCTTCCTAGTAAAAAAAAATCATCTGCCAAAATGATCAATTTTCCCTTCATCTTTGACCTCTAATTTGACCATGCGGAAATTGTCACAGGTGAAAATTAATGTTCTCATGTGATTGCAGTATGTTATATTGGGGGATCATTTAATTTACAGAAAGCTGTAGAAGTGATATTTCCCACTCAAATTAAATGATGTATGCAAAATGTCATGTAAGTTGCGAAGTACCATTTTTCACAATTTTTTACAAGTTCAGTTGAGGATATGAAACAATTGCAATAGGGGGCTTTTGATAACCATGTTATTGAGTACTAGACGCCAGACTTTTCATTTGATTGGTTGAAAAGAACATAATTTTGAGAATTTTTGGAAAATTGTACTTTTTAAACTTTAATGGCTCATATCACCTTCAAATATCATCTTTTTGTCAAATTTTTTGGTCAAAATAGTCTTTTTTGGTAAAGTTAAGGGTAGTTCATTATACATTTTGATCACCTCAGACTACTGCTTCAAGGAGATTTTACAATTCCACCTAAATTTCGAACCCTTGATTTTGAAAAATTGCAATATTTCAAAAAGTAGCCTACACATCCAAACCATATTGCACACTGCACTGGCCCAGATACTGGCCAACTTTTGTCACAATCACCATGATTCCATCTATTACGTAACTTGAGATCTTGTTCGCAGACCAAAAACTGCTCATTCTGCTCTAGCCCTTTACCCGTTGGACCAACTCTCATATCAGTTGTACCAATACATAGGCAACAACTTTTTATCACATGATTTTGACTCTTGACTCATTATCTCAAATACTTTTTCAGTTATTCAACCTTAAAGTTTACAAATTTTCGACTTTGAACGCCTGTGTGAAGAAGACAACTGTGAAAATGACATCAAATGACCCACTTTCACAATACTGAATGACTGATTAACCTTCTGACCAACTTTCATCGCCATAGGACCATTTTGAAAACAAAAAGAAGAATAAGAATAATAAGAATAGCAAAAACAAATAGAATTTACCATAGGTAAATTCTTAATAATAAAACGAACAATATCAATATAATCCCCCGCAAGCGGCGGGGGATTATAACTAGTATAACTGATATTGCCGTACGGCAATATCGGATAATCCCCCGCGCCACCCGTTTGTCCCCAGCCCTGCTTGCTCTCCCCTTTCACATCACGTCCTTAATTTGTGTTTATCCCCTAGCCATCATTTTAGGGAATGAACTTCCTTACCAAGAGATGAACATCATAGATAGAATCTGTGGCAAATATATTAATAGACACATTTCTGGGGAATTTTGGCCTTATTCCCTGGCTTTGCACTGTGCTAGCATTTGCAAGACTTCAGAAATACTGTCTCGCAACGATAGGTACTTCTGCTCATGGTCCCTGCTTGTACAATTACTTCTTTCGGTGCATAAATACAGGACATATATGCCTTATCACCCAACACCTCCAAAACGCCTTCCCTTCAATGTATATATCATTCCTTTGTCATGATAGGCGTCAGCCTGTACCTTCCTATTGATCAATGTGCTGCTGTTTGCATTGTGTAATGCTGGGGCTTAGCAGCAAAACCTGGCAGTGAGGCAGAATGGTCCCGACAGCAGACTAGTATGCATCTGCGAATTATTTTTAAACTTTTTCTTTTAAGGGGAAGGAAAAAGGACTGGTAGATATGGTTATGGGACAAAATAGGGCAAAAAATTAGCAACATGTGATTTGACTTTTAACTGATTTGAAACATTAATACTAGAGTTATAATTGAATATATAAGATGATTTATGTTAAATTGGCCATGAGGAATAGTTAAATGGCCTTGGAGGACAGTGCAGCCCATAATTTTACGCATCTTTTGGTATTAATTTCATGAAATTTGAATGAGTAGAAGCAGAGCAATGTGCATTTCAATTTGGAATTTCAAAAAATTCTTCTGGAAAAACCATTTGATGCAGGCAAATTTCCTTTGAGGACAGTATAGAGGCATAACAAGGGAATAAGTAAAAAAATATTCATCAACATTCACAAAGAACTTCATTGATTTTTCAGCCTAAAACGTTTCAAAGGGCTCTAAAAGTGACAAAAAATTTTCAATGTCTGACGCGATTTGACGCCGCGCGTCTGAGACTATAATGCTATACATCATTGGAAAGCTGACAAACAGAGCTTTCTTGTGATATGTGATACTTTGCTGTAGCTCAAATAGGGACCGAGATATGAGCACTTGAAAATTGGGTTTTTGGACGTCCGTAGCGCACAGACCGTTTGAGCGAGTGGTCTGTAACTGTGTGAAGTTTGTACACTAGGGTACATCTGTAAGTGTACCCATTTTCAGCTTTCTACGAGCATTCTTTCCCTGTTTTCCAGAAAAATTTTGGAAAATTTTCATGACATCCAATTTTGAAAAATTCATATCTCTGAAAATATTCATGAAATTTCCATGAGACGCCTTTCCGCACTGGAAACTTTGTCAAGGTATCTTACAAAAAATCAGCAAAGCTCAATTTTCTTTTGTTCTCCTGGAAACGCTGCCGGAAATTGATTTTTTATTTTCTCAATAACGCGTTAGTATCATGAAATTTGATCAAGAAATTTCACAAGAAGTAGCACGCAATGGAGTCACATATTGTGTTTGAGGTTTCAGAATGTTATCTCTAATAATTTTGCAGTAATCACAGTTTTCCTGAGCTGAATAATAATAAGAATAATAATAATAATAACTAGTATAACTGATATTGCCGTACGGCAATATCGGATAATCCCCCGCGCCCCCCTGTCTCCCTTGCCCTGCTTACTCCCTTCAACCAGTTCATGGCCTTCATGATGAATTCTTGAAGAGGCTCATATTATATTGAAATCAGACATCGCTAGGCATGGAGACCAGGTCCTGTGTGTGGTGCCCAGCGGTACCACCCTCAAAGCAATACATTTGCAGTGAATGGTAGGTGAAACCCTAACCCTAATGGGTTATTGTAGACAAACCATGCAAGTTATGGAGCTGTGCTTACATGCAAAAATAGAGCAAAAAATTAGGAACATGTCATATCAGTTTTTATTGATTTTGATAAATAATGAATGAGTTATAATTGAATATATAAAATGTTATATGTAAAATTGGTTAAAGGTAAGAGGAAGATATCCTTGTAGCTTGCTAGAGGGCGTAATTTAAAACATTTTTTGGTGTTAATTTCATGAGATTTGAACGATTATAACCAGAGCAATTTACGTTTCAATTTTGAAATTAAAAAAATTATCTAGGAAAAAGTATTTGATATAGGCAAATTTCCTTTTGGCACAATATGGAGGCCCAACCTGGGTAGCCTGCATAAATTATTGCTGAACATCCATGAAGTTCTTCATACATTTTTTGAGGAAAAACGTTTTGATAGGCCCAAAAAATGACATAAAATTTTCAATGGCCGACGCGATTCTACGCCGCGCGTCTGACACTATTATGCTATACACCATTGGAAAGCTGACAAACAGACCTTTCTTGTGATATGTCACACTTTGTTGTAAGTTCAATAGGGACCGAGATATGGCCACTTGAAAATTGCACTTTTGGACGTCCGTAGCGCACAGACCGTTTGTGCGAGGGGTCCGTAACTTTGTGAAGTTGGTACACTAGGGTAGGTCTGCCAGTATACCTATTTTCAGCTTTCTACAAGCATTCCTTCCCTGTTTTTCAAAAAAATTTCAGTCAATTTTCGGGATGTCCAATTTTCAAAAAATCATATCTTGAAATGTATTCATGAAATCTCCACAGGACGCCTTTCAGACCTGAAGAGTTAGTCAAGGTATCTTAGAAAAATTCAACAGGCCTTAGTTATGCTTAGGTTCTCAGAAACCTGCGCCGGAAATTTTTTTCATATTTTCCTCATAACTCATAAGTGTCATGAAATTTGATCATGAAATTTCGAGTAAAGTAGCGCGCAACAAAGTCGCATACTACCCTTGACTTGTAATGTAGTATCTGTAATAGTTTTGAAGTAATCGCAGTTTTCCTGAGCTGAATAATAAAAAGAATAATAACTAGTATAACTGATATTGCCGTACGGCAATATCGGATAATCCCCCGCGGGCCCCGTATGACCCGAGCCCTGCATACTCTTCTCTGCCAATTCATGTCCATTATTTTTGTGTATTAACCTGGCCCGCTTTGTAGGGAATGAAGTTCTATTCCAAGAGTGTGCTAGCATCATTACTGTAGTGCCTGTATGCCTAATGAGTTTAAGCACAAATACAGGATGTAAAACCCAATGAGGAAACCCTTACGCATGATGCCCTCTCAAGGAGCAATGTATATCATTCCAATGTAAATGTTACACTCTACATGGTTTTGTTGACATTAGATATGCACTTGACAGTTCAGAGCGGCTAGCTGCGATTGTTGAAGAAGGTCAGCTATTGGAAAGGTGGCAGTGAGACAGAATGCAACCGAATGCTGACTAACATGCATCTGTGAACGATTTTTGTACCTTATTTTACCAGCAAAGTATTGGAGATAGGAGGATGTCCTTATATCACAAAATAGGCCGAAAAATTAGGAACATGTGCATTGAGTTTTAAGTGATTTGAAATAATGATTCACAAGTTATAATTGAATATATAAAATCATTTATGTTAAATTGGCCATGAGGAATAGGTAAATGTCCTTGGAGGACAGTGCAGCCCATAATTTTACGCATCTTTTGGTATTAATTTCATGAAATTTGAATGGGTAGAAGCAGAGCAATGTGCATTTCAATTTGAAATTTCAAAAAATTCTCCTGGAAAAACCATTTGATGGAGACAAATTTCCTTTGAGGGCAGTATTGAGGCATAACAAGGGAATAAGTAAAAAAATATTCATCAACATTCACAAAGAACTTCATTGATTTTTCAGCCTAAAACTTTTCGAAGGGCTCAAAAAGTGACAACAAATTTTCAATGTCTGACGCGATTTTACGCCGCGCGTCTGACACCATCATGCTATACATCATTGGAAAGCTGACAAACAGACCTTTCTTGTGATATGTCAAACTTTGTTGTAGCTCAAATAGGGACTGAGATATGGCCACTTGAAGTTTGACTTTTTGGACGTCCGTAGCACAAAGACCGTTTGTCCGAGCGGTCCGTAACTTTGTGAAGTTGGTACACTGTGGTACATCTGTATGTTCACCCATTTTCAGCTCTCTAAGAGCATTCCTTCCTGTTTTTCAAAAAAATTTTGGTCAGTTTTCGGGATATCCAATTTTAAAAAAATCATATCTTGAAATGTGTTCATGAAATCTCCACGAGACGCCTTTCAGACCTGGAGACTTTGTCAAGGCATCTTACAAAAAATCAACAGGTCTCAGTTATGCTTAGGTTCTCAGAAACCTGCGCCGGAAATTTTTTTTGTATTTTCCTCATAACTCATAAGCATCATGAAATTTGATCATGAAATTTCGTATGAAGTAGCGCGCAATGGAGTCGCATACTACCCTTGACTTGTAAAACAGGATCTTTAATAGTTTTGTAGTAATCACAGTTTTCCTGAGCTGAATAATAATAATAATAACTAGTATAACTGATATTGCCGTACGGCAATATCGGATAATCCCCCGCCCCCCTTGTCTCCCCTGCCCTGCTTACTCCCTCCTTCCAGTTCATGGCCGTCATGATGAATTCTTCATACCATGTATGAACGTAGTAATCTTGCTGGTGCATATGCCTATGAAATGTCGTGGTAGGCACAAGGTCAGCTGCTGGGAAAGGTGGCAGTGAGACAGTATATACCCAACGGCTGACTAACATGCATCTGTGAATTATTTTTTTAGCTCTATTTTACCGGCAAAGTATTGGAGATAGGAGGATGCCCTTATACCACAAAAATAGGGCAAAAAATTAGCAACATGTACATTCAGTTTTAAGTGATCTGAAACAATAGTTCATGAGTTATAATTGAATATATAAAATCATTTATTTGAAATTGGCTATTCAGGAGAGGTATATTCCCTTGGAGGACAGTAAAGGGCATAATTTTACGCATCTCTTGGTATTAATTTCATGAAATTTGAACAACCAGAAGCTGAGCAATGTACATTTCAATTTTGAAATTTAAAAAATTCTCTAGGAAAAACTATTTGCTGTAGATAATTGATCTTCGGGGACAGTATGGAGGGCTGACATGGGTAACCCACATAAAATATTCAACGACATGCATGAAGAATTTCATTGACTTTTTGAGGCGAAAAGATTTTTTGGACCTAAAAAGTGACATAAAATTTTCAATGTCTGACGCGATTCTACGCCGCGCGTCTGACACTATAATGCTATACACCATTGGAAAGCTAACAAACAGACCTTTCTTGTGATATGTGAAACTAGTCTGTAGCTCAAATAGGGACTGAGATATGGCGACTTGAAGTTTGAGTTTTTGAACGTCCGTAGCGCCGAGACCGTTTGTGCGAGGGGTCCGTAACTTTGTGAAGTTGGTACACTAGGGTAGGTCTGTAAGTGTACCTACTTTCAGCTTTCTACGAGCATTCCTTCTCTGTTTTTCAGAAAAATTTTGGTCAGTTTTCGGGATGTCTATTTTTCAAAAAATCATATCTTGAAATGTGTTCATGAAATCTCCACGAGACGCCTTCAGACCTGGAAACTTTGTCAAGGTATCTTAGAAAAAATCAACAGGTCTCAGTTATGCTTAGGTTCTCAGAAACCTGCGCCGGAAATTTGTTTTATATTTTGCTCATAACTCATAAGTGTCATGAAATTTGATCATGAAATTTCGTGTAAAGTAGCACGCAATGGAGTTGCACATTACCCTTGACTTGTAACGTAGTATCTGTAATAGTTTTGAAATAATCACACTTTTTCTGAGCTGAATAATAAGAATAATAATAATAATAGTAAAACGAAGAATATCAATATAATCCCCCGCCGCTGCGCGAGCGGGGGATTATAACTAGTATAACTGATATTGCCGTACGGCAATATCGGATAATCCCCCGCGCCCCCCTTGTCTCCCCTGCCCTGCTTACTCCCTCCTTCCAGTTCATGGCCGTCATGATGAATTCTTCATACCATGTATGAACGTAGTAATCTTGCTGGTGCATATGCCTATGAAATGTCGTGGTAGCACAAGGTCAGTGCTGGGAAAGGTGGCAGTGAGACAGTATATACCCAACGGCTGACTAACACGCATCTGTGAATTATTTTTTTAGCTCTATTTTACCGGCAAAGTATTGGAGATAGGAGGATGCCCTTATACCACAAAATAGGGCAAAAAATTAGCAACATGTACATTCAGTTTTAAGTGATCTGAAACAATAGTTCATGAGTTATAATTGAATATATAAAATCATTTATTTGAAATTGGCTATTCAGGAGAGGTATATTCCCTTGGAGGACAGTAAAGGGCATAATTTTACGCATCTCTTGGTATTAATTTCATGAAATTTGAACAACCAGAAGCTGAGCAATGTACATTTCAATTTTGAAATTTAAAAAATTCTCTAGGAAAAACTATTTGCTGTAGATAATTGATCTTCGGGGACAGTATGGAGGGCTGACATGGGTAACCCACATAAAATATTCAACGACATGCATGAAGAATTTCATTGACTTTTTGAGGCGAAAAGATTTTTTGGACCTAAAAAGTGACATAAAATTTTCAATGTCTGACGCGATTCTACGCCGCGCGTCTGACACTATAATGCTATACACCATTGGAAAGCTAACAAACAGACCTTTCTTGTGATATGTAAAACTAGTCTGTAGCTCAAATAGGGACTGAGATATGGCGACTTGAAGTTTGAGTTTTTGAACGTCCGTAGCGCCGAGACCGTTTGTGCGAGGGGTCCGTAACTTTGTGAAGTTGGTACACTAGGGTAGGTCTGTAAGTGTACCTACTTTCAGCTTTCTACGAGCATTCCTTCTCTGTTTTTCAGAAAAATTTTGGTCAGTTTTCGGGATGTCTATTTTTCAAAAAATCATATCTTGAAATGTGTTCATGAAATCTCCACGAGACGCCTTTCAGACCTGGAGACTTTGTCAAGGTATCTTAGAAAAAATCAACAGGTCTCAGTTATGCTTAGGTTCTCAGAAACCTGCGCCGGAAATTTGTTTTATATTTTGCTCATAACTCATAAGTGTCATGAAATTTGATCATGAAATTTCGTGTAAAGTAGCACGCAATGGATTTGCACATTACCTTGACTTGTAACGTAGTATCTGTAATAGTTTTGAAATAATCACACTTTTTCTGAGCTGAATAATAAGAATAATAATAATAATAGTAAAACGAAGAATATCAATATAATCCCCCGCCGCTGCGCGAGCGGGGGATTATAATAATAATAGTAAAACGAACAATATCAATATAATCCCCCGCCGCTGCGCGAGCGGGGGATTATAACTAGAGAAAACGGTAATTGTCATCAGGGACAATTACAAAGAATTTACCTTTACTTTCAACTAAAGTTTGCCTGTAAATGGAAAGACCAATGGACAGATGGATGCAACCGACGGACTGAGAAAACACATGGGGACTCTGTTTCCTCACCATGACTCAGAGTCCTGACTCAGAGTCCTGACTCAGAGTCTGACTCAGAGTCTGACTCAGAGTCCTGACTCAGAGTCCTGACTCAGCGTCCTGACTCAGAGTCCTGACTCAGAGTCCTGACTCAGAGTCCTGACTCAGAGTCCTGACTCAGAGTCCTGACTCAGAGTCCTGACTCAGAGTCCTGACTCAGAGTCCTGACTCAGAGTCCTGACTCAGAGTCCTGACTCAGAGTCCTGACTCAGAGTCCTGACTCAGAGTCCTGACTCAGAGTCCTGACTCAGAGTCCTGACTCAGAGCCCTGACTCAGAGTCCTGACTCAGAGTCCTGACTCAGAGTCCTGACTCAGAGCCCTGACTCAGAGTCCTGACGCAGAGTCGGGACTCAGGTTCTGACTCAGCATCCTGACTCAGCATCTTGACTCAGCGGCCTGACTCAGAGGCCTGACTCAGAGTCCTTCCTCACAATCCTGCCTCAGAGTCCTTACTCACAGTCCTGGCTCACAGTCCTGACTCAATGTCCTGACTCAGAGTCCTGACTCAGCGTCCTGACTCAGCGTCCTGACTCAGAGTCCTGACTCAGAGTCCTGATGCAGAGTCCTGACTCATAGCCCTGACTCAGAGGCCTGATGCAGAGTCCTGACACAGAGTCCTGACTCAGAGTGCTGACTCCGAGGCCTGACTCACAGGCCTGACTCAGAGTCCTGACTCACAGGCCTGACTCAGAGTCCTGACTCAGAGTCCTGACTCAGCATCTTGACTCAGCGTCCTGACTCAGCGTCCTGACTCAGCATCCTGACTCAGCGTCCTGACTCAGAGTCCTGACTCAGAGTCCTAACTCAGAGTCCTGACGCAGAGTCCTGACGCAGAGGCCTGACTCAGTGCGTCCTGACTCAGCGGCCTGACTCAGAGTCCTGACTCAGAGTCCTGACTCAGATCCCTGACTCAGAGGCCTAACCTAGGGGCCTGACTCGGGGTCCTGACTCACAGTCCTGACTCCTAGTCCTGACTCCTAGTCCTGACTCCGAGTCCTGATTCTGAGGCCTGACTCCGAGTCCTGTCTCAGAGACCTGACTCAGAGTCCTGACTAAGACTCCTGACTCCGATTCCGGACTTTGTCGTGACTCTGAGTCGTGACTCTGAGTCGTGACTCTGAGTCGTGACTCTGAGTCGTGACTCTGAGTCGTGACTCTGAGTCGTGACTCTGAGTCGTGACTCTGAGTCGTGACTCTGAGTCGTGACTCTGAGTCGTGACTCTGAGTCGTGACTCTGAGTCGTGACTCTGAGTCGTGACTCTGAGTCGTGACTCTGAGGCGTGACTCAGAGTCCTGACTGAGAGTCCTGACGAACAGTCCTGACGAACAGTCCTGACTGACAGTCCTGACTGACAGTCCTGACTGACAGTCCTGACGAACAGTCCTGACTGACAGTTCTGAATGACAGTCCTGACTGTCAGTCCTGACTGTCAGTCCTGACTGACAGTCCTGACTCCCAACAGCATGACAGCAGACTACTGTTCCAATCAGTAGGCCTACCCTTGTAACCAGCACTCACCTGAACTTGCCAGAGGGGCACTCCATATATGGCTAATGTATGCTAATTTATGCGGCCACAACGTCTTACAGTGTGAACCTGTCACACCTGCATCATGTGAAAATGAATTTTTTTGCTGACCATATTGTCATTTTTGTTACCTTTTGACCCTTACTGCTCAGAGACGGATGTAGCTACTGACTTGTCATTTGCTACAAATAACCAGAAGTATTTGGTGTACATCTGCCCTTAAAATCAAGAAAATTGAAATATTCCTTCCTAGTAAAAAAAAATCATCTACCAAAATGATCAATTTTCCTTTCATCTTTGACCTCAAATTTGACCTTGCGGAAATTGTCACAGGTGAAAATTAATGTGCTCATGTGATTGCAGTATGTGGTATTGGGGGTCATTTAATTTACAGAAAGCTGTAGAAGTGATATTTCCCACTCAAATTAAATGATTTTTTGCAAAATGTCATATAAGTTGCGAAGTACCATTTTTCACAATTTTTTTACAATTTAAGTTGAGGATATGAAACAATTGTAATAGGGGGCTTTGATAACCATGTTTTTGAGTAGTAGAATGCCAGACTTTTCAATTGATTGGTAGAAAAGAACATAATTTTGAGAATTTTTGAAAATTGTATTTTTAAACTTTAATGGCTCATATCACCTTCAAATATCATCTTTTTGTCAAATTTTTTGGTCAATATAGTCTTTTTGGGTAAAGTTAAGGGTAATTCATTTACATTTTGATCACCTCAGACTGCTGCTTCAAGGAGATTTTACAATTCGACCTAAATTTTGAACCCTTGCTTTCGAAAAATTGCCATATTTCAAAAAGTGGTCTACAAATCCAAACCATATTGCGCACTGCACTGCCCCAGATACTGGCCAACTTTTGTCACAATCACCATGATTCCATCTATTACGTAACTTCAGATCTTGTTCGCAGACCAAAAACTGCTCATTCTGCTCTAGCCCTTTACCCCTTTGGACCAACTCTCATATCAGTTTACCAATACATAGGCAACAACTTTTTATCACATGATTTTGACTCTTGACTCATTATCTCAAATAGTTTTTT